>CM016565.1:27139188-27638414 GCA_003412495.2 Echium plantagineum
AGGTAGAATCTTTGTCATCATAATCAGCTGCATTATCATCCGTATGTACTTTGATGATAACAACAACTTCTTCTCTACATCCTGATCCAATGATATCGAACATCAATATGCTTTGACCTGGAATGAAATGTTAGATTCTTACTTAAATGGATAGCACTTTGAGAATCGCATTGGACTACAAACTTCCCATTTTATACTCAGCTCTCTGATATTCTTTTCAGCCATAACACTTCTTTACAACATTCTGTAATAGCTATGTATTCAGCCTCGGTGGTTGAAAGAGCTACACACTTTTGAAGTTTTGACTGCCAGGATATTGCTCCCCCTGCATAAGTAATTAAATAGCCAGAAGTAGATCTCTTTGAATCAATATCCCCAGCCATGTCTGCATCTGTATAAGCATTCAGATATAGCATCTCCCTTATAACAAATGCACTTATCTGCAGTACCACTAAGATATCTAAGTATCCATTTGACACCCTCCCAGTGTCCTCTTCCAGGATTAGCTAAATATCTGCAAACACCCTAATGCAAAGCCTATGTCTGCCCTTGTGCAGATCATAGCATACATGAGGCTACCAACAGCAGATGAATATGGCACTTTCTTCATATATTCAATGTCAATTCTGGTCTTAGGACAGTTCATGGAGCTTAATTTTGACTGAGCATTGAGAGGACAAGTTACTGGTTTAGCATTTTTCATATAAACCTCTTGAGAATCTTCTGAATGTATTTCTCTTGAGATAGCCATAAGCATCTATTGCTTCTATCTCTTTTAATTTCCATACCTAGTATGTGCTTTGCTCCTCCCAAATCCTTCATATCAAACACCTTATTTAGGTCTTTCTTTAAACCATTAATTCCATCAATATCTGCTCCAACTATGAGCATATCATCTACATAGAGAGTAGAATAATGAAGCTTCCATTCCTAATTGTCTAATGTATACACAGTGATACAACTTGTGTCTTCTTGTATCCATGACTAATCATAAAGGAGTGAAACTTCTTATACCATTGTCTTGGAGCCTGTTTTAGGCCATAAAGACTTTTCCATAATCTGCACACCATAGCTTCTTTGCCTTTAACTAAGAACCCTTCTGGCTGTTCCATGTGAATGATTTCATCAAGATCACCATGGAGGAAGGCAGTCTTTACATCTAATTGCTCCAATTCTAAATTCAAACTGGCTGCAAGTGCAAGTACCAATCTGATTGATGTCATTTTCACTACTGGTGAAAATATTTCATCATAATCCACGCCAAACTTCTGTTCAAAGCCTTTAACTACAAGTCTTGCTTTGTACCTTGGTTGTGTCTTACCTTCTTCAAATTTTGTTTATACCCACTTGTTTTTAAGCACCTTCTTTCCTGGAATTCTTTTAACAAGTGTAAATGTATTGTTCTTATGTAGTGAGCTCATTTCATCCTGCATTGCTTCCAGCCACTTGTCTTTCTTATCACTTTCCATAGCTTCTTGGTAGAACAAAGGTTCTCCCCCATCAGAAAGCAGTATATATTCATTGGGGAGTACCTTGTGGATGGAATTCTATTTCTTGAAGAACATCTGACTGGCTGCACAGTTCTGACTGACTGTCCAGGTAATTGGCTAGTGATTGAATCCTTGCTGATTTGATTCCTCCAGTGTCAGAGTCTTGATCCATGATCTGTTTGACTTTCCATGACAGGTTCATTAATGTGTTGTCTTGATTCTGATCAGGTACAACAGGTTCTATCAGCTCATCATCAGATTTCCCAATCTACTAGCTTGTCATCAAAGGTTTCAGTTTTATTTTTAGCAGTAATGTCATTGATATTTTGATCTTCAATGAACTTAACATCTCTACTTCTGATAACCTTCTTTGCTATGGGATCATACAGTTTGTAACCAAACTTTTTCCTCCCCATAGTTTAAGTAAATACATTCCTTAGATTTACTATCCAGCTTGGATCTTTATCTTGTGGAATGTGTACAAAAGCTTGCAACCAAAGACTTTAAGTGATCATAGGATTTATCTTTACCTGTCCAGATCTTCTCTGGTACATCACCTTCCAATGTATGTGTAGGAGATAGGTTATCACTTGAACAGCTGCAATCATAGCCTCTCCCCAGAAGCTACTAGGTAAATTAGCATGAGACAGCATACATCTCACTTTTTCAATTATAGTTCTATTCATTCTTTCAGCAACTCCATTATGTTGTGGAGTTTTAGGTACACTTTGTTCATGTCTAATACCCTTATCCTTGCAGTATCTATCAAAATTCTCCAATATACTCTCCTCCATTATCTGTTCTTATGCATCTTAATTTCATATCTGTTTGTCTTTCAACTAGCATATGAAATTTCTTAAAACAGTCTGCTACTTGATCTTTTGATTTAATTGCATAAGTCCATACCTTCCTTGAGTGGTCATCTATAAATGTTACAAGTATGCACAGCCTCCAGGAGTCCTTACTTTCATAGGACCACATACATCAGAGTAGACAAGGTCTAGATTTCTTGTCTTCCTTTTGCTGGTCTTATTGAAGCTCCCCTGTGTTGTTTTCCCATCATACAGTGTGTACAGTTATCCAAGCTTTCCTTGTTTGTTGCTTGCAATTGAGCCCCTCTTCTTTAATATATTCAGACCTTTTTCACTCATGTGAGCAAGTCTGTTATGCCACAGTTTTAAGGTAGGTTGAATAGAGTATATTTCTCCTTTGTATATGCTGAATGAAGCTCTGTATAGTGTTCCAGTTTTCTTCCCTTCAGCTACAATTTCATTGTCTTACTTAGCTGCCATTTTCCATTGCCAAAGGGTTGATGTGTCCTTCATCATCAAGCTTTCCAGAGGAGATCAAACTAAGTCTAAAATCAGGAATATGTCTTACATTCTTTAAGACTATAATTTTTCCTAGCTTTGATCTCAGGTGTACTTCACCTACTGCTATGATGTTTGATACACCATTATTCCCCATTCTAGCCTCTCCAAATTCCCAGTTTCATAGGTGTGGAAGAACTCTCTATGGGGTGTTACATGGAAGGATGCCCCTGTGTCAATTATCCAATCCTCAGAACTAGTAGTGTAGCATATATCAGATCCAACTACAATTAGATCACTGTTTTGATCAACTATTGCTACATTATGTCATTCTTTTGTTTTTAACTGTTCCATTGGCAAGATCCTTTTTGAAAGTGAAACAATCGGACTCCAATGACCAGTCTTATTACAGTAATGGCACAGATCATCTTTCTTGTCTACCTTTGGTTTGAATTGGCTTTGTTTTGTTTTCTTTTTATATGTTTTCTTCTTACCATAGACCAGTGCATCACCTCCTAAGGACACATTCTTGTGCTCCTCATTACCGCATCTTCTTTTTTCTTCATTAAGAATTGCGTTTGTGACCACTTCCTTGGTTAGATTACCTTCTATAGCAGATGTACTTAGGGACACGGATAGTGTTTCCCAAGAGTCTGGCAGTGAACCTAATGTCCATAGTGCTTGTGCTTCATCACTAAAATCAAATCCCATTGCATTGAGTTGGTTAAATATGTGCTCAAGCTTATTTAGATGTTCAGTTAAGGATGTCCCATCCTCATATCTTAATTTTCCCAACTGCCTTATTAATGAGACTTTGAGTGTTGAGTTTTTCCTCTCATACAGTCCTTGAAGCTTCTTCCAACAACCGTATGCCGTGGTAACATTCTCTACGTGATGAATCACGCCAGAGTCAATGTAGTCCCTCATGAAACCAAGGCACCTACGGTCCAATTCACTCCACTCTTCTATATCTGCACCTGCTGGCCGTATCCCTTCTTGTGCGATTGGCTTAGCTAGATTTTTCACATATAAACGATCTAACATCTTCGTTTTCCATATGTGAAAATTTGACGAGGTTAAGAGTACCATCTTGGGTTTATCATCGCCACCCATTGTGCAACCATGCTCTGATACCAATTGTTGAATTTATCACCTTTAAATTGCTCTCAATTGATCGTCCAATTAAGCCAATAAAGCCTGAAATTCTAAACCCCAAATTGAAGAACTCTAACCGTAATTATTAATTGAAATAACAAAGATCAAACGCAATAGATTTCGGTTGTGGCTGAGGATTCACCTCCACCACCAAGAATAACTTTATTAATATGAATTGAAGATTACAATCAAACAACTTCAACAACTAAAGCTAACTCTTGAATGCTAATCTATTGAACTAACGACCATACTCTAATCGAATAAGATAGTGCCCTATTTATAATGCTTACATCGATCCTAATTGTATTAGGAGACTAATACAAACAAGTAATCCTATGCAAACTATAATATGCACAATCCGACTCCTATTAGAACTCGACTTCTTCAATAGATGATCTTGGCTTGAGTGCTTCCATACAGTTACGTGAATGATCACAAATGACCAACTCCTTCTCCTGCGAGGAAAACACCAACACCACCATCAAAGTACCAATCGCGGCAACCATCGCGACAAATCCAGTGAACGGAAAATCCCCCCACGGATGCTCTTTCAAACATGGGTTCGTCAAATTCTCAAATGCATCAGGCAGAACATGTATGAATCCTGTTGCCAATATTACCCCTGCCGCAAAAGCCTTCACCACGAAAAATAAATCCCTCTCGGGACCTAAAACAGGGAAAATCCTCCCCAACATAGGTACGCATACACCAATTGTACTAGCGAAAAATATCGCAAATATTGCAGCCAACTTGTACTTAAGCGCTTCGCTTCTATCACGACCCTCGTTATCTTCTTCGTCACACGTACATTCCCCGTAACAAACCGTGGGAATTATCACAAAGACAATGCATAAGAATGTAAAGGCTTTTTGGAATCCCATTGTTATTACAAAGATTCGAAGATTTTGTGTACAATTATGAAAAGGTACTAGAACCTTTTGAATCTAATAATTTAGTGAACAGAGATATAGTATGATAGAATATCTTTCTTATTATTCATCAACAATACAATACACGTATATATAATATTAATACAACAACTCCTCTAGATGATAGGATCAGGACCGGTCTATAGATTTTCGGGGCCTAGTGCGAAAATTAAAAATGGGGCCCTCGGCAAATTTTTTTTCGAGAATTCAGTTTTATCAATTGAAATGAATATTAAAAATTACACAAAAAGTATCTTAACATTATTTGATGCAAAATTGTTACACAAACGGTATATTCAAATCCATTATCAACTAAAATATCTCCTGTTTCATGGTCAAGATTTTCCCAAGTTCTAGGGTTGTGAAAATATAAATGTGGAAAAGATTCATTATTGTAAGCTAAATTTTCATTATCGAGTTCATTTGGCATAATATGTTTTTATTATCAAGTTCTCTTGACATTATATTTTGATCACTTGAAACTACATTTTTTCCCTCAAATTTTGATTTAATTTATCACTAGCTATAAGAATACTTTTAGCAAGCAGTAGTTTTGTCCATGGTTCAAAGTTTCTTTTACGAATATAGTTTCGAAATGATGAAATTAAGAAACGTTTCGGAAACATTATGTGCAACGACCCACTCAGGCCCCCTGAGGTTAGGCTCGATATCAACGCGGTAACAGAGTCACCACTCGATGGATGATTCGATAAACTTACGGAAAACATAGGAGTAATAATTTTAAATAGTGATCACAAGGCCCTTATACGGGCTTGACTCGATTAGGAATCGAATTGACCGAACGAGCAAACTACTAACGAGTTTTAAATAAAACGAAACGAGTTATTAAAGTTATATAATTTATATTTTAAATCAGAGAATTAACCCATGTTATTACATTATGGAAACATTTAAGAAACGATGTAAAAATGTAAAAAGTCAAAATAAATTATACGTATATGTTAAATTTTTTTTGAATAAACATAAATATTACTGTAGTATATATAAGTTTGAACTACTCTAAAAATAAAATAAAATATTTTGAAATCAATGCTATATATGTTAACAAATGATTAAATTTTATGGAAAATATTTACATCATTTAATATTATTTGTAAGAGTATCTAAAAGTTAGATTTAAAAACAAATAGACAATTGTAATTATCTAACATGTTAAACGTGTGAGTTATATGTTATATATGTATATTGGCAAAAGGTTATGAATAATTATTTTAATCATTAATCAATTCTTTTTAAACAAATACCTTTAGTTCATATATGTCTAATAAAATTGAAAATTTGAACTTATTCTACGAAAAAAAATAATTTCAAAATACAAACATTTCGTTTTCATAATTTCAAAAATGAAAATTTTCGTATGTTTCATAAGAAATGGAAGTTTTATGGGTAAGGGCCGGCCCTGGATAGGATTCTATAACAACTTATTGTTACCAACATAATAGGAACATAGAACATGAAGTCTATCATTTATTAGTATTGTGTGAGTGAGGCTGTATTGAGTTTATATATGAGAAGTTTAGAGTTATGTATCGAGCTTATTACCATACGAACAAAAAGGAAGATTATAACAATGAATTAATTGTAATAAAGAAAGTCAGAGTGGGAGAATATTCAAAGGTTGGAAAATGGAATTAATATCAAACGTGTAGCTGTCAAATAATTAATTAAATGAAGACACAATGAGGACATTGTGGGTCCTAAATTGAAGAAACAATTTTGTTTTTTTTTGTTTTTTTGTTTTTCTACCTAAGAAACAAGTTTTGAATTATATGAAAACTGCATGATTATTGCTTTGATGTAGACAAAATATCAAAACCGATCCTAGCAACAAGGAGTATATCAAGTCAATTACTATTGTTTGACAATGAAAAAGGAAGGGTTTATATATGTTTATAATAATAATTGACTTTGTTTTAATAATAATTGACTTAAATATCTAACCTATATATAATGTGGGAAGTAGTGCTGTTACCGGTCTGCTTTGGACCGGGTATTCACTCTCCTGAAAATTGGACCATTGGGTTAACGGTTCTACCCGGTCCGGACCGATAATTATATCGGGTATATTTTTTGGACCGCTACCTATCCGATAACTTATCGGGTGGATACCGGTCCGGACCGGTTCCGAGTATACTCGACAAAAAAATAAATTCAAAACAAAAAAAATTTAGAAAAATTAAAATCAATAATATAACATCTAAAAATTAACATACGATTTGTTACCGGATACTCTATCGAGTATTTTATCGGGTAACTTATCGAGTACCGGTTTTTTTTTTTACCCGTTCCCGGACCGTTATCTTACCGGTTATTGTTGAAATTATGTTCAAACATATTGCACGTAATTATTTTCTAGTACAACTAAAAGCAATAAAGATATTTTTCTCTTCTGTATTACTCCCTCCATAACGTGTTCGATTTTGCGTTTCCATCTTTGACAATCGGTTAATTATTATTCTTTAGTTCAAAAGATATAAATTTAATACTCCCTCCAATTCATATTACATGTTGTTTTCGTTTTTATGTAGTCAAACTTTGACTGTTAATTAATTATTATTCTTTGGTTCAAAAAATATAAAATTAATATCGATAAATTTATATTTATAATTTTGTATGATGTAAGTAATTAGTTATTGATAATCAAAGTTAGACATGGAAAAATGAAAAAGTCTAATATTCTGTGTTGGACGGGGTATTGATAAATTTATATTAAAGAATATTTTATTATTAAAAGTAACTTTTCATAATTTTTTATATTATAATTAATTTTTTATTGCTAATCAAAGTTTATACAAAAAGATGAAAAATCTTGTGTTTTAAGATGGAGGAAGTATTATTTGTTTCTTGTTCTTAATAGTTATATTCATAATAAAATTACTGAGATTATAGTATATATGTTTATATCCAAAAATTTGATTAGTTTATTGCTTTCCTGTCATACTTATTAGATCCTCATTATTTTGGTATATCACATATTTATATAAAATTATATTAATTAAATAAATACTAGCAATCGTTAAACTATATTACATGTGTAAATTAATATCAGACAAATCAATATTTTATTTAGCTTTTCAACCAAAAACCTTCAAATTCGCTAAATTTTTTAACTCAGTGTTAATTAAATTTGGTATAAATACATAGAAGACCTTCATCATAATTATGCTAGAAAGAAGACAAGAAATAAAGGAACATAAAATGAATGATATAATTAATTTTTTTTTTAATACTTATATAGATTACGGGAAGTTGTTATTTTTTTCAATTAAACAAGTGTCTCATTTGATTGGCTACAAAAAATCATAGTGACATATAATTCCTCCCATCCCACTCTATAGATAACTAGATATTCGTAGATATTTGTAAAAATTAATATTCCATTTGATTTTTATTCATGGTAATTTTAATTTTTAATACTTATATATATTCTTTTTGTGTACAGTCAATATCTTTTAGTTGTTATTTTATTCATTGTTCATGTACACAAAAAAACCAACATTACAGATAAATAACATGAGGAAAAAAGGAAAATTCAAATATCTACTTAAAAGATTATATCTTTATTTTTGTATAAATCAAAAAGAGGAAAAATATATGGTCAGTAGTTAGGTCCGTTTTTAGGAGAATTAGATCATGGGGTTTCATAATATTTAACTTGTAATTAATCTCTTCCCACATTTTATATAGGAAGAATGGAAAAAATCATAAATCATAATGTGGTTTACCTAACTGACATGATTTTTGCAAGCTATTATGTTAGCACGTGGTCCATTCATTGTGCATTTTACGAATAACGATGGTTAATTTCCTATTAAGTAAATTGCTGAAATAATCCTCGAAAGTGGGTTCAGGTTGCCTTTTGGTCCTCGAAAGTACAAAAGTTGCAACTTAGTTCACGATATTGGTCAATGCTTACAGATTGGTCCAAAATTTAGTTAAGGTGTTAATTTTTAACGCCCCAATGGCGATTGTAGTTCACTCCTAAGCTAATTATATTATTACCATTGTAACTTATTAACAACACATGTAACTCACGAGGCGCGTGCACCGTTAACATTTAACGGCGCCGTTAATTTTGGACTAATCTGCAACCGTTGGCCAATATCGTGGACTGATTTGTAACTTTTGTACTTTCGGGGATCAAAAGGCAACCTAAACCCACTTTCGGGAACTATTTCAACAATTTGCTCAATTTCCCATTGCCAAAGTTACATATAGACCATTTATAAATGTTCTAACTCCCTCATATTGAGGGTAGACGATCAAATTATTTGAGTTCTTAAAATTACATTTCATTTTTGTGAACGATTCAAAGTAAAAGTATATTAAGAATAGATCAATATTCTATTTCTAGAAGCTATACTTATTCAAAATATTTACTTACAGTTGATGTGTCTAATAATATAATTGAGAAAAGAAACACCAAAAGTACTAGAACGTATGGTATGATAAAGAAAACCATAAAATGAAATATATACACTACATATATAACGCCCCAAAAGTTACAAGATGATTTTTTTTATATTTTAATTAAATAATTGAGCTAATTACTGAAATGGTCTCCGAAAATGGGTTCATGTTGCTTTTTGGTCCGAAAATAGAAAAGTTGCAACACAGTCCACGATATTGGCCAACGGTTGCAGATTGGTCCAAAATTTAATCATGGTTAACGCCCCAATGGCGAGTGTAGTTCACTCCTAAGCTAATTCTATGAACCGTTCTAACTTACTAACAACACTGCAACTCACGAGGCTCGTGGACCGTTAACATTTAGGAGCGTCGTTCAATTTTGGACCAAGCTGCAACCGTTGGCCAACATCGTGTTATGATTTGCAACTTTAGTACTTTTGGGGACCAAAAGACAATCTGAACCCACTTTCGAGGACTATTTCAACAATTTTCTCTCAAATAATTTATATACAAAAAGTAAGGTACCCCAGTCCTTTATTTAAAAGTGGATATACAAAATCAAAAAAATTCCTTTTTTATTTATTTATAGATAAGAGCAGTTAATACAGTGGTAATAGAAGACTCTCACTATTAAACCTATTACAAAATATGAAGGGGGCATGATAAAAAATAAAAGTGTTTAACGACCTATTACAAAAGTGGAAAAACTAAAATCACCTATCTAAAGCAAAAATAGACAAAATTGTACTCCAGGTGAGGCAGGTGTCGCCAATCTGATCTGTCCAAAAAGATTTTCAAGCAGTCTTTCTGTTGAAATCAGGACAACATATAGCTAATACCGGTGAAAACAATAGATCAGTGAAGAGATGAAGAGATGTAGGATGAATGTTCTTAGCTAGGATGATTCCTAGTAACAGATCACATGCATAATACTTTCATCCAAATTCCTGGAACGTGAGCCGTCATCTCTTGGTCGCGAATGACAAGCAGGGGACAAAGTATCTGATAGGTCGGAGACAGAGGTAAGGGGCGCATCCAAGTGATCAAAAAGTTGAACCCTCCAGCTAGTTGTAGAAGTACTTGCAAAGGAGAACACCACCGAGACCCTAATACACCTACTGAATAAAAAAATTCATTAAAACTCGAGTCAAATACCACTAGCCTAATAGCCATCGGTACAATATTTGCATTTTTTTACATTTATATATAATATATATATTTGTATTTTTAACATATATATAGTATTTTTAACATATTGTATAGTTTATGAGATTCATTAATAATTTGCTCTTACGTTACATGTTAAGAACTAAATATGGTAACAAATGTAACATATATAATCATATAAGGTAACAATTTTCAAAAGATCCTACCATATTAATTTTCAAATGAACGGAAAAGAGAGAGATTCAGAAACAAGAATTATCTGGTGAGGAGACTGGAGTCAAAGGTCTGCTAATGACAAAAGAAGCAAATGGTGCGAGTAGTAGGGGTAAAGATAAAAATAGGGGCAACTGGAATAAAAGCGAGTTCTCAAGGGAAAAGATAACAAGGAGTTTTGCGGAACTTTGTTTGAATATTCAAAGAGCATGCAATGGGAGAAAAAATGTCCGATATAGTGGTCTTGTGTGGGTGAGAAAGGAGAAGATATATTGTGGCTACGCTTATCAGTTTGATCGTATGGAGTCTCCAATAGTTGGAGAATTTCCTTTTGATCCAGGAATAGAATGAAAATCTCGGCAAAGTCAATGGAGGAGTCTTGGGAAGATCTTACTCTCAGATGTCCAGGACAAAGATAATATCAATGCTCGTCTTCAAAATGGTAATATCAATGCTTGTCTTCAAAATGGTAATCTGGTTTGTTCTTCAGTTTTCTTTTCTCATATTAATTCATCGTATGCTTATTCTTGTGTCTCTAGTTGTTATAATCTAGAAATTCGAACTTTGATGGAACTTAACCTTTTTAATTATAGTTTCAAGGACTCGTTCCTCAATCGGTTTTTAGTCAATGCTGAAATAATATCCACCTCTGACATTGACCAAGAGAAGCTTGAGTTTCTCTTCTGCTCATGTCAAAACACTACATCCATTTGGTTTCATTATTCATTATCTAGTCGATTCATAGTCGACATTGCAAAAAGTCTTATCAGTAACATTGACCAAGAGAACCTTGAGTTTCTCTTCTGCTCATGTTACATTACCAATTCCCTTTATCTTCGCTCTCTACTCCATCAAGTTTGGTTTCTACATTCTAACAATTATGGGACACAAGGTAATTTTAAGCATGAATTAATATTTGTTGTTATGAGTTTTGTCTTGTTTTTTCGCATCTACCAGAAGTTTGCAGTTTACATCAAGGACAATATCCAGCGCATGGAGATTGCAAATTCTCGACTCCAGTTTTTGTTTCTATATTATGTATGTTTTTTTAAAACTCCATCTATTGGAGTTCTGTGAGCCGACAAGACTCGTTTGTAATATGTATAAACTATTTTTATTATGTAATGAAGTGAATTATCAAAACAAAAAAAAAGTTTCAAATGCAAATTTTTAATCAAATAATTTTTTTATCAACATCTTAATGTATATCTTAATGACATATTATAAAAAAATAGTAAAAGAAGTCCCACATAAAATTGTGCACATATAGCTTGTAGTGTTATAATGTCAAAACTCCATGTGAATCGGAAAACGAGTAGTATTAATGTGTATGGAGTCAACCAAAACAACGGAGTCGTGGTCCATCTGAGAAATCTGACCACCTGTTTGTCATAACTCGCAACTTTTTCTCACTTTGACATCGTTGTTTTAGTGCGGCATAAATTCTTTCACGCCTTACAACACTTTGCATCTGTTATAGTGGAATGAAATAGACAAAGTAATGGAATAGATAAAAAAATAAATGAATTAATGAATTTTATTACTTTCTTTGGTATATGAGTAGTAATGTGATTGAATTATCACATTACCCCCAATTTTTGTAATTTGATTATCTAGTAGGAGGTAATTATCCATTACCCCCAATTTGGACGGAATGGTTATTACCTCAAATGAGGTAATTCAATTAACTAGAGAATGCAATCAAAATTCATTGTTATCTACCAAACTAAGTAATACAAACTAATTTAATTTCATTCCTTCCTATCTCATTCCCGCGAACCAAGCACAACAAGGTTGCGTCTGGTATAGTGAAATAGAATGGTGTACGAATGGAATAGACAAAGGAAGGGAATGAATTAATGAATCTTGTTACTTTGTTTGGTATGTGAGTAGTAATAGAATGACTGCTGTGTAACGTGCATAATTTTTCTAATTTGATTACCTAGTAGGAGGTAATCATCCATTACCCCCAATTTGGACGAAATGGTTATTACCTCAAATGAGGTAATTCAATTAACTAGATAATGCAATCAAAATTCATTATTAACTACCAAACTAAGTAATACAAACTAATTTAATTTCAGTCCTTCCTATCTCATTCCATTCCCGCATATAGATAAGTTTTAAGGAATGGTATAGGAATGGAATAGACAAAGTAATGGAATATTGGAATGGAATGGTATAGGAATGAAACAGACAAAGTAATGTAATAGACAAAGGAAATGAATGAATTAATAAATTTTATTACTTTGTTTGGTATGTGAGTAGTAATGTGATTGAATTATCACATTACCCCCAATTTTTCTAATTTGATTAATTAGTGGGAGGTCATCCATTACCCCCAATTTGGGCGGAATGGTTATTACCTCAAATTAGGTAATTCAATTAACTAGGGAATGCAATCAAAATTCATTGTTAACTACCAAATTAAGTAATACGAACTAATTTAATTCCATTCCTTCCTATCTCATTCCATTCCCGCGTACCAAGCACAACCTAAGGGCATGTTTGTTAAATCCATTAAGTACTTAAAATTAATTAATTCAATACTTATTTCATTAGGTCTGTTTGTTAACAAAAAAAATTAAGTACTTATTTCAGATCTGAATGAAATCCTTAACAAAATTTTAAGTCAAAATTTGCTACTTATTTTTCTCCTCTTAATGACTGAATCCCACAATTCTCTCAAAAAAACAATTTGCCCAAATCTAACCTCAGAGATTTGCTACATTTTTTTCGCCTCAACACCTCTTATCCAAATTATCTACTTCAATCGATGAGGAAATTTCTTTCAAACGGATTAATAATATTTTTCTTTTTCTCTATTCAATTTATTTTTTGATGTTATATATTTTCAATGTAATTCTCTATTTTAATTATGATTGTTATCTTATGGTTTAAACTGAATTTTCAGTTTCTTTCTTTTGCATCTTTTTGTTAATATTATTGTTAAAATATTTTATATTCATATTGATTTGGGTACAATTTTGCTTATTAGTTGCGATTGTGATTGTTGATAATGATTTATGTTGCCAATGGCTGTGATGGGTGAACAGTCCAACTACTATACATCTTGATATAATGTGTGTATAAAGAAGTGATTATGAGGCGGTCGATACATATATATGACTAATAATCATAATTTTTTGTTTGTTACGCCATGTTTATGTTATATTTTACTTTTTGGATTTTAGATATTATAACTTTTAATTAAATATTTAATATTTATTTACCTACATTAAATATCTTCTTTATAATTTATTGAATGATATTAATTATATTGTATTAAGTTTTAATATTTATTGAATCATGTTATTATATTTATACTTTTTATAATTTAGATTATAATATTTATATAAATGATTTGTTTAATAATTTATATATATGAATGAAGTATGTTATGGGGCAATTTTGTGATTAAGGGTAAAATATGTATTCAACATATTATATGTATTTGAGGTTAGTTTATAATATACAAAAATATAGTGGACCTCTTTTAAAATAAACGAATCCCTCCCCCTTCACCCTTTGTCTTCTCCCCTCCCTTCACATCCCCCAAACCGCACCCACACTTCCATCAACCTCAACCATTCGTCTTTGTTCAGCCGCCTACTTATCTTCTGCGCCTCTCTCCATGTCTTCCTCACCAGTCCGCGACCCTCAGAGCCACCATTGTCGACCTTTTCCTTGTCCGTCGACCTTCCTCGTCATTCCACCTTTTTCTCCAGTCGCCATCAGCCACCTGAAACCGTCGACCACCTTTCTCAGCTCGAATATCCCGCCGACCTCGACCACCTTTCCAGCACGTTTTGTCCTCACTCACATGCTCACTGGGACACTTCCCAGTGGGTCACCCATCCTAGAATTACCACAGGTCAAGCACGCTTAACTTTGGAGTTCTTCAGAGTTGGGATACCGAAAAGAAGATGCATCTTCATAATATGAGTAGTACCAATCAAATCAAATCATATCAAACATATCACATCGCCCACTCTGGGCTGGGTATTACAGGCATCCCCAGGTCCAGGTTTGATTTTCTTTAATTGTTTTAATTCTATTTTCGTTTTATTTTTAGTCTTGTATTACATTATTCATTTTTAGTTATTATTTTGGTTAATTGTTGCTAGGGTTCAAGGAAGTGTAGGTGCGGTTTGGGGGGAAGATGAAGGGAGAGGGGAAGACGAAGGGGGAGTGGGGGATGTATTAGTTTATTTTTAAATTGGTCAAATATATTTTTGTATATTATAAACTAACCTCAAATACATATAATATGTTGAATTCCTATTTTACCCTTCATTAATACCTAAAAACTACCAATTTTATTGCAAAAATTCCTAAACTGAACAGTTAGTCATAGTTCAGGGGCCAAATTGACCTATTTAAAAGTTTATGGGACACATTGACCGACTTATAAGTTCAATCCCTTATGAACTTTATCCTTTCTTAAAATACACTTTCATATTTCTAACTTTTATGCGCCAGTTTTTTTATTTTCATGGTTTACTTTTTATATATGTATTTTTAACAATTTTTTTGTTATAATTTAAATAAAATTAATTTTTGGGGAGCTTAAATTTATTTTCAAGGGAGCTAAAAGTATAATGTTTTTGTATCATATATTTTTCATATTTTGAGGTCTTATTATAACGTTACGGGGACACATGAGAGCATCCACATTAGTTCCCCTAAAAGTTTTTTTAGAATACACTCTCAAACATCATTTTTGTTATTTCCAAGGTTTGCTTTTTCATATATATAGTTATGTACTTTGGTAGCTTCCCTATTATTCATCCAAAATTAAAAAATAAATATTTTACATGTTTGTATAAATATTTAGCATAAATTATCGATGTTGATGAAAATTATTTTTGATTTATAATTATATATGTGATACCGGGCTAGAGTGGGCTATGTAATATGTTTGATATGATTTGATTGATACTACTCATATCATCAAGATGCATCTTCTTTTCGGTTGCCCAACTCATAAGAACTCCAAAGTTAAGCGTGCTTGACCTGGGGTAATTCTAGATGGGTGACCCACTAGGAAGTGTCCCGGTGAGCACGTGAGTGAGGACAAAACGTGCTGGAAAGACCTGTGGTGGTTTGTGAGGCCAGTCCATCAAATCAAATAACGTTCTGACCTGATTTCAGGGCGGGGTGTTACAAATGGTATAAGAGCGGAGCCGTCCAAAATTGTGAGATGAGTCTCACTCAGATGGTACAGTCTTGGATGTGGATGTGGATGTGGCTCAACGAGGACGTTAGGTATTTAAGTGGGGGAGATTGTGATACCCGGCCCAGAGTGGACAATGTGATATGTTTGATATGATTTGATTGGTACTACTCATATCATCAAGATGCATCTTCTTTTCGATTGGCCAACTCATAAGAACTCCAGAGTTAAGCGTGCTTGACCTGGGGTAATTCCGAGATATGCAAACAAGGAATAACTAATACTCCCACCACTCAGATAAATCAAGCTCGAATATTTTATATTTATCATTGACTTTTCATAGTATACTACTTCTCCAAGTCAAAAGTTCTTCGCCACGGGAGGGAGTATTATCTTGGCATGTTAATACTTAATACTAGCGAGGGGAAAGCCTATTTCCAAAATTTGACATGTATGCACTTACAATTAATTAAATCGTGAAAAGATTGGGTGCATCAATATTTTCATGTATCAGGTTCATCAAGGGGGTCGGGACATAATATCTCATAAATTAAGGGTCACACTGCAATTATCTATATAATTAAGGGACACGTTACAATTATCTATATATTTGTAGGTCAGTTTGCAAATCACATATATATTTACTACTTTTATTTTGGGTTGATAAATATTGTGGTACTGTAACATTGTTATAGTATAATTTGGGTACAAGTTATGTTGATATTGTTTCTTGTACCAATGATAAAGTTTCAAGTGGGTACAGTACCCACGTGAAGCATTTAAGTGTGTACATTAATGAACCTGCTGCATGAAAGTATTGATGCACCGAAACTGAACTCAATTAAACCAACCATGCATATAACTAGTTTATAAGAAAATATGTGATGAACTTGTTTTTCAAACAAATTGCATAATACTCCTCCATTTTTCTATACGACGTTTTAGGATTTTAATTTTTTTTATATGATATTTTATAATTTCAATGTACTTCTTACAATTTCAATATAGTAATTTTTAATATAGTGACAATCAATTGAACGAGAAAGAACAAGAAGAATACAATAAGAATATTTCTCTAAAATCATCACAATTATTTCTCAACTTCAGAACCACTTTTGCTTTTCCTCTAAATTACCGAAACCCACGATTGCAATTAAACGAGGAAAACAAGAAGAATACATAAGAATATTGAATTGGGGATTTAGGGTTATTTAAATGGGACTCTTTTTTAGAGAAAATTAATATGTGAAATTACTAAATTGCCCTTGACATTATAATTGACCAATGTGTTGAATGGGAACGATCTAAGAAGTTAGGTGATCAACTGAGACCTTTCGAAATTTAAGTGATCAACTGGGTCCTTGACCCAAAAATAAGTGATCATCCCAGTCGTTTGCCGTTTTATATTTTCAATAGCTTTTAATTTTTCTTAATCTATGTGAAATGTCTAGAATGACATATAAAAAAACGGAGAAAGTATGTATATATATATATATATATATATATATATATATATATATATATATATATATATATATATATATATACATAGGAAAATAAGAAATAATTCCATTTAATTTCAAAATAGATTTTTCACATTTTTGTAATACAATATTAATTATCAATTACTTTGTATACACATTATAGAAATTACAAAAAAAAAATTATGAAAATATATATTTAAAAGGGAATTCAGTATCAATTTGATACTTTTTGCATTATAAATGATATAATTATCATCAAAGTTTGACACGAACTCACATATAATTGGTATATTAATTTGAAGTGATGGAGTAGTAATTGATATCAAAATTTTAGCTTAAAATAAGATAATTAAACTAAATTTAATACAATATACATGCATAGGAATTTCTTATAGTTTAAGGTTATATATTAATTTCATTTATGCGTATAAGTATGATTGTACCATAAAAGTATAGGATGAAATTAGGATGAAATAAAGGAAGTCTAACTTTCAAAAAAATATAATAGAGGGGAGAAAATAAAAAAAATATTGTAATAGTTAATATTAAGAAAATTTAAAGCTCAAACTTGACTTTTACTAGATAGTTTTTGGTTCAATTATATACTCCTACTTACTATTGTAATATCGTTTAATTATTATATTTCTTAATTGTAATTTTTATTGTTAATTTCCCAAGTAAATAAATAGTACTCCCTCCAATAAAAAAGAAAAGGTTTTTCTAGAGATTTCACGCAAATTAATAAATATTTAATGCATTCAAAATTTCTATCTATACCCCTATAAAGGCCACCATTAATACTCCATCTATGCACTTAAAGTATGAGACAATCATTATTTATTTTGAGTATTTTTATACAAATAGGAGTATGAAGGGGAAAAAATGTTACATTATGCATTGATTTATGTAAAAAGACACTCTTTTTGAATATTCTTGAAATCTTTAATAAGACATTTTTTTCAAATTGGAGCGAATATCAGATTTAAAAGTTGATGCAAAATGGAGGAATAATTAAGAAGTGAATGAAATTGAAATACTTGAGAGATTCATATAAGACTAGATACAGATGATGAGGATCTATTATTGAAGTTGAAGACAAGCAAGTTGATGGTCCACACGCCTTTATCTTTTCTATCGTCCACTTATAGTCATTCAACCTTTGACGCTTCGTCAGTATGCTTAAATATCTTTGTCTTAATTCAAAGTCAACCTGACAACGATAAGAATTGTAGAACTCACTTCAATAAAAAAATTAAATTGAAATCTTAACGATTCCATCATTCTTTGTTTTAGAGAATCGTAAGAAAATAATTTGATACATAAAATGATTTGGAACTTGATCCTTGAGGTTACTTGTTAACTTCCTCCACAATAAATTTAAATGATAATATTGAGTTTAGTGAACACAACTCAAAGCGATTTAAGAAGATTGACTCGATTGTCAAGTCCGTCCATTCAAAAAAATCGTTTGGCTAAAGCCTAAAGGAAGTAAAATATGGATTGGACTCTAGAAAGGCTTACAGAAAAGCAACTAGATCGATAATGGATGGCATAGTAGTATTTAGTCCAACTGACCTTTAGAAGATCGACTTAGTACTGAGGTCGAAAAGTTAAAAATTTATAATCATGTTGCATTGTTGTGTATGATATATATTTTTTTTTTATAACGAGTGATATATTAAAATCCCGAAACGGGAAACTCAAATTGTTACACAAATCAACCTGAACACTAAACTACTAATATTGGGCCAAGTCTACAAGAGCATCAGCTCGACTCAGCTCATAAGATAAGGGTAATGGCGGCCCATGGTCAACCTGAGCGCAAAACCATCCCCTAAATAGTCCTACCTTAGAATTCTAGGCTTCATTACTTTCATTCCTCACCGAATGCAAGGAGCTTTGTGGTTGTTGACCAGACTTGTAGCTGAATCTTCTGCCTCCAAAAAGTCAGTTCCAAATTGAACAATCTCTTTTGGATTTTTGCATTTGTTGTCCCATAAAAGTGTGTTCCTTTGATGCCACATTTGTCACATGCAAATGATCCATATTCTGAACCTATCTGGTGGTAGATGTTTTTTGTATTCCATGAATAAATCTGTGAACTGCATGTTTGAACCTTGTAGATCTTTGATATGTAATAAGGCTCTGATTTCTCTTGAAAATATACAATCCTGGAATAGATGTATGTCCGATTCCTCATATGATTTGTAAAATAGGCACTTGACACATAGATCCACATCTCTATGTTTTGTGTGCGATTCCAAAATGTGTTTGTATGCTGACTTGACTGAAAAATACCATTCTTCCCACAATTCCATGTTGGCTTGTCTTTTAAATGCAATCTTTTTAAAGGAATTTGTAGTATTGCTTCTGCATCAATTGGATAAAACAAGGAGTTTACTAAGTCCACTTTCCAGACGCCTATTTCCTCGTCTATCAATCTGCAACTTTATAGTCTTCGCATGCTTGATTAGTGGGAGTAATAACACTATGTGAATGGGTATGATGAGTTACCCATCTGGTTTGTCATATATTGATATCGTTACCATTTTGCTAATTCCCACTGTATTCCTATTTTGACTAGATCTCGGACGGACAGTATGCTGCGCCAGGTGTAGCTAGGGCTGACTCCCAGTTATGCATTCCAAAAATCTGACTGAGGGAATTACCTTGCTCTATATACATGACAAGAATTGATTCCGGATTATGAATAATTCTCCAAGCCTGTTTACAAAGAAGTGTCTGATTGAAGCGCGAAGTGTCCCGGAAGCCAAGACCACCTTCACTTTTAGATTTACATAAAGTTTTTCAAGCAATCCAATGTATCTTTTTGTTTTCTGGATCTGATCCCACCAGAAGTTAGATGAAATAGTATTTAGTTTATTACATATTTGTTGAGGTAGTTTGAAACAACTTATTATAGAAACAGGAATCGCTTGTAAAACCGAATTAATAAAAACCTCCTTACCCCCTGTAGATAGGAGCCTGGTTTTCCAATCAGCAACCTTGGCCTTCACTTTATCACAAATATAAGTGAAAACCTCCTTTTTGGAGGCGCAAACAGAGGTTGGGAGACCTAGGTAATTCCGATGCGAACTTACTTCGGGAATGCCTAACAAATCTGAGATGGTTCGCCTTACATCAGCCTTAATATTTGGGCTAAATATAACTGTAGATTTTTGTGGACTGATAAGTTGGCCCGACATAGCCTCATAGGTTCCCAGAATTTGCTTTAAACATAAAGCCTCCTCAACCGAGGCGCTCCCCACTAAGAGTGTATCGTTTGCAAACATAAGATGGGATACTGGTTCTACATTTGGATACCGAATCCCCTGTAGCTCCCCTCTAGAACATGCCCCTTTAAGAAGAGAAATTAGACCCCGTACAGATGATGTAGAGATATAGTGACAGGGGATCTCCTTGCCGCCCGGAGTCCTCTACCCGGTCTAATATAGCCAGTCTGCTCTCCATTAAACATCAATGAATAAGTAACTGATTCCGCATGATACATAATAAGGTTGATCCAGTGATTATTAAATTGAAACTTAATCAACATATCTCTTAGGAAGTCTGATTCAATCCGATCATAGGCCTTAACCATATCTAATTTAATAGACATAAAACCATTTTTTCCTTTTTTCTTGCTTTTGATCGAATGATGAATCTCAGAGGCTAATAAGATATTATCCGTAACTAATCTACCAGGCATAAACGCACTCTGAGTACCAGAAATAATAGATGGGAGTACCTTTTTAAGTCTGGTAGCCAACATTTTTGCAACCATCTTGACCGTTGTGTTGCACAGTGCAATGAGGCGAAAATGGGTCATGAAAATTGGTTTAAGAACTTTTGGAATAAAAGTGATGAATGTAAAGTTCATCTTCTTATTAAAGATCCCCTGATTAACCACCTGAAGTCCCATTCTGATAACATCCTCCCCAATAATGTCCCAATAATGCTTAAAAAACATAGCAGACATTCCATCAGGTCCAGAGACCTAGGACCCCTTCATAGAAAAAATGCTTTGCTTCACATCTTCTGCAAAAAAAGGCACACTAAGCCACTCCTGATCATTTTCAGTAAGCATTTTGGTTTGCAGTAAACCATAGTTTCTTGTTCTATCCCAAGTCTGTGTGGAAAACAAATTAGAATAAAATTCAGTGGACAACACCTTCAACTCTTCAGAATCCCGTATCCAATTCCCTTGTGCATCCATAAGTTCAGTGACCTGATTCACTTTCCCTCTTTGATTAGAAAGAGAATGGTGTATTGCGATCCCCTTTTACTTTCCACAGGTTACGGGAACGTTGACACCAATAGACGTCATCAACTTCCCGTAGCCGATCAATGTCCCGTGTCAACACACATGCCCGACTCTTAGAAGGATTAGTAATGGAACCCTGATTCAGGGAATCTAATTCAATCTGCTTGGTCTTAATTGCTTGAGGGACATTGCCTAATACCTCACGTTTCCATTTAAGGAAGCCCAAGCGAGCATGCCTAATGCCTTTAATAATTTGTTCTCCTGGATCAAGCAGCCGCACCTTATTCCAGGCTTTGTTCACCACTTCCTTAGTCTCCTCATAAAGGCACCACCCTTCCTCAAACCTGATTCTCGGTTTGGATTTTGGTGGAACAATCCGTTTTGCGCCCAACGTAAGCATAATAGACAAATGGTCAGAATGATTTGTGGAGAGATGTTTTAGTTGTGTGAACGGTAATAGAGTCGTGCAGTTCTTACTAACAAAACTCCGATCAAGCCTAGCCCTAGTAGAATGAGGAGACAGGAAGTTATTGCACCAAGTATAAGGAAAACCGAAAAAAACCAATATCAATAAGCTCACAATCAAAGACAACATTACAGAATTGTTGCATTTGCCACCTTGGGCATATACGTCTAGACAAAACATACTCTGAATTATTACACACCTCGTTAAAATTACCCATAAAAACAGAAGGAATACTAGAAAAATCATTAATATATCTAAGAAGATCCCAGGATAATTTCCATCTCGCCGTTCGTGATGTCCGTAGAACCCAACAAATTGCCATGAGATTGCACCATCATCTTTAACATATGCTTCAATATGATGGGATGAAAAGCTTTTGATATCGATGTCAATCTGTCTATTCCACAATAAGGCAAGCCCCCCACGCCTACATTTAGCATCAACAAATAAGCCATTTGGAAACCTAGTTTTATTTTTAACAAATTCAAATTCTGTTGCAGAAAGCTTAGTCTCAATTAAGAAAACTAAAAACGGAGAATGAGACTTGATAAGTCCCATCAATGAACGAACTGCCCGAGGGTGACCAAGCCCTCAGCAGTTCCAAGCTAAGATTTTACATTCTTCCCGGCTGGGCTGCACATCAGCCTCATCAAACCTCACAAGGGATTGCAGATCTGAATGAAAAATATATTTTTTTAAGAAAAGGTACTAGCGAAAAGCTAGAGAAAAAAACCTTAGAGAGAACCTAAGGTGAATCAATTTCGAATTTAAAATAATTGAAAAATATAGTTAGAAACAAAATAAATTGGAGCATTTGTATAGAGTGGGGTTTTAATGATTCCATTCTTAGAAACTAGTTTTGAGGATTGGTTGTATTTGTTCTTTCTATCAATAAAATAGTTTCTTCCAAAAAAAAAAAAAAAGTTGTAAAAATAAACCAAATTGAATATTTAGCTCGACAACTAACGAGACCGTTGGAGATTCCGAATTCATTCGAGAGATGAAAAATGTTATAAAACGGAAACTAATAAAGAAAGACAAAAAAATCATCCGGTTAAGTTAACATTACAAGTTCACTCATAACCTATCCTTCTACCAGGTCGCATAAACAAGAAAAAAAAATGAAGAAAATAATAACATTAAAACATGCTCTTGAACCACCAACAAACATCCTCAATCTTCTTCTTCTTTTTTGTCTGAACAAATCAATCCTTCTTACTCATTCCACATGCTAAATACTCCTGGATCTGATCCATGAACAGAATCAGCTGACCATCCAGTATAACTAGGATTAGCTGAAGATTGCATATCATAATCAACTTTCACCATTGCAATTTCTTCATCTCCACCCACCCCACCACCATTTCCGCTAACCGAGTTCAACCCTATCGAGCCAACCCCACCATACCCGAGTTCACCTCGATAACTCACACTCGAGTTCTCATTATTCTGCTCCATGACAGACGAAGAAGACGAGCCCCCCATGTTCATCAATCCATGCAGCAAAACAGGGTTGCTCTGATAGAAATTGTTGTAATAGGGTGAGTTTTGGTGATAAGGGGTTGAAGAAGTTTGTTGGTGAAGTTGTAGTTGAGTTTGGATGTAGCTTTGGTGGAACTGGTGAGGATTTTGGTTGTTGTAATGTGACATATCAAGATTTTGGAGGGTTAGTAATGGTTGTTCCAATTGTTGTGGCATTAAGGGGTAGGCTTGAAGTGGGGCCGTGGCCCCACTGGGGCCTCCAAAATGGAAGCTCGAGCCTAGCGCGATGATTTCATCGCGTTTTCTGGAGGATTCCAGGGCTTGAGCTTCCTTAAGACGCTTGGCGGCTCCTCCTCCAATAGGCAGACTGTTGCTCTCGAGAATGGCCTTGACGTCGTAACGACTCATGTCGAAGTTGGTAACGGCGCTGAGGCCTCTGAATTTAATGGCCGCGATGTCATAAGCTTCTGCAGCTTCTTCTTCAGTGCCTTTGTTTTACAGAAAGAAATGGTTTAGTAATTGTTAGTGTGTCATAAATGGCCAATGAAATGTCGAATGGATGCATACTTCAACGTTAAAAATCAATTTTCATGCATAAGGATTTCATTAAGCAGAGTGATATAGTAACATGATAATGGTCTACAAATATGTTGTTTTTCTAATCACTGTAATAACAAAAAAGACAACTAATGAATATATTGGGAAATTAATTAGTTAACATTGAATAAATTAATAAACAAAAAAGTCAACTAATAACTAGTAGTTGACTTCTTTTAATAGAGCGAACTGAGAAATTGTTCTCAACAATTCACCAAGTTACAGTTTAATCCCAATAGTGGTACCACTACAGTTTAATCTCTGAAAGTAGCCAAAAAGTTGTATATTAATCCCCACATCAACTATTTCGTTAATTTTTAATTTTTAATACCAGCACGCAATGAGAGGTTAAATTTAGGACATAAAAACAATTAAGACTTACACTAATTTTTTATGAATAATGAAACTTCTTTAAGAAGCTGAAATACACAACTTTATTAATTTTTAACAAAGAAAATGAGTTTAAATCTTCAAAAAATAAATTATTTTTCCCCTCTAATTTAACCTCTTGTATTATGTTAATGTTCAAAACTAATACAAAAGTTAATGTGAAGGGCTAATCTGCAACTTCATAAATTACAACAGTATACCATTGGGAACTAAACTGCAACGTAATAATACTATTATGGATCATTTCAACATTTGCTCTCTTTTAGTAAACAATAAAATAGTAGTAGCATGATCTTCCTTAAACGAGAATTTGAAAGGGGACAGGCTTACTGAAGGTTCCTAAGTAAAGGTCTTTGTTTCCAGCAACTCTTCCAATTCTTGCTTGCCATCTTCCATGCTGATGATGTCTGAGTTTCAATTATACACATTATTATTTTAAATCAAGATTTAAGGACGGAGTCGTATAGTATGCATCTTGTATGAATTCGAGTGTCGTGTACCTTGTGACACCACGATATTGAGAAGCGCCTCTCGAAAAACCACTACTTTTCCTATAATAGTAATAAATTCACATTACACATATATATTCGGCAATGGCATCGAGCTAGTTAAATAATTAAGTAATTGAGTCAACAATGGTATTCGATAAATATCATCATGCTATTGATCCATCGGCAAAAATTACAGTAGAATTTAAAGCAATAATAGTTTAAAAAAAAATACTTATGTGCGCACCTTCGAATAGCGGCTACGAATTCCTGCCTTGTCATATTCTTCATGTCTTCAATTTCCTTCTCATAGTTACTTATCTACAAACCATAGAACAAAATTTTAATTTTAATACGTAGTAATTTGTAATTATAACGATAAAGTGTGAAATTGTCACTGTAACGGGTACCGGAAAGTTAGTGGTGGTGGAGGTGCCCCAATACTTAAGGGCAGCCATATCATAAGCTCTAGCTGCTTTATCTTCTTTATCATACCCTCCTGCCAAATACCATAATAATAAAATGCTGAATTATTCCATAAAAACATGTCAACTTATTTACTTGAAATAGTAATAACCAAAGTTCACTCACCTAAATAAACTGTACTCGGATCCACCATTGAAGAATGAACATTAATATCGATTTCCCAAAACCATAATTAAATAAACATTGTTAGTAACATGTAGCATTAATGGTTTAATTAATACTGTTTTAGTTCAAAGAATTATATTGCAACAAATAAATGTTGCAAAAGAAATGTTTATGAATACCTTGACGACCCTTCCTTGACTGTCCTTCCCTTCTACAGCTATTATCCCAAAGATGTGCTTCGTATCTCCCTGTCCACCTATGCCTGCATTTAATTAAACAACGATCAAATTAAATTACGAGTCCATTATTATATATATATATTATATAATATAATATATATATATATATATACGTTTCAATTGACTTATGTTTATAAATATTATTACCTAGTCACGCCTCGATAAATCGAGGTTCTTTGTCCAAAAGTATCCAGAGTTCGTCGAGGCGTGGCTTCGACAATGCTGGTATTAGTACTAGTATCAACACTAGCAGTAGGGGGGGTATCACAAGTAGTGGATCCCTTGCCACTCCCCATTGTTAATGTTAAAGATTGCATGCTGCTACTTGAATTTTCTTGAAGGTCAAAGCTATTAGTAGGAGCAAAGGCAGGCAATAAACTAGTGGAATTATTATTGTTTGAGTAAAAATAATCAGCAGAAGAATTAGTATTTTGGTTATGGATTTGATTATATGGTACTATTTCTGACTGATTTTGATGATGATCAGATTTGCTGACGCCAAGAAAATCAGCAACTTTTGGAACTTCACTACTGCTCCCACTTTCAGGGTTTATCATATTATTCCATTCTGCCATGTTCAGACAATAATGGATAATAATCATAATAAGTTGTAATGACAATAATTCCTAGTAATAAAAAAATGAATAACTAAAACCGGTCGTCACTACTACAAAAACTTATTCAGAGGGCGCTTCAATTTTCGCTTACACCACTCATAACAACAACGCCATAAGTGGAGCGCGTTGTAAGTAGCCGCCGTCTAAGCCTGTTTTTGTAGTAGTGGGTTGATTCGTAAATTAAATTAAATTAAATACCTTGGTTTTGGAATGGGATATGGTCAATGTTGTCATTGACTAACCCTAGAGAGAAATAGTGAGATTGATCAGGATGTTGTAAGTGAGATTCTTGAGTGGGAGAAACTGGAAATGAAAGCCAGTTGTTTGTGTTCATTGAACCCATATTGATGATCACAAATGATTAGTCTTCTTCAATTAAAAGAATTTGTATTCTGAAAAACAATGATATAGAGTTAGATATCATATTAAATGAAGTGAATAATATAATTAGAAACAAATTAAAATACAATGATGAACAAAGAGTATGATGATGATGCATGGAACCTTATAATATGAGGAAAAAGATAGAGGACAAATAATTTGGGACAATAAAAAAGATGGGAAGTGCTTCTTTTTGCTTCTTTCTCTTCCACTTCTTTAGAAGTAATAAGTTCTATTATGTATGATGATGAAGTAGTAGAAGAAGAAGGGGAAGAGAGAGAAGCATGTGAAAGTGAAGGACATTTAAATTAAGTTAAATTAAGTGGTGTCACATATACTAATCTCCTATCTCATGAAACCCTATTTTTGAAATAAAATAGTCTTGTTAGTACAAATACTCTCCCTCTACTTTTTTTTAATAAATATGCTTGAACATTTTTTGTTAATAATTTGAAAAATTATTCATTACAATGATAAGATTTTATCATCTTTTTCTTAACAATGAAACAAACAATCAAAACAACTATGTATAAAAATTGAAGTCAAATACAAATATTTTATTTCAGAAGTGAAGGATAAAACAAAAATAATAATAAAAATGTTATAAAAGGCACTAGGCAGTAATAAAATAAGATAATGCTAGTACTTTGTGTCAAGCAACTGCCAATTTGATTAAGTTGCAACTTATTAATATCAAATAGTTATTAGAAAAATACTATTTCCTCCGTTTCACAATACTTGATTGTTTGGAAAAGTTTATTTTTTCATAATAGTTGATTGTTTACGGAATTCAATATATTTTTGTACTCATGAATTTCTTTTTTATCCTTGATTTAGAGGTTACTTTTCATTTTAAGAGTATTTTGTAAGGTATAATAATAAATTTTATTAACACCTTAATAAATTACTTTTTAGCTAAGCAATCAAGCATTGTAAAATAGAGAGAGTAGTACATACATTTATTTAAGCTAATATTATAAACGTGCACTTTAGATCAATGTACAATAATTATTAGTTTTGACAATCATTTTGCATTGTAATACTAATGCCATCTCATAACATTAATATAAAAAGATAAAATTATTTAAAATTAAAATATAACTCCATTCTACTATCTACTATTAAGTCGGTTATTAGCTTTAGTTTGTAACAAAGTGCATACACGAGTGTCTTATATATTCAAAAAGCTGTGGTCCTTCAGGCTTTGTAGTTAGACAACCCTACAAATCCAAGTAGAAGAATCCAATCCTTGCACCCCTCACCACCCCACCCCTACCCCCTACCCCCACCCCCACCCCACCCCCACCCCTACCCCCACCCCCACCCCACCCCTTGAAGAGAAATAGTTAGGCCCACTTGGTGTGTTGGAACTCTCTTCCTCGTTAAGTGCAATAAATGACACCACAAAGGCCAGCATCCCCACACGACGCAAACTCATCTCTTTACTAATTAATTAAATTATTTACCACCTTATGTTACCGACCTAACTCAAGATTCACTCATCCAACCAATTAGGTTTGCTTGATTTATTTTCGATTTACATCTATTAATTCATATTATTAAGGTGTAATTGCAAACTTTGTATTAAAAGTTGAATAAGGTAATTATAAATTTGATTTTGGATAATGAGATGTAGTTAAATTTTAATTTTAGATAATTACAATATTATAAATTAGTCCTTCAAAGTGACATAAGTATTACGATATATTCCCTGAAAATAATAAAAGTTACAGTATGATCCCCGAAAAAGTTAAAATTAATGTACAATAATTGTTACTATTACTCTATTAGGGACTATATCGCAACACTTCTTCAACCACTTTCAAAGACTAATTTGTAACAATATAAGTATCTAGTACCAAAATTGACAATGGTCTCATAATTGAATTAAATCGTGATTTGAACTTAATAAATAAGTAGTTTCTTTCTACATTAATCATCAATAGCCATGCATCAAATCTTAAATTGGATGGGTTAAAAATGAATACAATAATGAAATAGAGTCGAAACGAATACTTAGTTACTACTCGTATTAAAAGAAAGTAAGAAACCAAATAATATTTATTAGAGTTAGTGTTTCAATTTGGCCCTCCAATAATTTTAGGAGTTACATTTTCATCAACGATTAGTTCAATGTGTTCACTTTTGTCTCTAAATTGACTAAGATGTTACTAGTATAGTTGTTATCTCATCATGATTTTCATATTTCACTAAGTAATTGGATGATACATTGAACCACACTGACACTTCATCTCAAAGATGTTGATGTTTGCAACTTGTTAGGAGTGAATTGCACAAATAATTCTCGATAGTGTCATCAAATTGCAGTTTAGTCTCCAATAGTGGTACTGTTGCAGTTTAATTCCCGAAAGTAGCAAAAAGTTGCAGATTAGTCCCTACGTTAGCTATTCAGTTAACTTTTAACACCAACACTTAATGAGAGGTTACATTTGGGGCAAAAATGATTTTTTTTAAGACATAAACTCAACTTCGGTGTTAGAAATTAATGAAATTTTGCATTTCGGCTTCATAATGAATTTTCATAAGACACTAAAAATGAGTTTATGTCTTAAAAATTCATTTTTTGTCCAGATTTGACCTCTCATAGTGTGTTGATGATGTTACAAATTAACGGAATAGTTAACGTGAGACTAATCTGCAACTTTTTGGCCACTTTCAGGGACTAAACTGCAACAAGTGCCACTATTGGGGACTAAACTGCAATTTGATGACACTATCGGGGACGATTTGTGCAATTCGCTCACTTGCGGGAGAATGAAACTAAACCTAAAAAATATATCAATTTTTTTATTGACAGTGAGAATATATATAGTAGGACACGAATCTGTATAACGAAAATGTGAAATGACAAGTAAAAAGCAACAAATTAACATCTTCATTAAATACAGTTGTAACAGTCGAGATTTAATTTTTCTTTTTATAACTTTGATTATTAAAGGAAAACCAAATTAAATTATCTTTTGAAATGGAAAGAGTATATAAATATGTTTAGAGGAAATTGCCGCAATATTCTCATTAAGTGGGTGATCGTCACACTTTGGTCTCGTAAGTGGTAACAATATGCAAATCACTACTGGAAAAAGTAGCAAAAACGACAAAATCAGCCTTTGTCCTATAAGTAAAAACGACAAACCATGACAAGCCCGAGGCTGGCCCAGGTTTTTGATATTTCGGTTGACAAATAGGACGAGATACGACAAACTCGTCATAACTTGTCCTTTTTGCTCAGTAAAAACTAATTGGAATTATTCTTTTACTTTACATTATGATTTAAAAGAGATAGTAAGAAAATAAGAGAAGGTAAATAAGAAAAGAAGAGTAGTGCTTTAATTATTCAACTTTTGATTAATGAATTGTCAAAAAGAAAAAATTAAAAAATTAAAGCAAGTCGTAGTTGTATGACCTAATATGACAAGTTTCCTAACTTAATAGTATGATACAAGACATAATCATCAATCACTCTTTTCACAATGATCATGTTAATCTACTTAATTTGATTATAATCTAATACTATCGGACTATAACTCTTAACTAATTTTGATATGTCATTCTTGCTTTGCACCAGAGCAAGAGTTATTCGTTCATATATCAACATTCATACTTATCATATAAGTACTATTGTAATACTTTATTTGCATGAATACTCCACAAATAATTAGTTATGATGTATTATATCGATATGTGCTTGAATTATTCAACTCTATATTAATAAATAATAATAAAAGAAATTAAAAAATTAAAACAAGGATAAAAAAGGACAAACTTGTCCTATTTTGTCGTAGTTGTATGATCTAATAGGAAAAGTTTTGACAAATTTGCTAACTTAATAGTATGATACAATATATTAGATTAATAAATTGTGTTTGAATTATTTACATGAATATTTCACAAATAATTAGTTAAAATGTATTATGTCGATAAGTGCTTGAATTATTCAATTTTATATATCATTTTTAACTCTTTTTTTAGAAAATATAGCAATTAAATTCGTTTAACTACTTATTGTGTCCATTTTTTTTAAATAAATGAATATTAATTAAATAAAATATTAGATTAATAAATTGTGCACCTACAACTAGTGTCAATATGTGCTTGAATTATTCAACTTTAGATTAATAAATTGTAAAAAAAAATGAAAAAAGTAACAATTTCCTAATATTAATTTCTCAAAATCAAAGGACAAAATCATGTTTTTCCTTATTAACAAAGGCACAATCCTGGTCAATTGTTCACTTTCTTTAGGATCCGTTGATCTTCACTCATCTATGGTCTAAAATCTTTCAATCCTTTTGATGAGGATCGCCACGTCAGCTCATCAATAAATAAACCTTCTCATTCTTCACTCTTCTCTTATTTTTTTCCAATCCCTCATACACGCCCTCTCATCTTCATCTTCTCTTATTTTCCAATCTCTTCTCTTTATTTTCCCCTTCTGATTCTTCCTATCATTCTTTTCTTTCTTTTTCTTTTCTGATTCTCCTTTGAGATCATCACTCAGGGAGTCAAAATTTTTTAATTTCAATTGAATTTTCCCAAATCAATTGTCTTTTAATTGTCTAATTTTATTTTATTTTGTTTTGTTTTCGGTGATTTCTCTATCTGTTTGCAGTGGGTAGATCTATTTCAAAATACAAATTCCGACCCATACTCAGTCGAATCTGGTAATTAACAAACATAATCCGATTTTTTTATTGCTAAAAGTGCATTGATGGTTAATTGGTTGATTTGTGCTTTGTTGGCTGAGTATGAGTTGCGAGATTATGATATTGACTTTCCATCTCCTTAATTTTTTTGTATATAAATATGTGTTCATACTTGGCAAGAAATAAGAGTCGGTATGTTCTGGATCTCGGAAAACTCATGTGATAGTCAGATAGTGTTGTAGTGCACATTATGTAGAAATTTATTTACCACCTAACACTCTTCTAAGAGTGCATTCTCTGTCTCTATATTTGCCAGAATTATCACAACACAATGTTTGGTTGATAAAAGTTGACAAAAGCTTCTATGAATTATATTTTGTTTTGCTAATTTCAGCTTTGGTTGAAGATGGAGTTGGTGATAACAATCAAGAGTCTGATAAGAAGAAACAGGAGGAAGGAGGAATGGGAAAGATGTAGATTGCTAATTAATTCTTTTTTTGTAATTCTTTTATTTGTATGTTGATGTGTATACAGTATATATGTATATTGATAATTAATTCTTTTTTTTGTAATTTTATATACTTGTATAGTTGTATGTTGATTTGTATATATGTATGTGTTTATCGATTTGGAAATGATCAAATTTCCTTAGTTTTGAATTAGAACAAACGACAAGTGCAGTATATATGTATGTGTTTATATCCATTTGAAATGATCAAATCATTCGATCTGCTTCAATTTTCTGACCTGCTTTAATATTCAAAACGTGACTATACACCAACGACAAATATTGACACGCGTAAATTTTGAATTATATTGAATTAATTTTCGAATTATAACAAAGGACAAACTTTGACAAATAAATAAATTAATTAATTTTTTTCTTTTTACTTTATACGACGAAATTGGACAAGGATTAATTAATTTGCAATTAGTTTATACGACAAAGTTTGACAAGTGTTGGCCCGTTCTATGTTGATTTTCGGGCTTCAAACTAAGGACAAGCAACGACAAAATCAGCAAATAAGACGACTTTTAAAGAACAGCGAATTCTCGTCACATCTATATCAAAAACGACGAGAAAGAACGAATTCCCTTGTCCTTTTTGCTGATTTTTCCAGTAGTGAATGGTCCTTCTAAGTGTGTATCATGTGCTAAAATGGTCTTTAAATTAACATCTTCATTAAAAGTGAACTATTATACTTACTTTTGTGCCATTTTTACAATTCTAATAAAACTTGATGCAAATATTTATTTTTAGGTTTTCCAAAATGATCTCAAATAATGGTCCCTATAAATGTGATTGTGTGCTCAAATGGTCCTTGTAAGTGTGTGTCGTGTGTGAAAATGGTCCCCGAAACAAGATCACATTTTCCTTCTTCGTTAACATGCGGTGACGTTAATTTAAGGACCATGTACGAGCACATAACACACTTACATGGATCCTTTGCACATCATTACCACTTTAAGTTACTAAAATACAACAGTTATCCAATTACGAAGACCATTTCATCAATCATTTCATATATACATTCATTTGTACAAACTTTTGAGCCAACATATATGAATAAATTTGTGAAACCCTATCCCAAGCAACATATATAACAATGAGAATATATATGTAGTGGATCCCCAATCGAGTAACCCTTGCATGTGTTAGAGATGTAATATTTGTACTATTATGCAATATTGTATAAGAGATATCCGACATATTAAATGGTTTTAGTACTAAAGATGAGTAAAAACTACTTTAACATAAACAACATAAGGATTCTTCCATTAAATAATTGGTTTGAATGAGGTTGAGAGAGGTTGAACGATTTTGTTGAGGTTTTCCAAGTAGAAATTTGTTTGACCATACTTGGAATTCGCAATCGTCAAAGGAGCACCCAATTAATATTATTAATTTAATTAATTTTTATGTAAATTGTTTGTGCTTAATCTCCATGTTCTCGATCTGAAAACTTACAAGTACACCATGCCAGCCAACTCTTAGTATTTGTGCCCTTGTGTCTAAGTGTTAGCTAACTTAGATCTAGTAACATTCTCTTAAGACACTTCTTAATAACTTAATAATTCATATAATATCAATCGATATTTTGTGTTTATTAGAAAACTTATATTATTTTCAATTTAAAATAATGGTCTTTGTAGGATTTTCACAATAAATAAGAAATCACTAGTATATCCGCGCATTTACCTTTATATTTTGATATAATTATATTAATACTTTAGTTATTAAGTACAACAACATGTGTGTACTAATGTAAATGATGAGGGTATGATAAAGGGGGGAAATCATATTTTTTATTTTAATTTGTGCAAAAGGACAATTGTATTAGATTTTCTTAATATGGCTAAAAAGATAATTATTTTGGATTGGTGGGAGTAGTAATTTAGATTTCAAATTATCGACTTAATTTCCATTTCGGTCCGAAGATAGTGGGGTTCAGTTGCGCATTAGTCCCAGATAGTTATATTATTGTAGAATTGTCCCTTAAAGTGATACAAGTATTGTATTATTGTCCCTGAAATTCACAATATTGCAATATGATAACCAACAAATAGGGACTAATGTGTAATTGTTGTCACTTTCGTGTATCAAGACACTTGTGAACATATATATTTGCAACAATAATGCAACTTTCTGGCACCAAAGTTCAATTTCATCACACTATCTAAGACTAAATCGGTAATTATCTCTGAAATTATCATCACAAACCTTATTACATTGATTGCAACGGTTACTCGTGGAGTAACACTTGATAGACCTCATATTGACGTAATAATATACTCCAAACCACGTCAATCAGATATGATAAATTACATTACGCAAGCCATGTATGACATACCTAACTAAAAAAGTATTATAGGGAAAATCTAACCATCACCTGACATGGCTTGCCTAACTAAAAAAGTATTATAGGGAAAATCTAACTATCACCTGACATGGCTTGCCTAACTAAAAAAGTATTATAGGGAAAATCTAACCATCACCTTACAACTACGAGTTCAAATACTTCACTAATTTGATCACTCTATCTCATCCATATTATCATCACAAACCTTATTACATGCATGGTGGGATATTTATAATTGGAGATTATGGTTTGCTACTCTCCTTAGTTCTTACAAGTTGAGGAATGTTTTAACATAGTTACTACGTACTATGGCTATAGACTTGTAACCAGTAAGACGACATAAATGACAAAATACTAATGAACTTTATCTTGAGGACTGACTTATGTCTGGCCAAAAGCTAGGAGATTATTGATAGATACACTAGTTTTTAGTAAGTAGAACATTCATGGGAAATCACTAGTATTTTTACATACTTATTCCCAAGAATATATATATGTATGAAGCTGTCAAAATCAATATAATTTGTCAAAAAGGAAGAAAAACACACACGAATTTTCACATGCACTAATTAGTATAAAATCCTAGTCAATGTTGATATAGTAGGCTGCTGCCAGAACTGGCGCAGAACATATCAAAAATATATAATTGACTCGTGTGTTTGTATGCCTCCATTTTCAAACTTTAGAGGATCGAAAATTATAGAAGAAAACAAGATCATCATCACCTGACTCTGTTTTGGGTATATATCATTCTTATTTACTTCACTCCTTATACATGTTTCATTCCAAAATAATTGACATTTTAATAAGAAAATTGTGGAAATGGTCGCATATAGTGGGATCGAATTACACTTTATCTCCCAATAATTACACAGTTGTATTTTAGTCCTCGAAAGTGGTCAAAAAGTTGCATTTTAGTCCTCAGGTCATGTTTTCCAACAAGTTGTGGTCAAAACACAATTTTTAACAATTATGGGGTCAAAACACGATTTTTTGTGGTTGTTTTCCAATAAAGTCTACAATTATGGGTTAGCTAATGGAGAAATTATAGTATAATGGTTGTCGAAATAGTCCCCAATAGTGGGACCGAATTGTTAAAAATCGTGTTTTGACCCCATAATTATTAAAAATCGTATGTTGACCCCAAGTTTATTGGAAAACATGACCTGGGGACTGAAGTGCAACCTTTTGGCCACTTTCGAAGACTAAAATGCAATTGTGTAACTATTGGGGGCTAAAGTGCAATTCGATCCCACTACCTTGGACTATTTCGACAATTTTCTCACATTTTAACAATGTGTACAAATACAACAAAACCGTGGAGGGATCCAACCTCTTTACTAATCATATCAATAAAGCTTAGCATTTTAGAATATATGTATTGGAATGTTTGTGGTCCTTCTCATTGTAAATAATTTTGATCATCATAATGTCTCTACTGTTACTGATAGTTTTATGACTCAGATTTGGTCTAAATATTATCACATTTTTTATCAAAAAGGCGAGTTGGACAATTTGTTTCTAGAATGAAGACATGGCATACTGTAATATCTTATTGAACCCACTACTATAAAATGTTTCAAAAATCTCAAGGACGTTATTATTTATGCTTTTAATGTTTTGAACAATTGTAATAATTTAAATACGGGCATATAACGAGCTCATTAGCCATAACTAAATATCTCATTCTCTTGATTTTTCCCAATTTCCCCTTTGACATAACACGAAGCATTGGTAAACTGTTCATGTAACATGAATCGGTAAATATTTTTGGCTTAATTTCATCTGGGCGCTTGAACTTTTTTAATTTTCTCAAATAGTCACCTGATGAACTTTTTGTAACAAGTAGGTACCTAAATCCCAAAATTGGCACCTAAACTTTTATTTTTCACAATTTTCTAAATTTCTCAGATTTTAAAATTTTAAATAGAGGACAAAATAGTCAAACTAAACTTAAAACTAACTCAACCTAATTATAAACTAACCCAACCTCAAATATTTAACCCAATCCCATTAAAAAGATCATTTTCAACCTTACACCCCCACCCCCACCATAAAGAAGTACAATCGTCCTCCACCGATTTCGTCAGTCGAACTTCTTCATCAGCTCTGGGTGCTTCGCAAAGTATTCTTCGGCAGTCATCGTGCTCAGGCCTCAACTTTGCCTTCAATTCTTGGACATCTGCAATTTCTTTGCCTTCAATTCTTGGACATCGGCAATCTTCTTCCCTGCTCCGCTCATTTCTCTCAATTTTTGGGTTCAATTTTAAGCAACTGATTTTGACGAATTTGAGACTCAATATCTTTTGTTGAATTGTTCATGAAGAAAACGAAGGAGAGGACGATGATGATGGTGGAGGAGATGGTGGTGGCTTATGGAGCTTCAGAAGGTTTCTTCCAGAGCATCGTCAACAGATCCAAGTCGGTGATCGAGTAGGCCGGACATATGAAGCTTGGTTGAGCATTCATGGTCTACAATTGTTGTTGCAGGTCGGGGTGAAGGAAAAAGGTAAGGGGTGGTGGGGGGTGGTAGGGGCTGTTGCAGGTCCAGTTGAAGGAATAGGGGAAGAGGTGGGGTGGGGTGGGGCCGTGGGGGCTTGGGGGTGGAGGTAGGTTGTGATTTTCTATATTTAGTTTTTAGGGGGTGATTTTTTATTTGGAGTTTTTATATTTATAATAATTGTATTTATTTTTAAAAGAGCCCAAAGAGTTTTAAAGGTGGCACCTAAAGTATATCCAAATTTTTGGTGTCTAAAATCTTATTTAGTAATGGCACCTGAACTATCCTGAAAAATTTTGCCTCCAAAAAGTCATATTTTGAATATGACTAACTTGCCCCTCGGTTAAGGAAATTTTAAATGTCAAAAATCTGAGAAATTAAAAAAATTGTGAAAAACGAAAGTCCATGTGCCAATTTTGGGGTTTAGGTGTCTACTTATTACAAAATGTTCATCAGGTATCTATTTGGGAAAATTAAGAAAGTTCGGGTACCCTGATGAAATTAACCCAATATTTTTTTGAATTTATAGTGAATTCTCATTTTTATTTATTAAAAAGGTTGTTCCACAATATAATTTTATGCGTGTGTTTTAGTTTGTGAGGAGCCATTTGCCCTAATTAATTTAGTATTCTCTCCAATCTCAAAAGGTGTTGTTTGACTTCTTTGAAATTGAACTTTGACCATCAATAACTAAATATTACTTATTCCAAAAAAATATAATTTATATAATTAGATTCATCTTTCCAAGTATTTTAATAATATAATTTTCTAATTTAAAAAATATATATAAATAAAGAATAATTTCAGGTTAAACATTTGTCTTAATATGTGAGAAATACTATCTTTTTGGATCGGAGTAAGTATCACATTTAATTAAATTCCAACAGAACACACATACCTGTTGGCTGTTCAGTTCCAAGATTAGGTTCGGTGGAAGGAATTGAGTGCCACGTGTCAGTGGTCAAATCAATTAATGTTGTTGAAGAGTGGTAAAAGGTAATAATACTAAGTAGCTGATAATCCGCTTCGATGGTTTGCATGCTTGTCGCCACCAGACCAAATTTCAACAACAGAATATTCAGATCATTGCATTGCATTTTGCATATATATTTAACTTAAACCTTCAACGCCTTAAAGTTAAATCTTCAATGAAATATAGGATGGAAGTTTACAACGATGTTACAAAAATGTTGTATTGTGACCTTTTTAGTTGAGGAACTTGTCGAATGAATCCTAAAAAGTGGGTTAAGATTGTCATTTCATTTTCGAAAGTTTAGATATTACAATTAATCTTTCAAATTGGACTAATCAAATTGTTCAAGTTCCTTTTAGTATCACCAGGTTGCTGTTTAATTAGTTTCATGTAGCGGTATCGTTGTAGTTTATTAGTCCTCGACAATAAAAAAAGAGTTCGGTTTAAATTGTTCTTGCCTCCGAATTTACGATATGATCAATTTGCTCCTCGAAGATTTAAAATTGGTTTACTTACCCTATACCATGTTTGGAAATTAAATTGATTTTTACTAGGGAAGTTTTTTACCACTAATTTATCTCATTATCCCTGAATTTTCTCAAATTTTCTCCCTTCCAAATCGGAGGAGAATGGAGTATCACATTTTTAATTATATTTTCCTTAATTGTCCTTGATTGTCCTAGTTTATATTCTCTCTAAATCCCTTTTCTTAGGATAATTTTAAAACTTTCCCTCCCCTAATTCATCATCCAACCACACCAGGGTAAAATTAAATTAAATTAGGTTCTCAACACAATTAAAAAAAAAATCCCTCCATTCTCCTTGATTCAGCCCAATCCAAACACACCACAAAAATTGATCCGCGTGGATAGTCACTAATGAAGGCTTCAAGAAAGACCACAAGCTGCGAGCCATATCAACTTATCAAGGGAAGTGTTAAGATGCACATCCTACATTGGAAGTCGGTGTCGTCCCGGGTCAATATATAAGATCTTGGGTTATTACCTCTATGGTCAATTGGTTTTAGAGTGGAAGCCCATAGACTCTTAACATGGTATCAGAGCCAACCCCGAGTTAATGAGGCACGTGTAAGTCCGCCGAAGTTGTTCCGCAGTTAATACCGGCGAGAAATATTCCGTCGACGATTGGTTACACGTGAGGGGGAGTGTTAAGATGCACATCCCACATTGAAAGTCGGTGTCCTCCCGGGTCAATATATAAGATATTGTGTTATTCCCTCTATGGCCAATTGGTTTTAGAGTAGAAGGTCATAGACTCTTAACAGGAAGGTAGTGGGGAGTTCGGTTTCCTGCGACAATGGAAGGGGTCGCTACTTGAGACAATAGAGGGGGAGGTCGTTGCAGAAGACGGGAGAGGAGGCATTATTTCATTTTTTGTTTGTTTAATAGTTATTTCTTAAAACCACGGCTTAATGTATTTTGAATACTTCAATTGATTTAAAATATATATTAATTATGAAGTTAGCTGGGTAGCTATCCCTGTTAGTCCGTTTTTGCCAAAGTGGGGACCTAATTTTTTATATGTTGAATTTCTTTTTGTCCCTTATTACTACTTAAAATCTGTTAATTTTAACCAAATTTTTTTTTAAATGATTAATTCGGGTATTTTGAAAAGTAAGTAGATCGTTTTCAAGTGGCACACTAATTAGATCGTTTAAAATCAGAGGCACAAAGAATGTAAGTAAAGTTCATTCATTAGTGGTTCCATTACTTCCGAGATGTGAACAAGTCTACAACTCTACTTCTTTTATTAGATCTCATGTTAGACCTTGTTTGAGCTTTCAAAATTGAACCAATTGTGTTTTAAAAATTCTCAAAAGTACATTAATAGTTGAGTTAATCGAATAGCCTAGTGGAAAAGGCACTTGCCAGTGATCAAAATGTCCTGAATTCGATACTCACCTCATCGCTAATTTACAAAAAGAAAAATTACGTTAGTAGTTCGATACGTAGCTGGCCAAACTATTTAACGATAATCGATCCACTTGAGAAAAATAAATAGGGGGGTCAAAATAAATAAAGAGTAGTTAAAGTACTGAAGAAAGTTAGAAAATATGTTAAAAATGAAGCTTAGAGGACTTGAACACAAGACCTCGACCTTTTAAAGGAAGGAACTAACCAACTAAACTACACTTTCACTTGTTTTATATACTTTTTTTATAATATGTATCCAAAAATTCAAACAAATCGCATAAAGAAAAAACGATACCGAAAAATCTCGGAAAGAACTAACCAACTAAGTTATTGTGTTACTAACGTTCCACTTATGAGGATCGAAATATATAAATAGGGATGATTATCAATAAAGGGAAATAAGAAATACTTTATTAGATTTTAAGGTGTGTATGAGAGGCGTATTTTACTCCAATTAATGACTATTTTAGAGTTTGGAAATCAATAGTTCTTTGATATTCTCTAAAGGAGAATGTATGTGCACCACACGAGCGTTGTGTCTGCTAGGTACGTGTGACGCACGCGTTTCGTCTAAAATTATGAGGTGCGTGAACTGTATTACACGCTTGTACTTTACGCATCAACTGTTGTAATCCCCCAAAGTGATACGCGAGCAACGGAGAGTGAACAACCAACGCGTGGTTCCTGCATTAGAGGCTTGTACCATGCGCGTTCATGGTTTACCTTCACAATCTTGAGTTGATGCATTAGGCTCTTGTACGGTACGAATTAAATGGTTGCACCTTCACATATGCATCATGCGCTTGTACGTCACGCTGTAATAGTTGTTCATTTTATTTTCTTTTCTCCTCTTTAGTATTTTTGTTACTTTACTTTTGACCCCATTAATTGTGCTTCATATTTATTTCTTACAACAACTTTTCTTTTCCTCATTTTTTTCAACCCGAGAGTCATTTAACATTTGTTTATCCTCTCATATTTTTTCCAATTTTAGGCGACAATTATTTTTTCATACATTTTATGCAACCGAATTTTTATTATGAGTTATACCTTAATATATGCCACATATTTTGTTATTTTCCTTTTAACCCCAATAGTTTTTTTCATCTTTATTTTTGTTATAATAATTCTTTTCCTCCTTTATTTCAATTTGATTTTCATTTTACATTTGTTTTTTCCACCATTTTCCCCGATCTCATAAGACATTTTTTTTGCACACTTTATTCTATATATCCAATTTGCATTTCAATTTTTTTTCACCTTTTTCCCATTGTGGTTTCATTTTACATTTATTTTTTACCACTATTTTTTTTACGGTGAAAGCCCCCTGCCTTTTTCTACAACTTTTCCAACCCATTTGTTTTTTTTACATTTCCTTCAAATGAACAAATATATAAATCTATCTTATAATTCATTTCATATTTATTTTTCTCTACACCTTTTTTTCCCCAATTTTATAGTGATAATTTTTTTTCTTTTGTATGAGCTCAAATATGACAATTTTAGTTAGACCCGAGCATTAAATGATTCAAAATTCGGTATGCATTTTGTTATTTTACTTTTTGACTCCATTTATTGTTTTCATGTTTATTTTTTCCCACAACATTTCTTCCTCATTTTTCTTAACACGCTTTTCATTTCACATTTGTTTTTCTCAACACCTTTTTCCCCAATTTCATAGTGTCAATTTTTCATCTTTTGTATGGGCTCAAATATGACAATTATACACCTATATATAAATATTTGTCAGTTAGACTCGAACACTTAGGGCCTGTTTGTTAAAACTGAATGTCTGAATCTGAAGTCTGACAACAAGTGACTGAATACTGAATCTCTGAATCTGAATGAAAACTGAATCTGAAAACTAAAAAGTTTAAGTGTTTGATAACAGTTCACTGAAAATTACTCAAGTTATGTTGTATTGACAAAGTTGCCTCCACCACACCACACTTCCTTATGTATAAATATTATAAACTACATTGTAATAAGTATAAATATAATATTACTATTCATATAATATTATGATTCAGTAATTAATAAAATCAAAATAAAATAATTAATGTCATTCAGTAAATTATAAAAAGTCAACGAGCATATATAATATTAAAACTCAAATATTAATAATAATAATAATAATAGTAATGAGAATAATAAAATATTAATAATGATATTAATAATAATAATAAAGTGATAATAATAATTAATAAAAATAATGGCAATAATAATCAAAATTATAATAATATATTAATAATGATAACATATAATAATAATAATAACAATAATGAGAATAATAATGATTATAATAATAATAATAGTAACAATAATAATAATTAAAGTAATAGTAATAATAATAATAATGATAATAATAATGATTATTATTATTAAATAAATAATAATAATAATAATAACGATACTGAGAATAATGATGATTGTAATAATAATAATAGTAACAATAATAATAATTATTGTTTAGTAATAATAATAATAATGATAATAATAATAATTATTATTATTAATATTTAATAATAATAGTAGTAGTCTTAATAATAATAATAATAAGAAGAAGATAATAAGAATATAAAGAATGAAATTATTAATAATAATAATAATAATAATTGAATTTGATTTGAATAAAAATGTATGAGTTTGAAATAATTAAGGAAGGACAAATTGGGGTTTTCTAAGAATTGTGGGATTAAGTCATTAAGAGGAGAAAAATAAGTAGCAAATTTTGACTTAATTTTTTGTTAAGGATTTCATTCAGGTCTGATTATGTTCAGTACTTAATTTTTTCTATTAACAAACAGACTTAATTAAATAAGTACTGAATACATTCATTTTAAGTGCTGAAAAAGTTTAACAAACAGGCCCTTAATAATCCTAACTTCTGCTTGCCAATTGTCGAGCCCTTTCAACTAGCTAGTATTACAGTAATTAGCTATTTTACAGGCTATCATTATTTATGTTGGCTAGAATATCTAACATTACAACCCATAGGAGTATTAATTTAGTCCATTAGGATGATCGATATAGATCTTGTTGAGAGATGACTTTTGACAACACTACTGCATGCACTGATATTCAAGCAGTAGTTTTACTCATTCCCAAAACAAATTCAAGAGTGAGAACATCTTATTTAGTTCCAAATTCCAATAGTAATGCAAATAGGTTGAAGGACCAACCGGAGCCCGTTTTGTTTATTGATCTACATATTATATGGATCATCAAATCCCTTATAAATTTGAGCTATTGCTTCATCTTGTTGCTTGTATTTATGGTACATAACCTACCTAGCTATCTACTACTAGATGGAAGCTAGCTATCTAGTAGAAGTTGGTGCTTCGGACTAATGGATGAAAAATTGTCATTTAGGAGGGGGACACTTACTACTAAATTAAAGATAATGATTTTATTCGGAGCACCCAATGTAATTTTTGAAATGGTCCTAATAAGTGTATACCTTTCTGTTAACACAAAATTTGAGAGATAATTGTCGGAACGGTCCTAGTAAGTGGGTGACCGTTGCACTTTCGTCCCCGTAAATGGAAACAATGTGCAAATGATCCATGAAAATGTGTACTATGTGCACAAATGAAACTTCAATTAACACCTCCGTCCACTACTACAAAAAGGCACTTAGACGACACCCACTTGGACAACCCTTCAGAAAAAGGGTCGTTCAAGTGGCACTTGGACGACACTCCCGCGTGAGGTCGTCCAAGTGAACACTTGGCCAACCCCTGTGGGTGTCGTCTAAGTGATTTTAAAAAAAAATTAAAAGAAAAAACGTGTTTCACTTGGACGACCTCACACGGGAGGGTCGTCCAAGTTAATTACTAAAAAAGAAAAAAAAAATAAAACATTTGTTTTAGCCTTTTAGGCGGGATATTGCCCCCACCCCCACCAAACCCCAAATCCCAAAACCCAACAGTAGGAGTGAGCATAGCAGCGCCCTTTCTCCTCCCTCCCTTGCTCCGATCTCCGACCTTCCTCGTCCTCCCTCCTCCTCCCTGAAAAACCCAGTTAAGCCCTGCTATATCGAACAACCGAAGCTCTCAATGGCCTCCATCGCCGCCGCCAGAACTGCCCTGCGCTCCGTCACCTCCACACTCCCTTGAGCCGCGCTTCAAAGCCCAAAATGGCCTCTTCCTCTCCTTTTCGTATCTCTTCCCAAAAACCCCTATCTGCCCGCATTTCAGGTCTCCTTAATCTGCACATACTTTTTTATTCTCATGTTCATTTTCTATTAATTTCGATTGAATTATATATATTTTTGTATATTTTGTATGGTATTTTGTCAAGAATGTATCCAAAATATAGTGCTATTAAACTATAATGTATTATTAACATGAAATGTGAATCAAATCGTAGTTTGTGTGTCAAGATATATGGAAAATTTTGGTAATTAAACAATTAAATCTATTGAAATTTTATTTTGATGCGCCCGTCTTCAGTTTTGTGTCAAGTTGTCTTCTTTCTTAATTCATATCACCTCATTTCGAAAGATCCTCATTTGAATTTCGATTGTGACTTTTTTACACTTCCAATTTTTTTGGGCTAAAGAGTGTTTGGGTTTGATTGCATTTTTATTGTGTAGGTCGCCGGTGGAGATGAGTTGTATCACACTGCAACAACATCAGCATTCCTCAACTCAATGCTCTCTGTGGCGCCTCGGGGCTACGGTTGGTCTATCGAAGGTATACAAGTCACAGTTTTGTGTATTCAATCTGTGCTATGCTCCAGTTCATTTGAAAATAGTACTACATTCATCCATAAAAGATTGATGAAGTTCAAGAGAAAAATGATGTCAATTTTGAGTTTCTTAAAGCTGTTTAGTGGTAGTAACTTGATAGTAATGGATTTTAATTCTCGAAATTAGACACATAACAATAGCTATGACCATTTTGTTTATTTGAGCAATCGAACCTGTATGTAACAGAGTCTAATTTTGCTAAAGCTGAGCAAATCTCTTGAGGAATGGTTTCGATGGAGTTATATGACACTGAAATGGGCTTCAATATGAACTGTTGTTGTATCCTAACTAATTTTTTAGTTTGAATTGCTGCTGTATCCTAGCAAATTTTGCAGGACTATTAAAATGAATTCACCTACCCCCTCTAACGTTGAAGTTGATGGAAAATTAAACGATCAGGTGCAATATTTTTAATCTAATTGTTTTAGTCCTTGTTGCTCATTTATGTCTCTACATTTGTGTTACGCGTAACCTAATCTTATATTGCAAAAATAGTAAGGTTGACTGTGTGTATTTTGGCCGCAGGGTCAGTATACTGGTGAGGGCATATACGGGCGAAAAATCATGAAGAATCGATGTGGATGAAAAGAAGATGTTAAATTTTTCCTAGTATTTTATGTAATTTTGTAGTGTTTAAATTATTTTTATGTAAGTTAAGGATATTTTAGTTTTTTTTTGTAATTGTTAGATAGGAATAATAAATATTGTAACCAATACAAATATAGTTTGTTTCATTAAATATGATTTTTGAATTATTATTAAATTTTTATATATGATTCTTAAGCATTATATTAATTAATAAATATGGAAAATTACAAAAAAAAAACTATAAAATATAAATATAATTCAGGTTAAATATCATAATATTAAAAAATAAAAGAAAAATTCACTTGGACGACCCTTGACACTTGGCCAACCCTCCCGTGTGGGGTCGTCCAAGTGAGCTCACTTGGCCGACCCTCCCGCGTGAGGTCGTCCAAGTGAAATCCACTTGGGCGACCCCTCTAATCTCAACCCTCAAATGTGTCGTCCAAGTGGGTTTACAAGGGTTGTCTAAGTGAATTTTTGTAGTAGTGGTCAAAATTTAACTATTATACTTACTCTTGGGTCATTTCTATAATTCTAATAAAACGTGAAATAAATGTTTATATTTAGATTTATTCAAAATGATCGTAAATGGTCCCTGTAAATACGTATCGTGTGAGCAAATGGTCCCCGTAAGTGTGTATAGTGTGCACAAATGGTTTCTAAAACAAACTTAAATTTTCCATCTCTGTAAACATTTAGTGGGACTGTTAATTTAAGGACAATTTGCACACATAACACACACACTTACAAGAATCATTTCATCATTGCCATTTGAAGAGAGACGAGGACATAAAAAAAACTACTAAACCATTAGATACATATTGATAGATCCAATTGGTCATATTGGCCATTTTTGCCACTGTTCATGGGGCAAACTGACTCATTTTAGGTTTTAGTTAAAGACAAAACAGGAGGTCAACATATAATAGGCATTTTGGGGTCACTTTTAATAAAGAAAATATATTGGGGTTCTTTTAAAAGAAAACAAAATTATTATAGCGAAAATCACCCCCCACCCCCACCTACCCCCAACCCCATTCACCATTAACGATACTTGCAAATTCGAGCATGGGTTGTATGGTGTGGGAACGACGAAAATTCGAGAAGGGGGGGGGAGATCGTGAGGGAGGGGGGATCATGAGGGAGGGTGAACGGGTTGGGGGTGGGAGATCGAGATAGATCGGATTAGAGGGAGGGGCTATTTCAGTGGTGTTCGAGCAAGGGGGAAGGATGGGCGGAGATCGAGCAGGGGGTGGGCGGTGACAGGAGATCGAGTTAGCAGTGTGGTGGTGGAAATCGAGATCGGATTAGGGAGAAATTTGGCCGATTAGCACTATTTGGAGGTATTTTTTAACTTAGAACACACACACCTCTCATTTTTGCAAAGCACTAACACCCTCCCTCATAAAAAGACTATTTTTCCCTTAAATTTAAAACAAACTACATTTGTACTCTTTTCTTCCTTCTCTTCTCCTCAACACTTCATCTTCTTCCCATCATCTCTTCTTCTTCTTCACCAATCATTGTTGGAATTATGAGGTGTTTGACACGTCATAATTAATGTCCGTTGAACAATTCGATTGTTCGTAGTGATTACTTATTTAAAGTTAAGTTCATACGTATATTATATGTTTGACAATAATATACGAGCTGGGAATGAATTCGAAATATATTAGGAGTCATGATGGTTTTACTAGGGCCCGCTCATGATTTATATGTTAGTAAAATACTTGGTTGATATTTTATTAACATATGACTAATATTATTTCGATCCTAGAAGGTCACACACAAACAATGCACTTGATTTGCAATATGATTGAAACTTCCGGGTTAAAAATGTAAATGTCAAAGAAGAAAAGGTCAAATGACCTTTGGTTTTTGAATTAAAACACACACTTAATATTGTATTAAGTGGTGCTTAAATGGTCAAATGACACACTTAATATTGTATTAAGTGGTGTTTATATGAGAGAAGGAAAAATCAAATGACACACTTAATATTGTACTAAGTGGTGCTTAATGGTGAAGACGTTACATTGTGTTTTTAATATGATTAAGACCACCATTATCATCTCATTTATGTTGTCATGATGATTTACATGGAGGTTACGTTTTGGTTTTAATATGATTAAGACCAACATTATTATCTCATTTATATTGTCATGATGGTTTACGTTTTGGTTTTAATATGATTAAGACCATCATTAATACCTCATTTATTCATGACTTTTTCATGACACTAAAAATTGGTTCTATTGTATGACAATTGAATCATAAGTTTTCCATAGAAAATCAATTGTGAGACAATTGAAAAAGAAGAAGAAAAATTTCCTCCCTTTTTCTCTCTATTTTTTGGCCGAAATAATTAGCACACCAGGGAAGAAAATTGTTTTCTCTTGGTTAAATCTTTGTAAAAAACACTCAAGCTCTAGTTGCTTCAAGGAAGGAATCAAGCTTGCGTTGGTGTGGACTAACTAGAGAGAGGGACCACGTCGCTCTTCCGCTGCGCACTCAATCACGCTTCAAGAGGTACTCACTAAATTCATAGTTTAAATGTATTTTTCGCGACTTTGTATTCGATCGTTTCTATGTGTTTTACATAATTGATATGTAAAATGCATAGCAATCTCCAACAATCATAACCACCACCTTCACAAACCCATCACCAGCAACAACCTCAATTTCGAAACCACCACCATTTTTATCTTCCTCCTGATATCTTCTTTTTCACAAACCCAACACCACCAACAACCTCACACCCACAAATTTCGAAACCGCACACCCACCCCATCACAATTCCGGAACCTCACAAGGGTTTGGGAGATGGACTCGACTTCACAGGGGTTTAGGGGGAGGCGCCGACTTCATAAGGGTTTGGGGGGAGGGGGGCAATTTCACAGCGGGTTTGGGAGGGGGGAGGGCGACTTCACAGGGCTTGGAGGGACGAGGCGCGATTTCTTGTGGGTAGGGTGGTTATAGGTGGGGGTGGTTGGTCATGTTGTTGGTGAGGTAGGTGAAGGTGATGGAAAGGATGTGATAGTTGGTGGGCTTGTGAAAAAGAAGAAGAAGAAGAAGAAGAAGAAGAAGAAGAGATGGGGAAGAAGATGATAGTGGGTTTGTAAAGAAGAAGGAACAAAAGATTTTGAATTTGGGGTTGTTGGTGGTGGTGAGTTTGTAGAGGTGGTGATGGTGATGGTGGTTGGTAAAGAAAAGGTTTTGGTGGTGGTGGAATGGTGAAGAAGAGGATGTTGCTTTATGAAGTAATGGAAAAATAGAATTTTCATAAGGGATGGTGCTAATGCTTTGCAAAAAAAAAAGGTAAGTGCTCCAAGTTAAAAAAAAGACCTCCAAATAGTGTTAATCTGCCAAATTTCTCTCGGATTGGGGGCAGTCATGAGGGGGTGGGGTGGGGGGGGTGGAGACGATGAAGATAGAAGGAGGAGGGGAATGGGGATGGTGAAGATCAAGAGGGTGGGGAGAAGGGGGTTATCGGAGATGGAGGTGGGGACGATGAAGGGGGGAATTATTTTTTTATTTTTATTTTCTTTTTAATAATGTTATTTTCTTTTAAAAGAGCCTCAATATATATTTTTATTTTAAGTGACCCCAAAATACATTTAATATGTTGAATTCCTATCATTTATTAAACTGAAAATCTGTCAATTTTCCCCCACCCAGTGGTAAATTTGGCTAAAATGACCAGTTGGATTGTTCAGGGGCAAGTAGACAGAATCTTTTTTTTATTTCTGTTAATGATTCTAACAAAAATTTGTATTATCAAATAATATCTGAGGGATTTTCATTTGTATTATCAAATTTGTATTATCAAATAATATCTGAGGGATTTTCATTTATCAAATACACGTTCCACCACGATTTTGAATCAGAAGAGAGATTTCAAGAAATGGCAGATCTATTCACTCTATCAATAACCGAGCCGGATCAATCAAATTTAATGAGGGTTTGGTTCATCCGACACGTACACGTCATGGACATCCCGCCTTTTTATGTTCTATAGACTTGTATGTAACTATTGAGAGTGTAGATATTATACATAATGTGAATATTCCACCAAAAAGTTTTCTTTTAGTTCAAAATAATCAATATGTAGAATCCGAACAAGTGATTGCCGAGATTCTTTTAGTTCAAAACTCTGCCTTACGTAAAGTTGCTAGAGTACGATTAACCTCTGGATTTGAGATCACTGCTTATATACCCGGTATTGGCCATAATTTACAAGAACATTCTGTAGTCTTAGTAAGAGGGGGAAGTGTTAAGGATTTACCCGGTGTGAGATATCACATTGTTCGAGGAACCCTAGATGCTGTCGGAGTAAAGGATCGTCAACAAGGGCGTTCTAGTGCATTGTAGATTCTTATCCAAGACTTGTATCATTTGATGATGCCATGTGAATCGCTAGAAACATGTGAAGTGTATGGCTAACCCAATAACGAAAGTTTCGTAAGGGAACTGGAGCAGGCTACCATGAGACAACTGGAAGACCCAACGGATTCTAACCTTGAAATAAGTACATTCGATCTAATAAGTACCTTGTGTCAGAATTGACAAATTCTACGATTCAAAAAGTTCAAGGGCCAAATCTATCAAATAACCAAAGTTGAGGGGCCTACCAAAATTTAAGCCTAAAAGAATTGAGGGGTAGTAAAATACTAAAATATGTGGAAGATGATAACCCCTTGGAAGAGTATGAAGTTAATGCATTGAGGTTCCCAAAAGGTGGTGGGAGTAAACGCCGGGAAAGTGCCCGTGTCGCCTCGAACCGGACCACTATTTAAATAACATTAGATTAGTTCTGCTGGAATCCACTCTCCCTAATTCCTATCACTTTTAAACAACTAACCAAATTTAATTAACACAAATTACACAATGCAAAAACTAAAACCTTACTATTTGGGCCAACAACACCGTCCAGTGGCAGATCATACATGTTTACATATATATTTTAATTTACAATTAATATTTCAAAAATTTTCTCTTCATCAATCGTTTTTCAAAATGGGAAAAATAGTCTTTTTGTTATTTTTTTCACCAAATCATTATTTTAAGGGTATTTTTGTCATTTTTTTAGAATACTTGAGGGTATTCTCATACTTTTGACATCAAATTTTGAGAAAAAATACATTATTTATCACACATGTTTGCAACTAGATTCCATTTCATCACCAATATTTCATAATGTCTCTATTCGTCACTCATGTTTTACAAGTTCGTCTAATAACTATTTCTCCCGGTATTTTTCATAACTTTTTTATTCTGAAACGTTAAGTAGTAAGAATAGGACGAAAATAACCATTAAATTTAAGGAAATGACAATATACTCTGAAAAATAGTCATTACACGAATAAAGTTACGTTAAAATCATCTTTGCTCACTTTTGAAATAGCATGATTAATGAACAGAGACATTTTGAGACGTTGGTGATGAATTGAAACCTAGATGCAAACGTGTGTGAAGATATATTGCCTTTTCCCAAAAGTTGATGTGAAAAGTATGAAAATCACGACAATGCCCCTAATGATTTTACATAAAATACTACAGATATCCTTAACAATAATTATCAATGAAAAAAAGTAACAATAAGATAATTTTTTTGCATTTTTAAAAGATGAATGATGAATAAAGATATTTTGAAATATTAGTGATGACTTAAAACTAAGATGCAAACATGTATAATAAGTTGTGTCTTTTGCCGTAAAATGAATAACATCTTCTAGATCCGAAATATGTTGTCATTTTCTTTAAGAGCATTGGCAACTATTGTTGCAATGATGCTAAATCACATAATAAAGGCAATCCATAATCACTAGTAACTATTTTCTAATAAGTCATGCCAAAGAAAAAATTTACAATAAAAAGATGTGAAATGGTTAATTTCATAATTTGCCTTTATTCTTAAATTAGTGATGCTTTTTGTTGTGACTTTTTCACCCCAAAATATGTTATCTTTACTGTAATAGTGTACTCACCTTCCCCAAAAGTTAGATAATTATAATTTAACCCCGAAAAATAGTCAAAACGTCAAGTACTAAACGGAACTAACGGTCAGAGAACCAAAATATAACAATTTTGATAATATCGGGGACTAAACTGTATAATCGTGGTTATTGACGTAGAGTTTCACTTTAAAGACGACACTAACGAGGTACTGCCTCATTAATCACGGTACTCCGTAAGGCCCATTGGCCCGCCAGAAATGGGCCTCGATACGGATATGGGATAAGAAATGCTCAAGGTGAAGGGCCGGCAAGGTTACTGAACCAAGCCTATCTCATATACAATGGGGCTCGGCTCGGTCCATTTTCAAAAAGTCTGGCCCGTATGCCCAGTTTTCTTGACAAACTAATGCTTTGGGCCAGGAAATTGGGTTATTTTGCTCATTCAGCAGCCCATAAAAGATTCTATCTAGCAACATATTTTCTTGGCAATTGGCATGAAATATTAAAAGAAAAAGGCGCATAGAAATAATTGCAACAGACTTCAACAAATTAGAAAATGAAATATTGTTATTGTTATTGTTGTGGTAATTTCATTAGTAGCAATTACTGTTATTTTAAGAATTGTAATATGATAAAAACTTTTTTGTTAAACTATAAAGATGGTATTCTTCATATTCTCGTGAAATCAGAAAACTTTAATTTCGTTCTCGGTCAAGTGGTGAAGAAATTGGGGTTAGTAACATCATGTCTTGCCTCTTCTGCAGTGCGTGGGTTTGAGTATCCTATAAAGAAAAATATGTTGTGGTGTGGAAGTGGTTAACGGACAACCTCAAGTCTTTTGACCATCTGATACACATCTCCCAATTTACCTCCTCAACTACAAAAAAATTGACCTTATGTCACCGTAGTAAAAGAGTAACAAAAGCCAAAAAATTGTAACGAAAAGGTTTTGTTACGCTTTTGTTACGATTTTTTGATCGTGGCAAAAAACGGCATGGCAAAAGCATTTGTTGCGCCTGAGAAGCATAACAAAATATTTTTGTTATGATTTTTATGTTGGGTAACAAAAGAGTCGTTTTTGTTACGGTTCATATTTGTGTAACGAAAACTGTACTTGTTACACTACAATAAGGCGTAACAAAAAATACTTCAATCCACAAAAAACAATCAATTTTTTATATTATGATATATTTATCAAAATTGAATATTAAATAAAACAATAACTACAATTACAAAAAAGACATATAATTGAACAAATATAAGTTAACTCAACTAAATTTTACTAAGAAGGATTTTGTACATATTAATATATGTCGATTTTCAATCAATATATTACAACGACAAATCTATCAAAACAAAAGCTAGATCCGATGCTAATCCATCTTCATGATGTGCCCATAATCTTTTTTTTCACCAGATCTTCAAATTCTAATGTATTATCAAATCAAGAAAAAAAAATTAAAGAGTAATAAACATAAGGAACCAACATCAATTGATAAACAACTTAGGATAAATCAAAATTACACATATAAAAAAACTCTAAGTAGAGGGCTTTAGATTTGATTGATGAAGGTATCAGTCAAATAAAATCTCACAAAAAAAAAAACTGAAAATTAAAAAAGGAAATGGTGATGAAACGACAGATGGAGGGAAAAGCTTACCACCGAATAACGAACAACGAACTAATTTAATAATCCCTATTTTGTCGACCCTAATTTAAAAAAATTGAACTAAGAATATTGTAAAATACATTAAGAAAGATTCAAATTAACGGCACTGTAACGAAGGAGGCTTTATCTTGCTAATAATGGACCTAAGTCCAATATAACCCTGTTAGACTATTAGTCCAATCCAATATAGCTTACAAATATTAGAAATAGCTAAGATTTAGAGTTAATCGGATAGCCTAGTGGAAAAGTCTCTTGCTAGTGACCAGAATGCCCTGAATTCGAAACTCGTCTTATTGTTAATTTACAAAATAAAAAAAGAAATAGCTAAGACTTAGTACTATATATTATAAGTATATATTGGACTAATATATGTCAAGACTTGAGATGATCGAGTACTAATTATGTAATTGTTTATTATTATTCTATAATGTATAAGGGACTTCAAGTATATATTATTATTAGATTATTGTAAATATATGTAATAATGATACAAGTATATTAATTTAATAATCAATTGTAATATTATTATAATATTATTTTATTTTATTTATTTTATTTTAAACATTACTTTTTGATCTTTCTTCCTAATCTTAGTCTTTTACTACAATAATTATTATTGTATTAATATTATTAAAGTTATAAGTAAATTATTGTAAAAAAATATTTTTAAGTATAAATCCATCAATTTCGATTTTATTTTTATGATCGAAAGTTCGAAGGAGAAACTAAAAATGTTACTAATTAGCTTAGATTGAATAAACTAGGGGACTATATTATTTATGACAACACATCAGTGTAACATAAGATAATGATGTGTAAGAGACGATGTTTGATTATTTGTTACCGTTCAATACGTATAACAAATATGTAAATTTTTTGTTATTATGTACCAGCTGTAACAAATAAGTATTATTTGTTACAATTTTGATAGGGTAACAACTAATTCCATCACAAAAGCCATTATTCTTTTTGTTACGCTATCATTATCATAACAATTAAGTTAACTTTTTGTTACCTTACAAAATGCGTCGCAAAAGGTATCATTTGTTACCATTTCTCATGTGTAACAAATGAAAGCGTAACAATAAACCATTTTTCTTGTAGTGCTCGACTGCTAGTGACTTCGTTCCCAATGTAGGGACAACGAGATCGTGTTAAGATTAGGGTTCAATTTTTTTATAGAAAACTTTAATATTAACATTATTGGAGAGAAGGTAACCTACATATTCTTCTTGAATAGTCAAAGCCAAATGTGGATGAAAATTATCTTTTATAAAATTATTGAAATATTTATATACATCGTCGAAGCTCACATGAAAATATTAAAATGTTGTCAATGATTATCTAAGAAATAATGTTAAGAGGAGCTAAAATTGTGGATGCACGAATGGTCCACGTTTGAGATCATATCAATATTGGTCCATCTTCTATAGCTTTAATACGTGCATCAATATTTATTTATTTATTTATTTATGAGCACAATAATTGGAAATACTATCATTACAATTAATGCGATATTTGAAATATAATACAGTAATGATGGAAGCCACATATTACTCGATGGGAACCATCCTGCACACATACACCTTGGTCCCTTGTCTGGGACACCTTTCCCCCCCAGTTGCCAACCTTATTTACAAACCAGTTTTAATTTATTTTAATAATATATTTTTAATTTATTAGATATAATTAGACAAAAATAAATAAATTTGTTTTGATTTTGTTAGGTACAACTAGGATGTTTCAAAAACAAAATTATTAGAGGCCCATTAGGGTATTTTGTAGTTGTATATGTAATTTTCTTCTCATGAATAACAGAGTAATTTGTTCATTTTAATATGGTACATGAAAGGAGAAGTTTGGCAGATTACCATGGTCAACAATGCCTATATTTATTATAAATTATACAAACTTTTTATTTTGAGAGTACCATACTTTTCATGTAAAATGATTAAACCATCCATGAAACTATACCACCCATGAACACCTCATCTTGGTAAACTACCTTTCCTATCTCATTCTTTCAATTTTCCCTCTCATTTCAAAAGATTTTCCACACCTAAAAATTCTCATCTTTTTATCTCTAAGAATTTCACCTAAACCTCCAAAATATTGACCTAATATCTTTAGTTTTAGGTAATTTGCATATAAAAAATAATATACATGTGAGTGAGGACAAAACTTGTTGGAAAGACTCGTGATGATTTGTTATGCAAGTCCATCAAATTCAATAACAAACCGACTCAGTGTTTCAGGGAGGGGCATTACATCTAGTGTATGTGGATGATTTGATTATTGTGCGTAATCACAATAGTGATGTTGCGATTCAAGAGTTATTTGAATACGTGCTTTCAGATGAATGATCTGGAAAGGCTATAATACTTCTTGGATATCGAGGTAATACAGAGTTTAGAAGATATATTCATGTGTAATAAAATATATGCTCTTGATATTATTAGTGAGACGGCATTATTAGGACCCAAATCGGTAGTTTTTCCCATGGAACAGAACCCGAATGAAGGGCTTTCCACGAGTCTGGATATGGTAGACGGCGAATAATACCGCAAACTAGTTGGGCTTCATCTTTACTTGGCGCTACACGTCTTGATATTTGTCTTGAGGTGCACATTTTGTGTCAATTTTTTAAGAAACCCAAAGGGGGCCCAAGGGTACCGGCTTTGTGTGTTGTGCGCTACCTAAAGGGTAGTTTAGGCAAGGTGTGTCGCTCACCCGGGGTTGTGACATGAGTTTAAGGTAGTATGATTCCAATTAAGCAACACGTCATACGACTAGGCAATCCGTGACTGGATGGAGAGTTCTTGTTCGTTCTCTTGCCTCGTGGAAATCAAAGAAATAAAGTGTTGCATCGTTTTTTTCTATTGAAGCATGGTATCATGCGGAGGCACAGTGAATATGTAAATTGAAACGGCTTTGTGGTGCATTGTAGTGTTTGGGCACTCGTATAGAATTGTCTATGCAAGAATATTACGATAGTCAGTCAACACATCATCTCGCTCGGTATCTTGTCTTTCATACGTGATCAAAGCACATCAAGGTGAATTCTCATTTTTTGCGGGATGCTACGGTGGATAATACTATTATTGCATCTAACATTCCTATATGTTCTCAGTTAGCTAGTATCTTCACCAAACGATTAGGTACAAAACAATTTGAATTCTCATTTGACAAGTTGGACATCCACAATTCACAATCTTCAACTTGGAAGATGGTGGTAATAATATGTATATATATTTAGGTTTGTATTATTAATTATTAGAGGTCCTTTATCATATTTTGTTGTTGTATATATACACTGAAATCCCATGGACTACTCATGAATATTAATGTGATTGTTCACTTTAATATAGGCAAAAAAAAAAACATTTCTTATACTATAACTAACATCGAGCAATGAAAATAGGTTCACGTGTTATAGTAATTAATTAAGTAAATTTAATCCCAACATTTATGTGTGGCATCATGATTGAGTGAAGTAGCTTTTTACTCAATTAAAAGTAGTGCACATATGAGTTCACAACTTTGACATATACTATAGGTGGATGAGAGGGATGCAATTGATGGTATTTCTTGCCTTTTACTTGAACTTTTGGTGGGTGCTTCATTTCTTTCTCCCACTTGATGATGGCCGACAAAGACTCAATTTATAAATTTAGAAAAAAGAATTTTGAGTTTTAAATTGGAAAGTGGGGTAATTTTTGTTATCAAGAAGATCATCAAAGTGGACCAAAGTGAATTGGACTCTAAGATATTGTCATATAAAGTTGGGAATGTTATGCTATTTGCATATTTCTTTTTATGAAATCTCATTTGCATCTTCTGAAAAGTCCTTGCTAGTTTGGACCCGCGCATGCCTATTGAGAGGACAACTTTGAAGATAATATGCACGGAAGTGACTGGCCTGGTTGTGACCACATGAGAGCTTTCTTCTTTATCGTTAGCATTTTATGGCCAAAGTTATTTCCCGGGGTTAGGTGTATAACGACATGCCTTTGTTAATGAGATTAGATATATTCAATGTTTTTTTCCTCTAAAATAGAATGAACGTTCAATAGGCGTTGTAAAATAGTGTCTTGGGAATAGCGACGTAGAAATATGTTTACCCCTATTTTATGGATTAAGATCAACATAATTAATAGTTGACGATTATATTACTCTCACTATTAGTATGTGAATGGATTTAGGGGTAGCAACTAATATAATTTAGAATCGATAGTAGATTAATAATGAAAAATGACCGGGATGATCACCTATGTTTGGGTAGGGGTCCGGTTGATCAGCTATAAATGCTCCTGGTTGATCACTTATATTTCTAAATGAATCTCAGTGAATATGTAAGACTTAAAACTTGTTAATTATTACTCAATTGAGTTTTTTCTTATGTGATAACTCAAATGTGTTATTCTAGTGATAACTCTATTGCTGACCGTTGGATTAGTGTGTTTTAGACAGTTTTTGATCTTGTGGTTGAGATTGAATGAGGGTAAATGTGGAAGGGAAAATCTGATTTTTAAGTGAGAAAATTAAGCACCACTTTCCTAATAGTGGCGTTAAATACACGCCCCATTTAGTATCTAATTAAATGCAATCGTTTTGCAACATTTACTTCCGTATTTTTCTCCCTTTTAATTGATTATAGATTTTACTCTCTTTAATTGTTTCCATATTTTTCTCCATATTATATTATATCTGTTTTTGTCAATTACTAATGTACCTTTTGGGCATGCCTGTGAAGTAATGCGTAATTGTATTTTCGTAGATTGTGAGAATGACATGGATATGTACAATGTTGTCATTAGTAATTGGTAATACTAGATGATAGTATGTAATACAAAATTAATTTTGTTTTTAAAATATTAGACATTATTATTATATAAGAATAAATTATTATTTTTAATAATATGAGTTATGACGCAAGGTATATGTGTAAATAAATATATATGGTAACAAAAAATATTCGAATATTATTAATATATAAAATAATATTTATTTTTAAAAAAATGATTTAATCGACATAACATGCACGTTGACATTGTCAATTGATGAGAAATGGTATTTTATTATAGGCAAGAATTAATTGTTGCATAATTTGGGGGGAGTGGGGGTGGGGGAATGAATGGTGTGTATGACGCGTGTGAATTGTGTTATAGGTGGAAGGAATTTTCCTAAAATAATTGATTGAAATAAATAATTGTATAATGCCTAAATTATCCTTTGTTATCTATGTGAGTCACCTTAATTGCCTCATTGTGACCTGCACATGTTATTTTCCAGGGGCAATATAATGTCTTTTTTCAATTTTATCAAAAATATAAGTATGACTGATTTCGAAATATGAAAAAACAAAAAATCAAAAATATAAGTGAGTCTGATTTAGAAATATAAGTGATCAACAATGACTTTTAAAACATAAGTGATCAACCGAGACTCCAACGCAAATATAAGTTCCCCTTAGAATGTAAAAAAATCACAACATATCTGGTTAAAAGTAAATAATATTGACTAATCCTAATAATATAATGTTTAAGTTATGCAACTATTTGACCTAATAATTAAATTTGGATTTAGTAATTATGCTTTCAATAACATAAATAATAATCATTAATTGTAAATTTAACTTAGTTCATTTAATATTTATCTTTTCTTGGAGAATTATATGGTAATTTTTATACTTTTAGTATAATGGGTAATATATAAATTTGTACAAATAACGTTTAAGTAAAACCCTAAAAATTATTCGCGTTCATTATGCATTATTTTACAATAATTAATTACACTTTTTATTTTTTAGTTCAAACTAAATGATGCATATTTATTTAGTATATAATTTTATTCTTCACTAAATCAAAATATATCCTAACCAAATTATGAAGTATGTATCTTTAACAACCAATATACATATTAGATTATTATCAAAATCTAATTATCCCATTCTGTATGTATCCCAATCTAATTACTTCCTCCATAGCTAATTGATATGGATATTTTGACTTTTTCGTAAAAGTTTGTAAACTTTGACAATTAATTTTTATTAGTCGATATGAAAAATATATACTTTTTATAATTTTCTTTTGGGTAAGATAAAAGATATTTATGTTTTAAAGTCATGCCTTGGAGACCGTAAAAAAGCAAATGACTATCATTTAAGGATGGATAGAGTTTTATCGTTATCAATCAATCTACATTGTATTCTTTACTAATTCTATTGTGATTTTTTATATTCTAAGGGAACTTATGTTGGGGTTAAGGTCCTTGTTGATCACTTGTATTTCTAAATCGATCTAACTTATATTTTCAATTTCTTTTTACAAAAAATGATCGAAAAGACTTGAAATGACTAAATTGCCCCTGAAAAATGACATGTGCGCGTTACGTGAGGTAATTAAGTCATAATTAACATGTTTAGATCTAAAAATAAGTGATCAACTAGGATCCTGTATGTCATAGCGTGATTACCATATTCACGAAAAGAAACGAAAAGAAAAGTACTCTTGTGTATGTTTTGGATAGTGAAACTTGAGCCAGAGGTTCATGATACGAGATAATTAAATAAATGGTCCTTAGAGTTTATTAAAACTCATGTTAGTACTTACCATTGCTGTTTAAATTGATACACTTGTATTAGGAATTCTTATCTTCGTGAAAACTATTATACATAGTATTTTCATAGCAATTTAACATATTGTGCCTTTTTCATTTCCTTAATATACATGAAGATTTAGGAATAACTAAACCAAGCTTTGAGAATATAACTTAATAACTAAAGCATAGATGGTGTGACATCAGGTTTGATTAAGTTATTCTCAAAGCATTTATTCTTAAATCTTCAAATTATTGTAAAAGGAAAGAATACAAAAGACACATTATATTAAACTGCTATTATATATATGACAATCATCATAACGATAAGAATTGATTGTGCAATACTTATATAAATTAAAATGCTATCATTGTATCAACTATGGCGAAAATAGGAAGAAAATAAAAGATGGGAGAAGCAACTTGAGAAAAAACAAAATAAGAGGGGTCAAAAACAAAACTAAAAGAGTTAAAATTAGTACAGTAATTTTTTTTGAAATTATGTTAAAAGAAAGCACAAACATATCTTGGAGACCTTGACCCTACTTGATGACCACTACTTTTCAAAGGAATTTAACCAATTAAGTTATACTTTCAATTATATATATATATATATATATATATATATATATATATATATATATATATATATATACGATATAGAAAAAGCTAGGAGCCAGCGTCCACTCTATACCCCCCCCCCTCCCCCCCCCCCCCCCCCCCAATGACCAAGTACCAACTCAAACTAAGTCTTCAATAATAATGATAAATATTATTAGAATCATTTATACAATTATCTCTTCACGAGCCTAAACACCTTGATGTCATGATTTGTTCTACATACTATTATATTATAAGTAAATACACTTTTTTCTAAATTTCAAGACCATCTTAACATGAAAGTGTAGTACTATTTCGTCCCCAATCATACCCAAGGACTTTGGCCCTAAGCTATACTATCTTCTAATCTTGATGAATCTATTATTAGATAGATCGGCCATAGAGAACGACAAGCTATGACCCTATGATGCCCTGGATGGTATTATTAAAGAATAATTATAAGTGAATTAATTGATGAATTTACATTATTGAATGAAATTTAATAAAAGTTGCCCCTTAGATTCTGGAAACCCCATGTGCCCATCTTTAATTCTTAATTTGTCTCTTTGCTAATCTCCCAGGCAATTTACTGTAGCTTTTGTTGCAAAACTTGACAACACGTGTGACCCTATTCTTTTATGAAACCCACATGCACAACTACCTTAGCCAACTCACTCATTTACACTACTGTCTCTCCATCAACATTTAGGACCACGGACACACATACACAATCTATCATGATTGTTCATCTCGGATGTTTTCGATAGAGTAGTAGAGTAAATTGTCGAAATAGTCTCATAAAGTGAATTGAGGTCGGTTATTATCTGGTCTTCGAAAGTTTAATAGTTGCAAGTAGTCCTCAAAAATGGACAATGGTTGCAATTCGCGAAACATTTAGCAGAAGTCAATTGTACAAATACCGTTAAATTTAACAGCTGCTTTAATTTTGAACTAAATTACAACTTTTGTCCAATTTCAGGGGCTAAATTACAACTGTTGTACATTCGAGGACCAAATGACAACCTTGATCCATTTTTTGGGACCATATCAGCAATTTCTTCTTTTCGATATAAAAAATCGATCGAATCGAACCAGAATTTACAAATTTGTTTAGGAGAAAAATGATAATTATAACGAAATGCAATGAAACTGTCTCAAACCGATAAAAAATTATTTAGTTTCACTTTTAACATAAATCGAAATCAATCGAACTGAATGCCTATATATATGGTATAAAATATAATACAATTATTTGTATTTGTGATAATTTTCTAGTTTTCTGACTTAATTTTGCATGTTTTAAAATATAATACAATAACTTAATGGATTAAAATGATAAAATTGTTGATTTCTTGGAGAAAAATATTAAGTGGAAAGTTAAACTATTAGGGATCAGACATACATATGTGAGATGTGGTGGTCATACTTTAAACTTAATTGTAAAAAAAGTGTTATCAAAACATGGTGAAATGATTTTGAAAATGAACAATGTCATTGGATATGTCAGCTATTCTCCTATTAGATGACCATCCTTAAGTAATGATAAACTTCTGTTAAGAACACTAGTAAAAATCGGCTAGTACGTGATTGTGGATATTATGTTGAAATCTACCTATCAAATAATCTCTTCGTCCGTAAAAGATTATCACATTTTAACTTTTGGTGATCAACAAAACACGATTTAAAATATAAATATCTATTATTCTACATGCGAAAAAATTATAAAAAGTTAATATTTCAAAAATATATATTGAGACGAATCTAACAAGGTCCCACAAGACTATATTATTTCTTTTCTTTTAATGTGAATTCACTACTAGAATATGCACTTTCAGTGTCGGAAAAAAATGCGTCACTAAACCGTTTGCATTTAGTGTCGGTATGGTGTCGGTTTGGTGTCGGTTTTGTGATTCTCAGAGTTTCTAATAGTTGGTGTCAATTTAGTGTCGAATTGGCGTCTGATGCATAATTTCGAATTATGGTAAATTGGTTTAAGTCACTTAGTGTCGGTTTGGTGTCGGTTATATTATTATTATACATTTTTATAGATTATTATTTATTATGAAAAAACGGAATACTAAAAAAAAACTTAAGATTAATACTACTTGGTGTCGGGTGGTGTCGGGTGGTGTCGAATGGTGTCGGGTGTGACCATTTGGTGTGGAGTTGTGTCAATTTGTGTCAATTTGGTGTCAAACAATGTCGGGTGTACATTTATACAATTGAATTGAGTGACATTTATCTATAGGATAAAATAATCAAGAATTGTATTTGAACTTAGTGTTATGTTAGGGGCATATATCTTGTTAAAAATCAAATTTGACATATTACATCTCGCATATGAGTCGTTTGAGTAAAAACATATATACTTTACATATGTCATAGTCGTGAGAACAACATGAGCCGAGGAATGAATTGATCCATAGTATTTTCATAATTGACATATGTCATAGTCGTGAGAACAACATGAGACGAGGAATGAATTGATTCATTTGGTGTTAATTATTAAGTAACAATTCATTGGCAACTCAATTTGGTATTGAATTTTACTATTGGTGTCGGATTGCGATCCTATTGTGTCAAATGGTGTCACATTGGTGTCGGATTGTGGCCATAGGAGTTAATTAAGTCACAATTCATTGGCAACTCAATTGTGATTGAATTTTACTATTGGTGTCGGATTGTGACCCTTTTGTGTCAAGTGGTGTCACATTGGTGTCGCATTGTGACCATTTGGTGTGGAGTTGTGTGAATTTGTGTCAATTTGATGTCAAATGTCGGGTGTACATTTATACAATTCAATTGAGTGACATTTGTCTATGAGAATAAACAATAATGAGTTGTATTTGAATTTAGTGTTGTGTTGTTAGAAATCAAATTTGACATATTACATCTCGCATATAAGTCGTTTGAGTGAAAACTTATATACTTTACATATGTCATAGTAGTGAGAAGAACATGGGCTGATGAATGAATTGATCCATAATATTTTCATAATTGACATATGTCATAGTCGTGAGAACATGAGACGAGGAATGAATTAATTCATTTGGTGTTAATTATTAAGTAACAATTCATTGACAACTCAATTGGGATTGAATTTTACTATTGATGTCGGATTGTGACCCTTTTGTGTCAAGTGGTGTCACATTGGTGTTGGAATGTGACAATTTGGAGTTAATTAAGTAACAATTCATTTATACAATTTGGTGTCAAGCAATGTCGGGTGTACATTTATACAATTCAATTGAGTGACATTTGTCTATAGGATGAAACAATAATGAATTATATTTGAATTTGTTGTTATGTTATGCCATATATCGTGTTAGACATCAAATATGACATATTACATCTCGCATATGAGTCGTTTGAGTAAAAACTTATATACTTTACATATGTCATAGTCGTGAGAACAACATGAGTCGAGGAATGAATTGATCCGTACTATTTTCATAATTGACATATGTCATAGTCGTGAGAACAAAATGAGATGATGAATTAATTGATTCATTTGGTGTTAATTATTAAGTAACAATTCATTGGCAACTCAATTGGGATTGAATTTTACTATTGGTGTCGGATTGTGACCCTTTTGTGTAAAGTGGTGTCACGTTGGTGTCGGATTGTGACCATATGAGTTAATTAAGTCACAATTCATCGGCAACTCAATTTGGATTGAATTTTACTATTGGTGTCGGATTGTGACCCTTTTGTGTCAAGTGGTGTCACATTGGTGTCGGATTGTGACTAGTTGGTGTGGAGTTGTGTGAATTTGTGTCAATTTGGTGTCAAGCAATGTCGGGTGTACATTTATTCAATTTAATTGAGTGACATTTGTCTATAGGATGAAACAATAATGAATTGTATTTGAATTTAATGTTATGTTAGAGGCATATATCGTGTTAGAAATCAAATTTGGCATGTTACATCTCGCAATCAGTCGTTTGAGTAAAAACTTTTATACTTTACATATATCATAGTCGTGAGATCAATATGAGTCGAGGAATGAATTGATCCATAGTATTTTCATAATTGACATATGTCATAGTCGTGAGAACAAGGTGAGACGAGGAATTAATTGATTCATTTGGTGTTAATTATTAAGTAACAATTCATGGGCAACTCAATTTAGTATTGAATTTTACTATTAGTGTCAGATTGCGACCCTTTTTCTGTCAAATGGTGTCACATTAGTGTCGGATTATAACCATAAGAGTTAATTAAGTCACAATTCATTGGCATCTCAATTCAAAAATTTTCAATTTTCCCGCTAATGACTAAGTGCGGGAAATTCAAAAATTTTGAACTACTTGGTGTCGGTTTAGTGACTAATTGGTGTCGGGTGTTTTTCAATTCATTGGCATCTCAATTCAAAAAATTTCAATTTTCCCGCTAATGACTAAGTGCGGGAAATTCAAAAATTTTGAACTACTTGGTGTCGGTTTAGTGACTAATTGGTGTCGGGTCTTTTTTTTTACAGAAATTTTCCAACTCATCCTCTATATAAACATCACTATTCACACCAAACTCAACATTTACAAACCCTAACATTCACAAATCGAGAAAATTCTCTCTAACATTCTTCTCTTTTCTTTAATTTCATTTTTTAATTGTGATGTATACTAATATCTTACTTTGGTGATTTTTGTAAGGAAATCCAAATAATGTTTCATAATATTGCATAAATCATTTCATTTTTTATATTTTTGTATGTTATTATCACTTGTCTCTAACTTTATCTTTAATAATGTTGTTGTAGGTAAACTTTTAAATTCAATTAGTTTGTGGATATTTTTTTTAATTATAATGTATACTAATAATTTACTTTGTTGATTTTTGTAGGAAAATTCAAAGAGGTAATGTTTCATTATAATATTTCCTAAATCATTTCATTTTTTATATTTTTGTATGTTATTATTACTTGTCTCTAACTTTATCTTTAATAATGTTGTTGTAGGGAAACTTCAAAGAGGTGTTTTTGTTGTTTGGTGTTTATGTTGTACATATTTGGTGTTTAGGTTATACATATTTGGTGTTTATGTTTGATGTTTAAAGTTTTAAATCATTTTGTTTAGTTTGTGTTTGGTGTTTATGTTGTACATATTTGGTGTTTATGTTGTTTATATTTGTTGTTTGGTGTTTGTTTATGTTTGGTGTTGTTGTTGTTCATAACTTTTCAGTTTTCAGCATTGCAGCCTGGCTGCTGTGGTATTAAAACTGCAGCAGCCAGGCTGTTTTTTTTACCATAATTTCCAGTTTAGTGTCGGGTGGTGTCGGGAATGGAGTCGGTTTAGTGTCGGCCTTCAACACATGAAAAATGTCATTTGGACAATATAGTGTCTAATTGGTGACAGTTGGAGTCGGGATTTGTGTCAGTTTGGTGTCGAAATAGAGTCGAAATATTTACTAATTAATGGTTCTACGTAGTGTCTAATTGGTGTCGGAATGGTGTCAACGTTTTATTGGAAAAAAACGTAACAGTGTGTCTATTTAGTGTCGAATTGGTGTCGATAATTTGTGTCAATTTGGAGTCGGATGGTGTCGATTTGAAATTAGAAGAATAATAAACGTTTTGGTGTCGATTTAGAGTCGAAAAGGTGTGCAAGTTTGGTTTGCAGCATCAGAGTCGGTTTGGTGTCGGTTTTACTATTTAGCGACGCGTGGATGGTGACGAAAATTTCCCGACTCCAAATCGACACTGATAGTCATTAGTGTCAGTTTGGTGTCGGATTTTGGCGTCACTGAAAGTCAGTATTCTAGTAGTGATTCATGATCAAATTTTGTAATGTTTGACTAACAAAAGTAAAAATGTGACAACCTTTTAGGGACGGAGGGAGTACTAGATAACTAGCTCAATATATGAAGATGTAGTTTATTTTGTGTAGTCTTCTTTTGTTATTAATGCACTTTTATTGTTACAAAATTGGAAAAGCGATCTAACTAAACCGATTTTGCATCAAAATCGACTTCAACCGTACTGATTCAAATTGAAATAATTTTTAATTAAATTGGTTCTTGTAGTTAAGAAAACAATAGGATCGATTTCACACAAGAATGCGCAAAAACCCAATAAATTGAACCGTAAACATCCTAATTGTACCAATATAGCCTAGTGACCAGAATGTCCTGGGTTTGAAATCACCTCATCCCTAAGTTACAAAAAAAAAAAAAAAATTGTACCAATATAGATGTTTGTCATCTAATAATATTATGCTCTCGCAAATCCAAAATAATTATCTTTCTCATATATAAAAATAAATTTGTGAATCGCAAATCCAAAATAATTATCCTTCAATTATTCTTTAATTATACTATTAAGATAGTTACAAAAATTAATATCATAAAAGAATTTTAGAAGTTGAACCCAACTATAAAACTTTTATATGTTTTTGAAATAAGTAATAATAGATGGTCAAATTTCAATTTTAGAAAATTTATACGTTAATTATTTTGAATTGAGATAAATATTAGTTACAACTAATAACCAATGCATACGTAGTTCTACTTCATTTGTTTAGTTAAGGTATTAACTAAATTTTTTTATGTGAAATGCTTATTCTTATATTATAACACTTTTTTTTAATCATTTTTATTGTCTGGTGGCGCTATTGAGACGCATTTAATGGACACTGATCTTATTTGATCCAGAGTTGAATTTTCCGCTAGCGCTAGTTATTAGACACACTAATGTATTCATACGTTAATAAGGTGAACTTTATGCCCCTAATAACTTAAAGATAGTGCTATTGAGAGTACTATATGAGTTATATACGTGAGTGTGATGGTGTAGCCGCCATCTATGAGAGACTTGGACTAGTTTCCCTATAGTACTCGTAATACTAAGGTGTACGCATGGCCCTAAACACACTTGAGTTGTATCGCCAAAATTTCATGATTTTATATGTATAATATGTGTTGTGGAGGTCTCAATTTAAATCCGACAAATTCAAGACGAGATTCACCCTTGAGACTCAAAGTTGATGCCTCACTTTAGTTATTCAACCCTTCCTTAGCCAAAAACCTTTTCTTCATTTTACCTTTCCTTTGTCCACATCAGTGGCTCTAAATAATTGGAGTTATGGCTCCTTCAGTATCGTTTTCATTATCTCTTACTCCTTCCATTCCTTTTTTATAGGGCTATTTGACTATACACAAAATTTTAGACCAATTTAAATTTATGTCTTGTTAATCATTTTTCCTCCGTTCTAACATATTGATTTTAGTCAAAATAAAAATCAATAAAGAGATTTCTAAATAAGGAAAGTGACCCTATCATTTAGGGATGGAGGGAGTATATCATTTGAGATAAATGTGATTTATTGCCTCCATTATTTGGTCGGTTTTCTTTCTTTGGCTATATAATGTGAAGCAATCATCATCCTACACTTCCATTTGAAACCAAATTCTAACCTTTGAATTCTTGGGCAAGATTGTGCAAGTTGTAAAGTTGGGGCACGGGTCAACGTGTTCGTTAACTGTTGTGTTAATCTTGAAAGCTATCGGCGAATATAAGTGAGCGTGTTCGTTAACTGTTGTTATAACCTTGAGAGCTATCGGCGAATTTGATAGTCATCGTGCTAAAATTATTTTCAAAGTAATGACTTCCATACCACGGTACATCCTTAAAATTGTCGATAAGCTTTCCTATTCATTCGTCATTTTCACTTCTAACACAATGAATACACACTAATTAATTTTCCATAATTGTATTCATAATAGAAATAGATTGAGGTGCATTAAAATTGAAAGCTACTATCAAGTGCCAAGTTTCACCACACGTAAAGGAACACCCTCAATGATGAAATGGCCAACCATTGTTCCATTATACTCACAACTCCTTAACCCTGCAACATTAGTTATTGTTCTAATTAAGATGTGTATTGTATTCCGTAATTATGTTCTTAGACAATTGCGAGGGCAATCACTTATTGTTCAATGAATTATGGATATGTATTGAATTTAACTGAAGTAGATAGGTCTAATGACACGTTCGATCATAAATATTTTTTAACGTTTACCAACTGATCACATATAACAAGTGGGTAATTGAGTGGACTCAGATTTACCTTATAAGCTATCAAGTAAAATATTACTCGAGTATTGCTCGATAAGGATGCGAGCGGATAACGAATTCGGGTTTTCCAAATCTGATAACGAGCGACTTCTGAATTACCAAATCTATTAGCAGCACTAATCACAACTTAAACAGGTTGGCATTAGAATGATGTGCTTCAAGAAGGCAACCAAAGCATGTTTGTTTCGATTCCTACCTCTATAGAGGATCGTAATAGCCATGACGACCTTAGACATTTTGATGATTAATGATAATGCTCGACTTATAAAAAAAATTTAGGTAAAAGGTCAATATTGGTAAGATCTTTTGGTATTTCTTCCTCTTGTAACAAAAGATTAAAGAAATAGGCAAGGGAATAATCACACCCAATCGTGCACACTGCACATTATCTCTTTTCATTATAAATACATTTACCAACCTATCATATGATATCACTCTCCCTCCTCTACTCTCTCCCTCCCCCTCTCTCTCTCTCTCTAACAAATTTAGAATATGGATAATCAAGAAGACATTGGTACCAATACGACGTCGTATGATGTCCCGAGGCTTGAACTAGACAACCTCAAAGTCATCAAAGTACTAGGCAAAGGAGCCATGGGTACTGTTTTCTTAGTACACGACAATTCATCACCCTCTTCCCATTTTGCCCTCAAAGTGGTGGAGAAGTCCCTCCCCCTCCCCGGAAAATCCGACCCCAACCGCCGTGCACGGTGGGAGATCTCCGTCCTATCAACTATCCAACAATCCCCTTCTTCATTATTCCTCCCTTCAATTCTCGGAACCATTGAAACTCAACAATTTCTCATGTGGGCACTTCCCTTTTGCCCTGGAAATGACCTTAATGCCCTCCGTTTCCAACAACCCGACCATGTCTTCTCCCCCTCCATCATCAGATTCTACTTAGCTGAAATCATTTGTGCCCTTCAAAATCTTCATCAAATGGGAATTGTTTACAGAGATTTGAAGCCTGAAAATATTCTCATTCAAGACACTGGGCACGTGACTCTCACGGACTTCGACCTCTCATGCAACTTGCCCCACGCGCCACCACCAAACGATACCGAAACGTGTCCCACACAACCGAAGAACCACCAAAAAAAGAAGCCCAAAAGCGCTAGGGTCTCACCGGTGAATAAGAGAAACTTGATCAACCTCGACGGGAGGGAACGCTCGTATTCTTTCGTGGGCACGGAAGAATACGTAGCTCCAGAGATTGTTAGTGGCCAAGGTCATGAATTTTCGGTTGATTGGTGGGCTTTGGGAGTACTTGCGTACGAAATGCTGTACGGAACGTCGCCGTTTAAGGGGAGGAGTAGAAAGGAAACATATCAGAGAATAGTAGCGGCGCCGCCTACGTTCCTGGGGAAACCCAATGTGCTAACGGATTTAATTCAGAAATTGTTGGTTAAGGATCCCACGCGCCGCTTGGGGTACCAAAGAGGCGCGTGTGAGATTAAGGAGCATGAGTTTTTTAGAGGGTTGAAATGGGATATGTTAACGGAAGTCGTACGGCCTCCGTTTATTCCGTCAAGGCATGAAAACGAGGTAATAGAAGGTGGGATAAATATGAAGGAATATTTTGAGAAATCGAAGGTTCCACATCCGTCAACGTCTATTGAACATGAAGATGGTAACAGCATTTCGCTAACGGAGTTTTAACGGTGGTGTGATAAATAATTTTCTGACAGTAGTAGGATTCTGTTTTTTAGAAAGGATCATTTGTAGTTTTGTGAATAGAAATAACGGAATCAGGGGGCTTGTGAAACGGCGGTGATTGGGAACATTTTGTCTGGCTTTGCACAAAGTGAAGTAGATTAATAACACTAGCCTAAATGCTTAATCATTTTTAGTTTTTTATTATGGTGAATTTTGTCGACCTATTTTAGCAACTAATAACCCCTTCGAACAATATAATGATATCAAAATATGAAGTCAAGACTATCTTTAGTACTCTCGGGTCATACGCTCACCCGCCTGCATCATCAGATTTTACCTCGCGTAATAAATGTTGTACCTTTATGACATGATGGTCACGCGCGGTCATACGCTCACGCGCCTGCATTATCAGATTTTACCTTACACAATAAATAGTGTACCTTTATAACGTGATGACTACGCACGTGTTTCAATCATTGTACATCGTGCATTATATGTACCTTCTAGCTCTTGTATCTTCCGCTTCTAATGGGGTAATTTGCACCTTACCCCTTTATAAATTTTAAAATGTGCACCGTACCTCCCTGTAAACTTAAATGAGCACAACACCCCTTCTAAACTTAAAAATGTTGCACAATACCTCCTTTGTGTTAACTTTGGTGTTAAAGATAACGGAGGGTACTTCACTTGCTTATTTAGTATCTATAATTGAGGAAGATTGTCAAAAATAATTATTAAATAATAAAATAGCATATAATCCTCTAAATTATATTAGATGACATTATACCATGAAAATATTTTAATTATATTACGTATAACATATTACAAAATAAATATTTTAAAATATGTTCTAAAAGATCTAATTATAATAATTTTGTACTTATTATAAATTAAACAAGAATTATTATTTAAGTAATCTTATTCTATATAATACTTATATCAATTTAAAGTAACTTTGAATTATATTTAGACTTAGTAAAACAATATTCCTTATATTATATACTACTCCCTCTGTTTTTTTACCTATTGTTTAGAGTCAGTGTAGTCAAACTTTGACCATTAATTTTTATTAGTCGATAAGAAATAATATAGACATGTTGAATCTTGTTAGATTCGTGTCGAAATATCAACTTTTTATAAGTTTTACATGTGTAGAATTAGAAATATTTTCGTTTTAAGTCAATAATTTTTAAAAAGAACAGAGGGAGTAATAATTTTTAATGATCCTATTTATTTATTTTCTTGTATTATATCAGTCTTGTACTATATTAATTATTTATGTTTACATATTATATTGAAGATTATATGATAGTGTTTTTTTCTTTTTTCCTAGCTTTCCAAGGTTTTTTTTATAAAGAAAACATACTTTTTTTTATTAAATAAAGTCATATTTATGAATATTTATATTTAAAGTACACCATCTTGTTTTTCTTTAATAATGTTAAATTGTGTGAAAGAAAATTAAATATTTATAGATATTTTAACAAAAAAGTTAACTTTAACACCAAAACTTAACTCTAAGGGGATAAGGTGCAACATTTTGAAATTTATAGGGGATATTGTACCCATTTAAATTTACAGGAAAGTATGATGCACATTTTAAACTTTATAAGGAGATATGGTGCAAATTACCCTTCTAATGAAGTGATTATAAGTGTTGATGAAGTTCATTATAGTTTAGTACTCTCCAAATGATGTCAAGCATGCATCTTTTGTAATCCTGGAAAAAATTAGACTATGTGACTTGGTGTTTCTTTGATTTTTAAACCCTTTTATTATGTTTAATTTTCTTTAGCATCCGATTAAATCAGATTACTATATGTTTTGCAATGTACGTAATTCTTTTGTTCTTAACTATGAAAATTGCAGAAAGTTCAATTATTAAACTTACACTTTCTTATATGATTATAGACTATGTTATGGTTTAGTAATAAATTAGTACTCTGCGAACTGGGAAGGACAATCCTCTGAGCTATATTATGCGCTTAACTATTAAACTTAAGCGAGTTAATCGAATAGCCTAATAGAACAGACTCTTGCTAATGACTGAAGGTCTTGATTTCGAAATTCACCTCATCGCTAATTTAGAGAAGAAAGAAAAACACTAAACTTAAGCTTCTATACTACTGTTCTCAGATCACGTATGTATTTTTTCAAGAAAAATTGTTCTTCACATTTATTTATGTTATATTCAAAGTTGATACAATGATACTGTAGGAGAATTGTAGAAATTTCCTCTAATTTGACATAAATGACTTAGGACTTATATTCATGTCTTAAAAACACTTGTCGGTATGAATGTTAGTTAAGGTAAGAAGTTTGATTGGATTCGGATTATGCGGCTGATGGCTCGATGTACATTGAAAAATATTGAGTCAAACGGTAAAATTTAAGGTTCGGCAAACTGGACAATACGGTTCGTTTTAATTCGGCTCGTATATTAATACAAGGCTATGATCCATTTATCCTCTAGACTCGAGATTTGAAACTCTTAAGTCTAACTTCAATTCTAAAATCACTCCACTTACATCTCATCATCTTCTAATCATTATTCATCGCTCTCTCATCCGCCCGACTGCTTAATCTTATCAAACATTTTGTGAGCTGGATCAAACTTTTTTGCGAATCAGATCAAAACTTTTTCTAAAATTGAACCGAACTCGAGGCGAACCTGAGAACTGTACCGAACTTTTCACGACCGAGGGAACTATTGGCAAACCGTGCAATAATGAAACGGAACTCTAGCCAAACTTGTGAACTCAAGCCGAACCTGGGAACTCTAACTCGAACCTTAGGTTCTTAAGTCTAGGGCCGAGTTGAACCTAAGGTGCGAACTCGTGCCGAACGAACGCCAGTCGCCAACATATTACATAGCAACATTAGATATAGTTCGATCCGTTTAGAACTTCCGTGTTATATAATTGGAATAATACTCCAATGAGTCCATCCATCCTACCCCAGTACAGAAGCCCGCCCACTGCCCAGTAGCCCATAAGTCTTCTTAGACAATTCTGATATAAAAACGACACTATAAGCAAGATTTGGAGCCCTCAGTTGTTTGAGAATCCCAGGGCTAGCTGCTGCTTTACTAAGTTGTACTCTGTGCATTGCAAATATATTGTCCAGTTTGGTTATTGAAATGGAGGAAAAGAGAGAAGATGGTCGAACAGCAAAGCAGCTGAGACCATTAGCTTGTTCAAGAAACATTCTCAATCGTGCTCATGGCTCTGCTAGTTGGTCTCAAGGTACCAAAATTACTCTTTTGTAATTTGTCAAATTTATTCTTTTTCAAATTTTGATTGTAATATATATTTAAAGTTCGAATTTTTAGTGAAAATTTTGATTATCTGTATCAGGTAAGACAACATAATTAGTTAACTTGACCATTGTGAATTTAAATTTGGAGTATGTTTTAAATGGAGGTAATATTTGTATCTTCTGGATGTCCTAACGAATCATAAAGACCATAGATTTTGTTGCTCATTTTTATTAATGTATTAGTTTCTTTATATTCGAGGAATTTGTGAGTTTTCGTCTTAGATGATATTGTAGACATCTATGTACGTTTCAATTGTAAGCTGTTAGAAGTTGCTTTTATAACTTAGTTCGTGTTAGATGTTTTGAGATATATGTTGTTATTGTAGGAGAAACTAAAGTGATTGCCGCGGTTTATGGGCCAAAAGCTGGCGTGAGGAAGAATGAAAACCCGGAAAAGGCTTGCTTTGAAGTTATTTGGAAGCAGAAAACTGGCCAGTCTGGTAAGAGTTACTACCTTGCTCCCGTTTCATGTATTGCTTAAACTGAACCAATCAATGAATATGTTCAATTCAAAATCAGTTATATTGACTCCCTTGGTCCAAATTGTTTGTTAGTAAGCTTTGTTGTGAATATCTTTGCTTCGAAAGTTAAATGTATGTTATTGATTTAAGGACTATGCGCGATTGTGCACATCAATTGATCTTCCTTCGTAATTGGCATTGTTAAAACGGAGCATAAACATACAATATTCAATTGGGAGAGTGTGATGTTATTGATGATCTTTTCCATTTGAGCGTGTTCCAATTTGTTCGACTTCAATTCTAGTTTGATGGCAGGGAAACAAGAGAAGGAATTTGAAATGATTTTGAAGAAAACGTTACAAAGCATCTGCCTTTCTAATGTTCATCCTAATACCACCACATCGATTATAGTCCAGGTAGGATGAAGACAGAATGATTAATCCCTTGTCACTTTAAATTTTATTGAACTTGCTTCTTCTGATGTCTATTTCTTATTTTCATGAAACTTATTTATAAAACTTTCTATATAATTTTTTTTATTCTAAAAAGGAATTAGTCTGAGTAGAACTAACGTGGCCCGTTCCTTCTCTTAAGCTTTATTTCTGTTTTCTTCGTGTATCGGGTTAGAGTTAATGGGCACTGGACGGGATGGAAGTTTTGAGATAATCCTTATCAAAGAAACCTATTTGCCACTCATGTATTGGTTTAGGTTAAGCATTTATCAGCTTCTTTATCCTACCTAATTTGGACAAATTTCAATTTTTTTTCAGGTTGTCAATGATGATGGTTCTGTATCCTTCATTACGGTTATTGTTTATGGAGTTCTCAATAATTTGTTAATATTAGGCTAAAAGAATCGTCCATTTTTAAGATGGCATTGCTATGTTTTTATTTCTTAAACACTTTATTCTACAGGTGACTATATATGAAATTCATCTTAAGAGGATACTCCATCCATCCCCGAAAAGCTTGGCACGTTTTTAATTTCAATGAGTTGAATCGTCAAAGTTCATGCGAAAAAATTATCTTTCCAGTTCTAGATTCTTCCAGAACATCCTCTTACAAGGCTCAAATAGTATTCTCTTCATTTGACGTCTGCACTACCATTACATAAAATTACGATTTCTGTAACAGAAATGACACAGATCCTCTTTTGTTTCTTCTTTACTGCAGTTCATTGATATTGCACCCCCAATACCCATCAATCTGCCTTACATCTCCCTTTCACTTGATATGCCGTACCTGCATCAATATGATGGAAGGGTTCTGTGGAAAATGTTTTGAAGCAGAACCTTTATTATGATAGTATGTGAGATGCTTAGGTGTTGAATGAGGAGTGTGGGATCCTGAAATGATGGCATTACTAAATAAGAAGATAAAACTGGAGGTGTCGATGCTGGGGAAGACACTAAAATGATGCTAAGTGAATTACTGTTAATGAGTTCTGGAAGCAGATTTTCAGTGAACAGTGTTTTCCTCTGTGAAAATACTAAATTAGAGCGTCTTGTGTTTTTAATGGTGTTTAAAATCATGCCTTTGGTGAAGTTCCATGCTACATCATTGTGGAAATATATCATATTAACTCATTTGTTAACTAGTTACCAATTGTGCAAGTCTCCTGTGCTTGACAATAATATTTCTAGGTTGATCGTCCTTGACAATTAATTCTCTAGCTTCTACCATGTGCTATAAATGCAGCATGTGTGGCACTTGTGGATGCTGGTATTCCCTTAAAACAACTTGGTGGTAAGCATACTATTATTTACTCTTTATGTTTAGGGAAACATTTTGATGGCAAGTTCCTTGTAGAAAATGGACCATGGAATTAGAACTTACATATTGCCATTTGCCAATGGTCTCTGCAGTTTCAATAGGTTGCTGCCTATCAAAATCTGGATCTATTCTCTTGGACCCCAGCAAGCTGGAAGAACAGGTTTTCTGTTTTTACAACTAGTCTTTTCCAATTCATTCGAACTTCTCTAAAAGTATTTTCTGGAAGAGTTGGGTGAATGATCAATCTCAAGACCGTTACTATATGCACAATATGTTCATTAAATATGTGCATGAAGTTCTTGAAGAAAGAGTATAAATAGGTGAAATTTATAACATGAAATTGTTCTCCAACTGCAGAAAATGATGGCATCTGTGGATCTGGTTTTCCCCAACTCTGTACATAGTGTTGAAGGATCAGTAACGGCAGAAGGTGAACCCATGGAGCGTGGAGTTATTACATCACTTACACATGGTGTAATGCCAGGTGCCTCTTTCAGTCTCATATTTTGTTTGCTGAAGATTATATGTTGACCCCTATTTCACACCCCAAGATGCTTAGACTTAAATTGTAGTCTGTTACTCAAATAAGTTGCAAAAAACTATGAATAGTGGGAAGTGATAATACATTGAAGTTCTGATAAGACATTCTATGTACATACTCTTGCACACGTCTAGTTGCTTTTCTTGAATTCCTGAGCGAAATCGTTCAAACTCGTGAGATACGTCTAATTGATGCATATTTTAGATTTGTACCTAACTATCTGTTCTATACAACGAGCAGCTGATGACTACTTTCGCTGTCTTGACCGAGGGCGTGCTGCTACAGCAAAATTATCTGATTTCCTTAGGAAAAGTTTGCAATCACAAGTTCCAAGCGACTCATCTATGGCTGGTTAAATAGTTAAGCTGGAATAGAACTAGATCTAGGAAATTGGAAATCTTGTAATTGTAGCAGCTTGAGAATACACTCTCTAGTGAATGGTGGCCATTCACGGCCATATCCTTTGTAATACTACAAGTCTAGATCTGCATTTCTCCTCAAACTCTTGCAGGGAAACTTAGTTTTACTAGGCTATATATCGATAACACCATTGTAATGTACGTTGTATTCAACTATGTGATACAGTTAATGAATTGTGTAATTTGCTACCCCAGCTAAGATTAATGAAGTAGTTTCTGTTTTCAACCATTATTGAGGATTGCTCATTGTGTTTCTTTCTGCATTTTGTGTAATTTGTCTATTACTTGCTTCTATCATGCTGCATTTAAAAGCTTCAGCCGCATTTGAATGCATCTCATACTTGTTGTGGATCCAGTGTTGCTTAGCTTGATACGGCTACTGTCGCTGTAAACATAGAAACCGTCACCAGTGTGGTCTGCTTGGCCTTGCAGGTTTTCCACCTTTCGATTTTTTCATGACGCGTCTATAAGTAGCAATGTAGACTATTAGAAGATATTCTTTGCACCACTATCTCGTCATTGTATAACATTATGATACATGTACAAGAGTCTCTATCAAGATCTCATTTAAAAATCGAGATGAATGATATCAAACCATAACAATGGTCGCAAAAGAAAATTGTATGACTTAATTTAAAAACTTCAATGTTAAGAACACTTAATTACAAAAGACATGTTTAGAATAACAAAAGCTAATGGTTGCAATTTTGGATAATGTGATATGATCATCATTCAAGCAATAACCTCATTCCCCATGTTATTAATGCATGATGCATTAGATATCTTGTACTTCCTCCATTTTTTGATATAAGTGATTTAATGTATTTTTATTGGAATAAATATTTAAGATTTGATTATAAATTTGTATTACATACTCCTCCCACTCTTAAAACATTGACCCACATTTTATTGCATACGAAAATTCGAATTTACCTTACGTTAACAAAATTTCAATCCATTATAACTTTTCAATTTTGATAAAAAAAATATATTATAAAATAAGATTTCTCAATTGAAAAGAATTCGAAAATGAACATTAGTAAATAATACCAATATGTAAGAAAAATTAAATTGTCCCTTTTCAAATCTACCACACCCTTCTTCACGGGTATTGCATCTATGGAAAACAACGTATTGTATGATTATTATCTATATCAATGAAAATTTATTTGAGTTAATTATATGATTCGTTTAAATATGTACAGGTCAATATAGTAGGCGGTTAATGCTTCTAAAGTAATAATCGACCCATGGTTGCAATAAGGTAAAATGAGTGTTGCAATAGTTAATTTAATCAATATACCGTTAGAATAAGATCAAATTTATGTTATTCAATATACCGTCACAATAGGGTCAAACGGGTGTTGATTAGGGCTAATGCAACAACTTTCATAAATTATTAATAACCGATAATATAGAGCCAAAAGGAATTGCATTAAACCTTACGCTATGCAATGATAGCTAGCCATCACATTACGTCCAATGCAATGGCTTTTTGCTCAGAATAATTCAAACAAATTTAGAAATTTAAGTGGTACTAACAACATGATTTTTACATGGGAACAATACATCATTTCCCCAATATGGTTTCTTCACTTTATGAAAAAGAAGAAAAAAGCACTCACATATCAAATTGGACACCATGATATTCCCAGAAGTAATTTGCCTGAGACGATAAACACAAGGTAAAGAGCAGAATCTTGTTAAAAGCACTAAAACAAAACGAAAGAAGACAAAAGGTTAATCAAGATCCGAGGAAAGGGGCACTACTCACAAGCATGTAGAATTCCCAAAACCATTCCATTTATTTGTCCACTTTATCCTTTAGACCTACAATAATCATCTCGTGATGTAGGGAGAAATCGTATTAATATTATATTTTGAGTGTGGTTGATTTTTAATTTACAAGTTTCATTATTTTTTAAAATAGTTTTTGCTAGGCAAGTCCCTTCCGTTACTAAATTAAAGGAATGGAAATCTTTTTTAGCGTAAAATCGAGCAAATGACCTAGTTCTGTATTGGGGAATAATTTTGCCGGATTACTCCTCGGATGTTTTTAAATTCTCAAAAATCTGTAATAGATCTATTAGTCATTATGTGTACAATTCGGATGCTTCAGATTTTAAAACAACTACAAAGAAAAGGGGTTATTCCTTCCTTTATGATCTGTAATTCATACATATCTATCAAAAAAAAAAGTTTTCAAAAGTTAAATATTTGTGATATATTTCGAGTTTGCCCTTCTTTTAAAATGAAATTTCATCTATATTTAATCTTTTATCGCTGAAAAAATATTTTTAAGAGATAAAATGAAAGAAATGAAAAATAAGATATATGAGACTTAGGATAGTATCAGGTGTAATTTAAATTTTTTGCACCGTACAAGGTGCAACAAAAAAGGAATCCTTAGTTTGAATGGATGATAAAATTTTTATTTCACTTTTTTATAAAAAAATCTTTAGCTTAAAATGGTTTTCCAACTATTATTTTCTATTTCGATCACTTACATTATTCTTTCCAACAATAATTACCGATATTGATTTGTATATTTTAATTGATGAAATGCATATTTCATTCTGAAATTAGCTCGATCCATGAATGCAGACTAAAACAGAAGTTTTCGAAATTCCAATTATTATGTTCTATTTTGATCGCTTATTATATCCTTTAAACCATAATAATATCCATATCATTTTTATATTTTAATTAATAAAATGAATATTTCATATTAAAATCCTATTTTGATCCTTGGACGATGTCTACACTCTATTCTCTACAGTTTACCCTTATTATTCATACATACATCCGTGAGTTGTCGTATCGCATTAGGTTAAAACTAGCTTAGTGGAATAGTTTTCCTAGGGAGCAAAAAAGAAGTTATCTTGTACCTAAACCTATTTGGAAGATTTCACAATAAATAAACTAGTAAATAGAGGTCGTCAACATAATACATTAATTATACTCCTATTATGTACCTAAAGCTACTTACTGCGTATTATAAATGATACACTCATTTAAGGCGCATTCGCTTGGCTAGTCCATCGCCCAACAGAGGAGGTGAATTCGGGATGTGCCTCTAGCGGCTCGGTACTCCACCTCAAGAGTGCCCAGAGAGGCTGGGTAACCACCCACAAGCAGATCCTCCCTTGAACAAATGCAGAGTTACTCATGCACCTGCCGTGGATGGGTTAAGATTGTTATTTGGTTCTTGAAAGTTTAACATAATTGTAATTTAGTCTCCGAAATTGGACAAAAATATTAGTCCAAAATTAACGAAACCGTTAAACTTAACTGTATTTGTATAATTATTATCCTTTACTAAATGTTTCGCGAAATTTTAACAGCTTCTTTAATTTTTGAACTAAATTGCAACTTTTGTTCAATTTCGAAAATTAATTTACAATTATTAAACTTTCGAAGGCCAAACCGCCAAATAACAACCTCGATCCACTTTCTGAAACTATATATTTCAATAACTTACTCTATCTTGAATGAGGAAATAATTTATCAATAAAATGCATGGTTTTTTCGTGGAGTTGTTTGAAAGAAAGAAGATGATTAGGGCAATATGTCTTTAAGTGGCCATTATTAGTCTGATGAATATGAATAATATTATTTGTTCTAACGAAACCGAAAGTCATTAACTTTGTGGTCTTGTTCATATCCACGAGGTAATTATTAAAATAATCCTAATAAATAAGTAATAATTGCATTTTGATCTCGGTAGCTGAACACAGTAAATATAAATAAATATTAATACGAGATGTCCAACCATAAATAAATAATACAACAAGAAGCCCAACACAATTTAAATGGTAAAGTCTTTTTAATAAATATCCAATATTTGTTTTTGATAGATTATAGATAACCATGATATTTAAATAAAAATGGATTTGTCGAGTCTTGTTGATCATTACAAGACACATACATGCTATTACAGTATTGAAATCATGAATAACTACATCATTAAGATTTTGGAAGCATCCTATATTCATTGATGCCCACACAAAATTTCAGCATTTTCTGATTTCATCTTTTGACAATACATTCATATCTCTTCTTTGGTTGAATGTATGAAAATGTCTAGACCAAAATTGTGATATCTCTTCAATCTGTATGAAATCTATGAATTCCTTACAAATTAAATATCACTATAATTTAAATTTAGAAAAAACATTCAGCTATAGAATATGTGTTTCAACAATCTATTACTCCATCCATTATAATTTAATTGATTTTTTGGAAGTTCCTGTCGAAATTTGATACAATATACTTTATATATATTCATATAAAAAAAAATATAAGATTGATATATCACTGTATTGGTTTCTCAAAATATTTTCATAATATTATTTTTATAATAATACTATTTTATGATATATAATTGGTATTAGATAGTTATATTTTTTAGTGGTTATGAGAATAACAAAATATAACAAGTTAAATTTCCAGACATTATAAATAAAATAATTTTTAAGTAAAAAATATATGGACAATGAATAATTTTTAATTTGAGTTATATACTCAAACATATTTTTCACGTGCAACGTAATTATATCTTAGCCTCTGATGAAGTGCACATAAATTTTCTTTCATTATAAACGTAAAGAGATGATATAAGCTAATAGCAATGTTTATTGAAAGGCAAACAAATTAAAAAAGGCAAATAAACGAGGTTGAATAAAAATTCATTTGGTAGGACTTAGCTAGTATGAAGCCTATTAATTGATGTAATATAGTCAATTTCTTGGAGAATTCGAGAACAACATAATAAAAAGATAATCAAAAGGCTAAATCACTTTTTAGCATGTGAAGATTGACAATTAAGAATACTCATTCTTCTTCTAAAAACCATTTTTAAGAGCGTAGTTGTTATGCTTTTTGGCTGCTACCACGACTTTTGATGTTAATCATACAAGTACCCTACCTGGAATTCCATCATGTTCACTAAATAATACTCCCTCCGTCCCTAAAAGATTGTCACATTTTGACTTTTGGTGGTCAACAAAACACAATTTAAAACATAAATATATATTATTCTACATGTGAAAAAATTATAAAAAGTTAATATTTCAAAAATATATATTGAGACGAATGTAACAAGGTCCCACAAGGTTATATTATTTCTTATCGTTTAATGAGAATTCATGATCAAAGTTTATAATGTTTGACTACCAAAAGTCAAAATGTGACAATCTTTTAGGGACGGAGGGAGTAAAACATATATCTTTTCAATCAACCCCTCTACAAAATAGTGTAGGGAAGTCTATGTTGGATGTTCATGGATGATGTTTCGAAAAAGTTTAAAGTTAGGTATGTGTGTCCGACCTGTGAACACGAATGCTCTTTCGAAAATTTGGATTCGTGCGAGTCAAATTTTGTTTCATGTCGAGCTCGGTTTGAATTTGAAAGACATGTAAACAGTTGGTATTGATTGGCAATTAAATTATCAACGGTTTCAAAAGGTTACGGCCTCTTCAACGACAAATGCTTCTACATAAGGCAAATTGAGCATTCACCATCACACACTTGAGCAAAATTGCACTCTTTCACGAAAATACAAAAGTTGAGCAGTGCCATACGCTCATGTTTTTTACTTGCTTTTGTTCGTGTGGTACTCAAACTTATAAGGGGTACGGCGGTCGATTCATTGTGCTTGTGAGGTCGATCATTAAGTGATTTTATAATTAAAAACTTATGTCCGAACAGTCCTTAGCACCAAAGGGAGAGGTCGAAACTTTTTTAAGGAAAACGAGGTTCCGTGACTCCATCTGATTTACTATATGTAAGCGATCGTTTGTCATTCTGTTGTATTCGTTTACGTTTATTGTAATTTTCAATTTGTCTTGTAATTTGAATTCGTATTATAGTTAGTTATAGTAGGTTGTTGATGAATCTCTATTTATTCTTTTGTAAAGTAGTATTGTTTTGGTTGCGTTTTCCCACTTAGCATCTCATGGGCGGACCTACATTGTAGGTAAGGTATTCACATGAATACCCTACATAAAAATAAAATAGCTCAAATGGTTAAGGTTTTAGCAAATTTGTAAGAGGTCTTGGGTTCAAAATTAGGTATAACCACAATTTTTTTGCTACTTTATTCATTTATACCTTCTTAATGAATAACCATACTTATTTTTAATATTTTAAGTTATAAAATGAATACAATAAATTATAATTCTAGGTCCGCCCCTGTCATCTATACCAACATACATGCCAAAACAAACCAAGAACGCCAAACACAAAGCAGAAAGCAATTAATATTTTAAGAGCAAATGGCTTCATTATTGATCACTAACTTTTGCTAAAAAACCTCAGTCGATCACATTAGTGTGACTTTGTATACTTTAGATCACTAATGTTTAGTATTATGTATATTTTGGGTCACTCACGTGTTATTATGTACAACCCGTGAATTTTCTGACAAATATACATTTTTGCTAGGGGTATTTTTGTCCATATCCATTAAATTTTTTATTAAGCTCAACTAAAACTCATCAATTTCAACTGTGTGCTCATTATTTTAAATTAAATCATCCCTTTCAACATCAAATCAACCAAAACTTTGGTCCCGTAAGTTCTACTATTGTGGAAATGGTCCTGATAATGTGTATTAAGGTGTGCTTTGATCCCTAAATTAGTTTTCTTATTAAAACTTAAATGGTATGTTGTGATAACAATCTAACCTCTTCGCACGTCGTGATTTTAAGTTCTAAAAGGGACAACATCTCATATTGAAAATTATATTAAAAAATCAAAATTATCCAACCCTCTACAAAACATTCTTCAATTTACCTTGTGGCATATTTCACACAACAAAAGTTTACGAGGGATTTAAAAAAGTATTGATTGATGCTTGATAAGACTCATAAAGAGTAAACCATCAATGTAGGACCAATAAAATTGTTGGTGGATAGAGAGAAAAACATGACTTCTTGATTATGGGAAATTGGGTAAAAGTAATAACAACCATGCAAATAAATTAGTTGATAAGACATTCCATGTTGAAAAATAAAAATTATGTTATGGATCCTTTAACACAAATATCTTAAACAATAGTGGTAGTAATATATGATTTCGACATCTCTCCATAATTATTTCATAATATCAATAATTAAGGTTTTGGTAAAGACATGTTAAATTGCTCCTCCTCTTCTTCTCATTTTCTCCCTTCCATTCTTTTTTATGGCGTCTTAAGCATTTTCACAAATATTAAAAAAAAATTAAAAGTAATCAGAACGTACACTGAAAATATAGAATGTCAATTAATTATTACTAAATTAGTGGTTAGTTAATAATTTTAATGAAAAAATAAGGAAAAAGTATATTGAAATGATAAAACTCAACTACAAAAGGAAACCAAATATCTAAAACATTATATAAAAAAACGGAGAATGTATTTTTTTTTTACATGACAACATTTGTAGTATTGTCTCAAATTCTGAAACCGTATGTACATTAGTACAAGTGTACAACCCTCAATATTGGTATGATTTAACACATGAAGGTTTTGATTCATGTTATCTTATTTAGTTTTTGAATTGTGATTTGAACTAAAATCCAACCAGTTTAATTCATAATAGGGTTTCACAAATTATATGATGCACATGACAACGTCACACCATTAGTATATCTCTATTTAATTTTTGAGTGTGTAAATTAAATGTTAAATTATCATTCGATTAATTTAATCGAGCCCGACTTTCAAGTCGAATTTTGATCTGTTTCTCGGTAAATTCTTAGGAGCATCTCTAACCCCTCCCCCCGAGTGGGATGCTCCCACTTAGCCTAACAGTCGATCTAATCGAACACAACTTTCGAGCCGAATTTCCACCCGTTTCTCCGAGTGGGAACACCTCTAACCCCCTCACCCCACCCCAATGATGATCACACTTAAGACACATGGGTTTTTTGGATCATTTATTAACATCATGCCTAGATAGAGTAGAAACCACTTCACCACCCTCACCCCATTACCAGTTACATCTCTTTCTATGGACATTCTTCACATGCACTCATTCATCCAATACCAAGTCTATAGCTAACAAAGACAAATCTCTTTTCTATATTACTTCCCCTACCCCCCCCCCCCCCCCCCTTCACCCCACCCCCAAAGACAAATCTCTTTTCTATATCACAATACCCTCATATCCCAAACACCACTACTTCCCATACCCCCCCCCCACCCCCAAAGACAAATCTCTTTTCTATATCACATTACCCTCATATCCCAAACACCACTTCCCCTACCCCCCCCCCCCCCCACCCCACCCCCTAACCCCTTCTATTTTTCTTTGGCTATCTATAGTCCACCACAAGATATGGTATATTCACATGTCCATTATGATTTTTGTCATCTACCCATTACAAAAAAATCCTCCAATATTAATACTTGACTCTTATCTTGAAATTCACACAGTCTTATGTTCTTCTCTGTTTTCCTCCCCTGTTAACTACTGCAGCAATGCCTTCATATACTAGCAGTCCAAATGCAACTCAAACTAACAACATCAAGAATGAAGTAAGCAGACAAGAAATCCAAGCTGCCGTCGCGAAAGCGGTGGAGCTCAGAGCTCTCCACGCAGCTCTACTGCAGGGAACTGGTGGCGCCACCACTACCAATCTCAAGTTCCCGTCGTCGTCGTCTCCGGTTTCTCTCCATTCTCATCAATTCTCTGCACATGATTATCCAGTTTTCACGCCAGTGAGTACCACTGTTTCTTTATTTTCTTGATTCTACTTATATTGTTCATCTCATTTATTAACTACTATATGCATTTATCCATCAGGCTATTTTACTTTTTGGTTATGGCCTTTTAAAGAATTTGGGGCATCCTCAATTTTCTTTAAATGTTTTTTCTATTGTTTCTTAGTTGCTTTATCTTTAACTACCAATAGCATTAATTTTTTCAATGCCTTCGATAATATATGAAAAGAATGTTTTATAAATTGGACATATATCCATGTATTAGGTGAGGATAAAACCGAACAAATTTATTAGATAAGGATGCCGACGCACATCCATGTATTAGACAGGGTGCATAGGAACGGTTAGTGCGACAATTTCATATTTTTTCAAAACCAAATAATTTATTATGTTGAAAAGTCGAGCTTTGAAAATAATTCTCACCCTTGGATTATCTTGTGTTTTCTAGGCAGTAAAAGGGACATAGAAGTGGAGGTATGGGGTGTCCCCAAATCTTTTTACTAAATAAATACTTACATATTATTGTTAAAGTTAAATTTTAAAATACATATCTTTCAAATGGTTTAGTTTGCCCTATTAATTTTCTAAATTTTTGTTCATTTATTTTATATTTTATTCATTTAACTTCTACATAAAATTTATATAGCCACACCAATGAGTGATGACTATAATATATGTGGAAGACATGTTATTAGCTTCGAAACTTATTGCATCGCGAATTTATTTTTTCAAAGTTAAACAATGATACTTTCGAACACCTTAAAATGTCACTCCACAATTTTGGGCATTGTCCAACTAACTGTCGGCATATTCTCATGAGTACCAAACGTTGCCTTAGCCATTTTTGTGGTTCGGAATTAATGTTTTTTCTTTGTATTTTTTAATTTTATTAAGGATTCTAGCTTTCTTTCTTTTCTTTCTTTTTTTTTTTGCTTTATTTTCAATTCTAAGTTGTATCTTTTTTTGGCCTTCAATGAAACTTATTCATTAAGCATTCTTCTTCATTACATCTGTTTTTGGAATAATTATATAACCACATTTGCCTTGCCACTAAAGGGGTATTTGGCTTCTTTTCTTTTTTTTTGTCAAATTTAACTCAATTTATAATGCAATTGGACTAAAATGAAGTGTTTAGATCATTAGATTGATCATATGTAATGCGTTTATCCGTTATGGTGAAATTTATGATAGATCATAACAAATCGTTAGAGATATCACGTTAAAAAAAATAATGAAAAAATCCTTACCTGCCTTACAGAGTGTTTGGAAACCTCTTAAAAAAAGAAAATCAAATCATAAAACGTAAAAAGTATATAATTAAAGTTGAACTTTATTAGTATTTTGTTTTACAAAACCTTAGAGGCTTAAAGAATTGATAGTCACTTAAATAATTAAATGTTTATTGATACATTTATTGCAGATTCCTTAAAAAGGGAATTAAAAGTAAATTAGACACATGATTGACTTTTTGGAGTGTTATCAACTTTGGAGTATCATTATTGTTTTCCAGCCAATAAGTTGAAGGGAAGGGGTTGTTCCCAAACACCTACTTAAAATGTAACCTTTTTCTGTTATTCGATCAACTCGACTTTTTTATAAGAGAATCGTCCCTTATGAGAATCGAAGCTGGACCTTTTCCGCAATATCATAAATGACGTTCTCTTTAATGTCTTTCCGTACATGATTACTTGATAATGGCATTTGTAACGCGTGAAGAGCAAAACATTATTTACCTGTAAATGCTTAGCCTCACTGATGCTGTAAAATGTTGGCAGAGCTATGAAGATGATCCACTTCCAGGCTATCAACAACTTCAACTAGGGACCCGAAGTTACCCCGAAACATGGGATGAGTATTGCCTAGGAGGGAATGCTGATGAAGTTTCATCAGATTACAGAAAGGGAAATACATCATCAAGAAATGGATTCACCTCTACTTTGGCAAACTTAGAGGCTGATGATCAGAAATCTGTCACAGGTTCTACTGTCAACAATCATGTTAATGTAATTCGGGCATCGCCCAATGCTACTTACTGCAAGTCTAGGAGAAATAGTTTGGGGGATTTGAACTCGGTATCATCAGGCAATAAGTATAGGCCTTTCAGGACAAGTACTGAAATAGATGCGGCCATCAGAAGTGGGAAGAGTTCGAATCTTGTATTCCCATTAACAGATTCTCATTCAGCTGTTCAATCTCATCCTAAATCAAAGGGGTTGAGTCTTTCGTGGTTATTCCCGCGACTGAAGAAGAAAAACAAGAATGTAAATTCACCTAATAGATCAGAGTCTGAGGATGCAGGGAATATGATTGTTGAGACACTGAAGAAAGAGCTCCTGGAAGCTACTGAGATTAGAGATGCAGCATTGATGGAGGTTTCCGAAATGAAATCATCAGTGGGAGACCTGCATAAGAAGTTGGAGTACTTAGAAACATATTGCGAAGAATTGAAGAAGGCACTGGTACAAGCAGCACAAACAAAGAATTCCCATGTTAGTGAAAAGCTTGGAAGTCTTCCAACAAAGGGGAAAATCATTGATGGAGATGGCGATAATCTGATGCCTGTTAGTGAAGAAGTCATGATTGAGGGATTCTTGCAGATAGTCGCGGAAGCAAGATTATCTGTCAAGCAATTCTGCAAGACTCTTTTGTTTCAGATCGAAGAGACGGACAAATCTCTTGTGGAGAACTTAAACTTGCATCTTCAACCATATAAGTTGTCTCTTGATTCAAAGTACTCTAAAGCAGTCTTGTACCACTTGGAAGCAATCATAAATCAGACACTTTATCAAGACTTCGAGAATTGCGTGTTCCAAAAGAATGGCGCCCAAAAACAATTAGATCCTCAACAGTACCGCCAAGGACAATTTTCATCATTTGTAGCGCTGAGGAATTTAAGCTGGAACGAGGTATTAAGGAAAGGGACTAAGTACTACAGCGAAGAGTTCAGCAAGTTTTGTGATCAAAAGATGAGTGGCATCATCTCATCTCTAAGTTGGACGAGACCGTGGCCTGAGCAGCTCCTCCAGGCCTTTTTTGTTGCAGCTAAATGCATTTGGTTGCTACATCTGCTTGCATACTCGTTCAGTCCGCCTTTGGGGATTTTGCGAGTGGAGGAGAATAGGGCTTTCGATCAACAATACATGGAGGATATCTTCGCAGATAAGCAGAAATCGAGAGGCCCAAGCAAGGTTAAAGTGATGGTAATGCCTGGGTTCTATGTCCATGATAGAGTGCTCAGGTGTAAGGTCCTTTGCAGATATAAATCTGCAACATAGCTCATTTTTCTTGTTATTCTCATTTTTTAACTGATTAGAATTATGTGAAGGGATGTTATGTACCCAAAATAAGATGCATTCTTTCCTTCTCCATAGCAAATTCTACCATTTTATTTTCTTGCCAGTTCGTGGCTCATCATAAACTTATTTGTCTCATTTGACTTTTCATGATTACCGAGACATGAAGTAAGATGTAAATATTTCTAATTCTACATGCACAACAAATATGGAAAGTTGATACTTCAAAAAGATACATTGAAACGAATCTAACATCTCATATGACTATATTAGGAGTATTTCTTATTGGCTAATGAGAACTCATGATTAAAATTTGTAAAGTTGGACTCCTAATATAGAAAGTGGCCAAATAATTTAGGGGTGATGGGAGCAATTCGACTATTCGAGTATAATAATTGGCGAGATTGTAACATAGTTAAATCGTGTTAAGTTCAATAATTAATACTAGCAATAATAATAAATCCAAAATCGGGATGAAAAATACAATTGTTGAGACTAAATCAAAACCCAACTAATAAGTAATAGGCACAACTTTAATATAATTTCATATTTTTAGAAAGAAAAACATCAAAACTCCCAATAACAAAAAAAGTAGATACTATTCATAGTTTCATACTACGTAATTAATATCCTTAGAAGCATGAAGTAAATAAAGTACGATTAGAGAATAAAATACTAACAATTATCTCTAAAGGTCTGTCAAACGATCAAGAAAAATAAGAGTATCCCAAAGCAAATAATTTAACGATAACGATCTTACGGAAAGATAATACGAGGCAAAGTTGGGAGTAATTTGGTAGTCTATACAACATTTTTGCTCTCGATGAAGTCTACTTCTATCCCAGCACAAGCATGGGGCCTCTACCTCAGCTTTATGTCTGCTTGCAATCAATAAGCACAGGGTTACTGCAGATAAGCACGGGCCATCTCAGCTTATAAGCTCTTAATCACAAAGTGAATGAAACATCCAGAGAGCACGACACATACTATCCGTGCAACAAATATTTTCTTGATGGTTAGGCTTTTATGAAATTTCCATATTGATGATTTCACAATGAGGACAGACATGTGTGCTAGTTGTGAATTGACATTCTAAGTTACAGGGAGAAAAAAAATATATAAATATGCATGGTTGTTTCATGATTTTCCAAGTACGGGAAACGGGGATGTAAAGGAAGGTAAAATCACTTGACAAGAGGACTTACTAGTCTGACGGCACCTACTGGACCATTCTGAAGACGAGGATTGGACTTCGAAAATCAACATAACTTGTTTGAGATTCTAGTGAACCTATGTATATATTTTCCCTTGGTTCCTCACTCACTCCACTCTGTGTTGCATATTCTAGTGCCATCTCATAATCCACCTGCAGATAAACATAATTAATCTTTAGAGACCATTCTCATATTTAGACATCATCCGTCTCCCATTCATCTCAGATAATTTTTTATTGACTATAGGGGCAGATGACGGTATATTACCTCAATAACATACAACCATAATATGACCCGGTGCCTCTAAATAGGCTCCCGCCTAAGAGGGGTAAGGGGTAGGACCACACACAAGCAATACCCGTGATATAAGGAGGGTGTTTCCAAGTTGACCCAATATACAACTGAAAAGACTATACTACTTGTCAATAGATAAGAAGCGTAAGAAATGTAACAAGCCATTTTCCTTTTTCCACTATATCCACAAGTGAGAGAATATTACATCTTAACTCATAGCACATGGAAAAAAATATGTACTGTCTCAAATAAAGATTCCTTTTGCTTGCTAGAGCTGCATGGTTAAAAGTATCAAATAGTGCCATCGAAAAACTGACATTTAGTACGCTCGATTCTAATTGTCAAGGAAAGTACGCTTAATAGTTAAAATGGCAGATAAATAAGCAGGATAGAGTAACAAAATTTGTACAGGAGGATGGTGGAATTTCCTCAATGAAAATTATAACAAACTTCCACGCTCATACCAGATTCAGTACGAGCAGATATAACAATATTTTAGTACCAATGTTATTTCCTTATGTATTTTTTCTCCGTAATGTACACACATCTTTCACTTATCATGTACAACAAGACAAAAGTATCAAACAAAGAATTAGTAAGAAACTACAGACGGCTTAGGTAATTGTGTAACAAAATCATTCAGTAGCCTCACCTGTTCAACATGTTGAGTGAGTTTCTCACAGAACGTTTGTTTTGTTATCTCTCCACTATAAACTTTTTTTAATACTTCAGAATCGTCCACCTCAAAGCGTTTCCTCTTAGCCATAAATAACTCAGCCGTGTCTTTTACAACATCATAGATAGCACTAGCAGCATTAGGAATATACCTGCGAAACAAGAAAAGAAAATAAGGGCAGTTGTAGTTTGCCTGGCGAAGGCTCACAATCACACTCTTAAATTATCCAGATGAGTAGACTGACTTGTTCATGTTTCTCTTCCTCTCCAGCTGCTCACGAGCCTGAATTTTCTTGACTATTTTTGATTTTAGCTGACTGCAACATTGTTGTATGGCAGTCTATGTACAGATCATAATATTAACTAGGGATTCTGTCAAACAAAAGATCATGTTGGAAAAGCTTAAAAACTTACCTTAACAGCGGCACCTATTTCACTTATATCATCTCCAATATACTCTTTTCCAGTCCCTTTAAAAGGAATCTTTGTACTAACAATGCTCACAAAGACGCCAATCTTATCTTGTGTTTGATTAATCTTGTAATTATTCCAACTGAAAATGAAAGGTATTATGAAGCCATGTGAAAAAGGTAGAAAAAGTGGCTTCTAGAAATAAAGAAAAAAACTGAAAAGTCATCTGCGGGCACATACTTAATTCTTCTTAAAGCGGTTCTGGTAACAACATCAGCTCCTTGCTCAAATAGAAGAGGAATTCGATTAGCAAATCTGAAGATGTTCAGACCCTGAAATGTATGAGGCAGAGTTACTACATTCCCATATATAAGAGTGACTTAACAACGGGGGTCAATAGGTAAGTTCTGCAATGGAAGACAAAAAGCGAAATCGAATTTTATAAGTTATTAACCTAATTTTCTTGACGTGTTTAGTCTCTACTCATAAACCAAAAAAATCACAAGTAGGGCATAATTATATAAATTTTTTATTTTTAATATGTAAGATTAAATGAATTGAACTTACATGTTTGACATCTTTTCCACCAATACTAACACCAGCTTCGACAAGAAAAGGGTGGCCTTCAAATACCTGAGCGCTGCCATGAGTAGGAAAGAGCTCAAATATTATGCTAAGGTACAAAAGTACTATCAAATCGATAATTCAAGCACAAAACAACCTTCCTGAATAAGTTGCTACCATATCCGGATGTAGCTCCTTGATGATGCCAAGTCGTAAATTGTATTCCCCAGCAGGACTAAGACACTGCGATAGGCTTATTTTGATGTGCAGACTTAGAAGGTGGCACATGAAACCATAAAGATGAAACTTATAACAGCATACAAATATATTGTAATCATTCAGTGCGGTTAAGAGAAATACAATGAATGATTGCTTTGATTGTGACTTACATCACCATTAGGGTCATCAAATTTCGCTTGACGAAAAAGCTGGTGAATGCGCACTATTTGCTCCGAGGTCAATGATTTGACAGACATTTTTGCACTGAAATCTGGACCCATTTCCCCTTAAATTTTAAACAATTTTTTCAGCATTCGGTTCAATGTGATTTGATGAAAAATATTAAAAGATCATAGTCAGACATAAGTTGGTCATGATGTAATAACACCAAGGTCTTACCCTATGAAAAGGCAAAATAGTTTTAATTCATTTGTGATAACATTGTTGTGAAGAAGCAACTGAAAAACGAATTCTTGGTTCTCAACAATGCCTGGTGAATTATCTACACCAATTACAATTTTTACTATGCACTCGATAAAAAACTCATGTACCAAGGACCACTTTAATTTTAAGAAACAAACACTAAAGAAGATCAGCCAGACATATCAGTGGAAGAAAGTAATCCATTTTTCTACATTGATTCACTGTTATAACCCTCATTAAAGTAGATTGTCTAACATCATTTAATAATACAAGCGCATCAAACTACAAAGATCTAGTTAAACATCATAAGAAATTCATGTTCAATCCCCCAGCACGTGCATTGTACATGGAACATACATTCTTGCATCAAATTACGCTAACTGATTAGTAATTGTATAGTTCAAATATTTACTAACTAAACAAACAGACTGAACGAGTAGTACAGAAGACTATAATGGGACAACAAAGAAGCCTAAAAAAGTAGTTACCAATTAGGCGCTCAGCAAGGGATTTGTTAACATTCACAAATTCACGCTGAAGAAACTGCAGGAGATTTTGACTGGAAGTTTCTGCAATGAGGCGCTTTATGAGAAGCAAATCAACAGCTGATGGATGATATTTTGTCTCAAGTGGAATTGGGGGCATGACGTCTGTTCTTCTAGCAAACTTCACAGTAACATTTTTGCTTCAAAAAAATTAAAAAGAAAACCACTCATATTAGCTAGATGCCTAATCAACAGAAAACCTATTTATATACATACATAATAGATAGAAAGGACGGAGAGAGGGGGAGAGAGATAGAGTACTCTTGAGCTTCAGAAATGAATCTGAAAAGAAATTGTGCATAAGGTGTAATAACAGCCATTTGACGCATGTAGTGAAGAATTTTGGACTGCAGATACATGTAAAATAATTTAGCATTTAATTTACTGAAGAGCAAAGGAGCAATTATCAGGGAGGAGGAGGACACACAATAGGATGAAAATTTTCCTTCAATTTTTACTTATATGCAGATGAAAGTAAATAATAACAAAATCTGCAGGGCATACACGATAGGTTGTCCAATTTCCCTCGATAACTATTTGGATTTCTGCACCATGCCATCTCTCTTGGTTATCTCGTTTCTCATGCAGATGAATATGTGGAGTGTTTCTACACAAATAGCCAGTGGTTACAATTGAATTTTAAACTGTATAAAACCATTACCATTCATGTCCTAGTTCTGAGAAAATATCAGCATACTTCTGAATATCGATGTCTAGGCGGCAAAATGAAGTATAGCTTTGACCCTTCATCGATGATGAGATTTCAATTGGGAGTCCAGTACTCATTTTGGACCAGATTAATGCCTGAAAAAAGAGAAGAGGGTTCAACTTACAAACAGGATGCTATGTAACATATAAATTGCTATTCTCTGCAAAGAAATAGACAGAAGCGTAAATAGCATCCAGAACTTTAAGAACATACCATCTTTGCACCAAGACCAAATTTCCCACGTGTTTGTTTCAAACCATACTTTGTCCCAGATAAAACTGCAACAACAAAACATCTTTGAAGAACCAAAGCAGTAATAGAACTACAATGAGAGCATTGGAGCGATGTAAATCATGTCAAAATGTTATGCCGGCGGCAATAACAAAATCTCAACTTTTATGTGTTGACATTATAAATGGGAAGAAGATATATCTACTGTACTACTGCATATTTAAATAATTACAAAATACATATGGTAGGAAATTCATACCTCGCCCAAACATATTTGGGATATCTTCATGAGGCATCCCTCTTCCATTATCCTAACATAGATGGAAGAAGGAAGTTTATAGTCCAACTTCAAAATCAGCATAATCCAATTTTAGTTCAGCCGATTTACAATAAAAGTGAAGTCCTAAAGTTCTTCACGCTACACTTTTAGCTGTAATTCTCTTTTGGCCATGCATTCTTATCATTGTGGAAGGTTGGCTTCAGTTAGTTTACCTTTACCCTCATTCTAATAATCATTGTTTATGCTTAATACAAAAGAGAAAAGCTAACTGTGTACCATTAGAAGGAAAAATGAAGGGCTATCACAAGAATCTAAATTTAAAATCCTAGTGTAATTGTGGGAGTGCGGGACTAAAGAATAATTAGTGCAAGAAGATCATAAATTCATGATACATGTTCAAACGTAGTAAAATTTTAGTATAAGAACTAAAGGATCACTGAGGTAGACACAAAGAAAAAGTATACTTTACAGGAGACTCGATAATAGGATGCCTCGCGACTCTTATAGGCCTTTCCTGCCTGCGGTTCTTTGACTTTCTTCCCAAGAGAAGCATTCTTTGCTTGAAGTTCTTGAAAACGTGCTTCCTTGGCAAGACGTTTCTATGAGACACATCACATGTTATGAATTACATGACTTCGACTATATGAAAACAAAAAAGTAAGAAAACTAATTAACCGTAAACACATAGCTCTTATGCTGTAGAATTGAGACATAGATTGGGAGAAAATGAACCTCACGGTCCTTGGCTGACTCATAATTATCGTACAGTGCTTCATCAATGCGTTGATAATCAGCTACACCAATCATAGAGTTGTACTTACTCTTCCCTATCTCTTCTCTACACCAATGAATTAAAAGTCAGTTCACACAGCTCAAGAATTATACAAATCGTCATCAACTTAGAGCGTCCAGAACTCTTACATAACAATTTCAACAATAGGAAGCTCGGAGATCGACTCGGCCGAATCAAGCGCATTCTCAACAAGTTCTCTCACTGTTGTATATAAGCATTTCCCCGGCTAATTAAGAAAAACGAAAACCCCAAAAACACGATTGAAAATCCAAAGTACAAATATAGAAACCCATAAAATTGCATCAACAACAATTACCCCAATCATAAATATATTATAATTAATCAATTTAAAAAACTACTACTCTACATTTCTCCTATCTTTCGACTGATGAAAATTCGCAGCATTCGACGAGGACTTACATTGTCAAACCCAGAAATATTCTTGTTATCTGCAAAGAACTCAGCAGGCGATTCTGCAACAACCCAAATACAAAAATTACACGATACTCCCACCAATTCCTTTTAATTAGAGATTTCATTTTTCTACTCGAATCTTTGGCAATGTGTTAACTATATCAACACTATATACAACAACATAACATTACTAAAACATAGCTTAAAAACAAATCCAGTACTAGAATAATATATAATAAAAAAATTATTCTAAAATCAAGCATAAATAATTAGAAAAATAATAAAATAACAAAAAAAATAAAATAAAAATAAAAAAGTGAAATTGCATACTCTGTTTGAGGAGACTATCATCTTTGGATTTTTTTGGTGCCTTCGATTTGGATGATTTCTTTGGAGCAGAAGCTGGACTCTCAGTGCTCATCTTTTAACTCTAGCTGATAATATTCAATACTGTAAAATTATAATAAAATTTTTTATTGTAGACTTTTTTTTTACAATTGTAGTGTAAATTAACTGCAGTTTTCTAATAACATACTCCCTCCGTTTCTTTTTATTTGATTGTTTGGGGAAAAAGTACTTTATTAAGAGATTGTGAAAAATTACATTGGGATTGTAAAAATGTGTATTAGAATTGTAAAAAGGTGCATTGAAATTATAAAAAGGTGCATTGGGATTGTAAAAAGTGCATTGAAATTGTAAACAATCAAATAAAAAGAAACATAGAAAAAATGCTCAAACAATCAAATAAAAAGAAACCGAGGGAGTATAAATATTGTAAATGATTTTTTCTATTTTCAATTTCGTTTTGCAGATTTTGTAAATAAATTGGATAGGGTGTTTATGTGCTTTTTATTCTAGGGTTTATATATTTAAAGAATAAAATGTTCTCATTTTGTTTCCCGCCTTTTTTATGTTTGGCTTGTTTGTCCATCTTAAATTATGTATTTCCTAGCATTTTTAATTATCATTTTCACATATGGAGATAAATTTTTTATTTTTAATTATCTTTTTGTTATATTATTAAAAGAAAATTAATAGAATGAAAGTACTATAAAAAAGGAATCCACTTGTGTAGATTTTATATATGTTCTAAAATAGTAATAATTTCTTTTTTTTTTATAAATTAGCGATGAGTTGAGTTTCGAACCTAATCACTAGCAAGAGTCATCATTTCCACCAGGCTATTCAATTGACTCTTAAAATAGTAATAATTAGAGATTGATAATCGAATAGCCTAGTGGAAAAGACTCTTGTCATTGACCAGATCAATTCCAAAAAAGTTCAATTTCAATTATAATAGATCGGAGGGAGTATATTCCTATCATAAACCACTGATTATCAATAAATCACTAACAATATTGTGAAACCGTCACACTAACAACTCTCACGCACATCTACCCTGAAATACAAAATTCGATCCATAAAAAGGTTACTTGTTAATCACTTCATTAACACAAATTCAATCCATGAAAAACTCATTTTTCGATTTTTTCGACAAGTTCGTCTAGTAGTCTAACTAGGCTTAGGCCTAATTTGCGAGGCCCAGGAATGGCCCCTTGCCAGTTGCCACACTTATTAGTACTTATTAGTGAGTTGAACTTGGACTCATATATTGGGGTCACATTTTTCATAAATTTGTGATAAACGAGTGTTTGCTATGATCAGGATAAGCAGGCAATCATTAGAAACTTTAAATTAAGTGGGTATCCCCTATACTTTTTCTATTTATTCACCTTTATTTTTACATTTCCCGGCAAAGAGGTAATTACCGAACCGTTACCCGCTCGAACCCGACTATACAACTTTAAAGAGGTAAGCTGTTAACGAGCCGGGTATGAGTGGGTAACAACTTTAAAGAGGTAAGCTGTTAACGAACCGGGTTCGAGCGGGTCACGGGTTACCCATCCGGGTTTTAATTTTACCGAGTCGGGTAATTACCCGGTTATAACGAGCCGGGTAGCAAATGTATTACCCTCGTATCGCTCGATAAGAACACGAGCGGGTACCGAGTCGGGTTTTTTTAGCCGGGCGACGAGCGGGTTCCGGGTTATCCCCAAATTTCTATTTAAAATTTTTGTTTTTGGGGTACTCTTCAAATATTTTTAATCGTTTAATGCAAATATGAAAATTCTTTTCAATACTAATTTGATATTGGTCATTTGAAGTTCAATATGATTAAAGTATAACATATATTACATATAAATATACAATATAAAAATTAAACGAGCGGGTAATCGAGCGGACCCGGATTTTTCGATTCGGGTATCGAGTAAAAAAAATTACTCGAGTATCGCTCGATAAGAATACGAGCGGGTAACGGACCCGGGTTTTCTGAGTCGAGTAACGAGCGGGTTACGAATTACCCGGTCCTTTAACAGCACTATGTGTGTCTTTTACACCTTGGTCCTCATAAGTAGGGATGTTTTCAGCTCGCTTCAAAACGACAAAAGCGGCCGAATGAAACCAAAATTTTAACGACATTGTCGGGAAAAATATGATACCGAACCGAAATGGTGTGAAAAAAATTCAAAATTGAAAAAAATATTACGTTATTCAATTTTAGCATTAACCAAACGGAAACCGACCGAAGCAAACAGACTATAACTATATATTGTTAAAATATTTATGCTTGTGATATTTTTTAAAAATTGTAGTTATTAATGATTTTTTATCCTGTTAACATTTTTACATAATTTATTGGTTCAACAAGTAGTCCAAGTGTCCAAATGAAAAAACCCACTTTAAAGTCAAAGTTATTCTACCTCATTCCTAACACCTAATAGGCTATTAACACCTGACATTGTTACCGCTTTGATTTGCTCGCAAAATTGGCTAAGGAGTAAATTGGGTGAATAAGAAATAGAAAGAAAGTGAAGGTGAACTATAAATAACTAGCATTTGGCTGGAAGCTAAGTTTGGGAGCAAAAAACAAGTTTGTGTTTCTTTAATTTACATGTGTCAAATTGTCATGAATGTATTTTTGTTTTTTGACTTCATGTGGACTGTAGACTCTATTTAATTTGAAATTGTGCCCTTTCATTTTTCTTTCGTTTCAAAAAAGAAAAATCGACCGAACCAAACCTATCTTGTCTCAAAACCAATATCAACCAAACCAATTCAAACAGAAATAATATTCACCCGAATCGATTCGTGTAGTTAAAAAAATCAATAGGATCGGTTTCACACAAACACTAAGGAAAAACTGACTGAACCGATATCCAAAAAACATCTCTATTCGTAAGTGGCAACAGTACACAAATAGTCTATGTAAGTGTTTATCATGTGCGCAAATGGTCCCTAAATTAACACCTCCACAAAAAATTAATTATTATACCTACTTTTGGCCCATTTTTACAATTTTAGTAAAATTTGAGACAAATATTTATTTCTAGGTTTTTTCAGAATGATCACAAATGGTTCATATAAGTGCGTATATCGTGTGCCAAAATATTCCTTGTAAATGTACATCTTTTTTGCCCAAATGATCTCAAAACAAACTTAAATTTTCCTTCCTCATTAACATTTAATGATAATATTAATTTAAGAACCACATACATCATTCCATCACTTATCTCTTCATGCGAACCTCCGTCTTAAAGTAACATTACTTATACAAGATGCTCACACAAAATTCTTGACACGAAAAATAAATTAAATATTGGATGTATTGTTTTTCTTTTTTGAAAAAGTTTCATGTTAAATTACGTATATATTATCATGACACAATTAATATATGAGGTATCGAAAATTGCATATGACGAGATATTTGTTCTATTATTTTATGTGGGGCATTCTCCAATCCAAAATTGAATTAAATGTAAGTCTATATTTTAATTTAAAACGTGTTTGTTTGATTAAACAAATGCTCCTACTATAGTTTAACGTGTCATACTCTTTTAACTCATAGGCCGATCAAAATCATTACTTTTCTAATGTCGAATATAATCTTGAGTTGACTTTGAATTGAACTTTTCTTGACAACTGATTTTCTTTGGGAATGGGTATTACTATTATTAAACGTATGATCATTTATGGTTCTTACGTAATTAATTAAAACTATCAATTATATATCATTTTATGGTTGTTTTGCTCAATGGTTTGGTACATACTAAGACAAGAATTACCTATATTTAAAAAATGTTTTTGATTCATTAATCATGTTTTAAAATATTAATAATTTATGCTTAAAAATAATTTAGTTCATCACCTATCAGTCAATCTGTCGTTAACAATATCATATAAAAAGTACATTTTATCAACAAAGGTGATTCCTACCACCATTTGCTATTTTAACTAATATGTACCCTTTACTCATAATATAATTTTTGTTTATACATATTGGGTAATTATTATATTGTGTATATAATATATATACTACCCAATACTAGCCGTTTGTACACAGTCCAGCCTGTGCAAATTCGTTTATTATATTTATAATATATATTTTTTTAAATTAATTTTTACATAAATATATTATGGTAAAACATTATTTGTGAATTTCAAAAATACATGTGTATGGTAGAATCACTGAATAAATATGCAATTTTATGTAACTATTTAACTCCTAGTAACTAAGCTTAAATAATTTAATGAATAAATATTAAAAGATTTTTTTGCAAGTCATTTTTAGAAAAATGAAAAATAAATATATTTGATAATATTGATGGGTATTTATGTATAAATATTCATAAAATTTAAATGATACAATTATATTCATGTATATTTCCTACAAATATATTGAGATGCTTTATTCCTACAAATATGGAGATCATGGGGCTTCATTTGTAATAACTAATTCACCCCTTGGTGGATTATATATAGGATAGATAAATATTAAAAGATTTTTTTGCAAGTCATTTTTAGAAAAATGAAAAATAAATATATTTGATAATATTGATGGGTATTTATGTATAAATATTCATAAAATTTAAATGATACAATTATATTCATGTATATTTCCTACAAATATATTGAGATGCTTTATTCCTACAAATATGGAGATCATGGGGCTTCATTTGTAATAACTAATTCACCCCTTGGTGGATTATATATAGGATAGATGTACAATAACTTCAATAGGCATACTAATTATGTAGGATAAAATGGTATTAAAGATCATTTACGTTTGCTAAAAAATTTCAGTCGATCATCCTAGTATCACTTTGTATTCTTTCGATTACTCATGTCTAGTATGATGTGTATTTTTACTCATTTTTTATGTACAAACAACAAATTGTTGACAATTATTTTAAGCATTTGATAAGAGTCTATGAGGTTCCACTCTAAAACCAATTGGCAATAGAGGAGTATCCCAAGATCTTATATATTAACCCGAGAGGACACCAATATCCGATGTAGGTATGCACCTTAACAACATTTTTCACAAGGGTATTTTGTCCATCTCTTTATTATATTTTTCACTACAAATATTTTCGACTGACATATAATGAGTTTTAGTTGAGGTTAATGACAAACATTATGGAATATTTAAAATGTTAACAATTCGCCGTTTGTGCATAAAAAAAGCGTGAGTGACAAAAAATACACACTATAGTGGACGTGAATGATCGAAATATATAAAATGATACTAGGGTGATCATCGACTGAAGTCTTTTAACAAACGTGAGTAATCTTTGATACCATTTTATTCTGTAATATAATCATTTAATTCTATATATTATAATCTTACTATATGATACATTTTCTTATTACTTTTAAATTAAATTTTGTACTATCTTATTCAAATTATCATTGCGCGTTTTGATGGAATATGATAAAAGTATAAACCACGTAGGATGATATAGATAAATAAATTATGTCATGTAACTCTCGACATTTTGATGATTGATACATTTATTGACGTAGGCAACTAAACTCATGCAAGGGGACCAAACTGAGAATGACTACTTTTACGGCGTCTTCGTTAAATATAAGTAATAAATAATCCACTTTCATTTAATTTCAATAATTTATCTCAACTGTCTTTTGAAGATAATGATGCAAGATTTTCAAGATAATCAATCTTAATTACGTAGATAATGATGCAAGATTTTCAAGATAATCAATTTTAATTACGTACATGGTCAATTAATAAATAATCCTAGTCATTTTGGTAAGATAATTGTTTATTTGGTCCCAGATATTGAGATAAAATTACATTTTGATCCGAGACAGTTGCATGGTCGTTGATTAGTCTTCGAAATAAATTGGTCTTGTTGTTGTGAATTGACATATAGTCTCCAGAAAGTGACAATCGTTACACATCTGTTCTTATTTTTTCGGAGATCATAATACAATATTTTTCACTTTCAGGGACTACCCTGCAATACTTATGCCGCTTTTAAGGACTAATATGTAATACTGTAACTATACGGAATTAAAGTGCATAACTGCATCCCACTATATGAGATCAAATATTCAATTAATTCTCAGTTTTACCTTGTGTAGTTCTTGGTCAAATAGTAGCCGTCTTAATAATCCCTCCACCCCTAAGTGGTTGGTATATTTTGACTTTTGTGGTCAAACTTTAGAAAATTTGATCAAGAATTCTCATTAAACGATCAGAAATAATATAGTCATGTGAGATCTTGTTAGATTCATCTCAATATATATTTTTAAAATATTAACTTTTTATACTTTTTTCGTATGTAAAATAAAAAATATTCACCTTTTAAATCATGTTTTGTTAATCAGAAAAATTAAAATACGTGAATCATTTAGGAATGGAGGGAGTAATACATTTCCTATTTATTACTAATATTATTAGTCGTAGTCTTATCTTGCATTAATTAGTAATAAGTAATTTCATCCCGTACTTAATATTGTTGAATTATTTACGTTGACATGTCGATTCAATGATTCAACCCCATTTTCTACATAAGAAGAGGTCACGAAACTGTGTGGTCCTTTAAACTTGGAAGAGCAAAATTATCTTACACGTACTCTTTGTATTTTATTGAATACATTACTCATTCACATCCATGCATCTTGTATTTTTCTAAAAGGGGTTGGGAGAATGCCATAACTAGTTTTGTCATGCATGGGATAAATATCTTCAATTTTATTTAGAGCGTAGATGGAAAAATCATTGGACGTGTGTTCTCAAAACTCAAAAGTATAAACCCGTCATACTAACGACTTTTACACACCCCTACTTTAGAGAGTATATGGAATAAATAAATCGTAGGATGTATCTTACCTGATAGGGGAACTAGAGTTCTTCTGTTAACGTAAACACTTCATCAACACAAGATTTGCACATTATGGGAGTCGAATTTAGGTTGTGTGCGTGAAAATGAGAAAGTAGTGTTGATACTTTGCACTCTTCTTCTTTACCAGTTGAGATATGCCTTAGCCCTAAGAACAGTAGATGTGCGTTCTCAAACAACAGCAATTTGTGGAAAATCTATTGATAATTTTTTGGAGTTGAAGTTAAATTCAAGAATCATATAGTTATGGTATTGAAATAATAACTAAAGAACAAGAAAACGAAAAGTGACTACTAGTCAACGTAGAGAATCAAATGGATTAACGATTTATCACCAATTATGAGCTTTTTGAGGATTAATTAATTACAATTAGAAAAGTAATTAATGTGACCTTTTGTTGAAGAAAAATATTCGTATTTACTTTTAAGTTATCTGTTAAGCCTAAAATAAAATAGTTTTTTTTTTTATAAAAAATTAATATTGTCGAAGAACTTAAAGGATTTATCTTTATTTTTTATTACGCTTTGTTATTAAGAAAGTACTCAACTGATAGAGATTTTATATAGTGGTAAGGCTTTGTAACAATCTTCCTTAGTTGATTATAGTGAAATATACAGTAGCAACATGACACAATCACTCATATTAAAGATGTACTTCTACAATTTTTGTTTGCCTGTTTATTATATCAGCACTTAACTTTTGTAGTTGTCATTCGAAATTCTTGAGTATGAGAGTCTTGGTCATAATTCTTTACAAGTTGTCCTTTAATTTTACTAATAATGCAATATTTATTTTTCACATTGTCTGACATTTAAGTAAAAATATATAATTGATATATTCAATATAATAGAACTATTTTTTACTACAAGCAATCCGGGTAATCCAAGTTTAAACTTTGTCGAACCGAAAAATTACCCAGTACTATGGAGGTGGGTAGAAAACTCCCTACCGAAATCCGGTTCGGGTGCTGAGCCCTAAAACTCTGGCTTCTTACACAACTAGCCCTTACCAAGTTTTGAAGCCGAATTTTACCCGAATCAGTATATGATGATCTTGAAGTTTTAATTGATAATTTTACACGGACAAGGTATCTTTTTAGATTTTTAACAGATAATTTTATCAGGACTTTGGTATCCTTTTAAATTTTAACGTGTAAGTTTCCCCAATTCACATGGGAACGTTTAGGCATTAGGACTTTAGGTTGATTTAGGGTTTTAGGTTAAATAATTGATTGAATAACTAGATATGGACTATATTATATTGCATATTTGTTTAGGACAAAAAAATAGTTCTGGCATAGTCTAAAATATGTTATATATAACTAGCTATGGTGTACAATCAATATCTATGCACAATAATATTTTGTTTAATTAATCTTTGTTTACCCAAACAATAATGAACACAATAAATTTCATCAGTTATTTCAATTAAATCAAATATAAATTCAAATAGTTAAAAAAGTTTAACTAATACATTTTTTCAAGAGGAGGAAAAAAAAGATACAAGAACAATAATGTTAAATTTCTCTCATATAATTAAGAACATTTTTATCATTGATTTATTTAGGTAACTATTAACTAAAATAAATCAATATAGTGAATCATTGAAAAGAGGTAATTATCAACCAAAATAAATGAAAAGATAAGAGAATTCATGAGGATTTTTTGAGACTTAGACACTATATATAGTAAGACAAAAGGCAAGGATCATCATTCATCACTTATCTTTTGTCTTGGATTCTTTTCGCTCACTAATGTTTTAAATGTCCTCATTCACTCACCCAAATTTTAAAAGAACTGATTTACTCACTTTGTCATCTGTTCCATGCATGTGGTTTCATCTGGAGGACAGTTTTTGTATTTTTTCTTAGTTCCCAATAATTAAGAAATTTTATATTTACTCCTACAAGGAATCATGTGATTAGCATATGGATAGGTTAACGTCGATATTAACGATGAAATATAAGGTCGTACTCAAAGATTCACTTTTTTGTTCATAGTGAGCGAATGGGGACAATTAAAACATGAGTGAGCGAAAATGGACCAGTATAAAACATGGATGATGATTCATGTCTTTTGCCATATATAGTATAAATGTGAAACTATAATGTTTTTATTTATTATTTATCGGGTATTATGGAAAGAGAGTCTGTGTTCACCCGATAAGCTATCGAGTAAAAAAAATTATCGTGTATCAATAATCATACGAGCGGGCCAGGGACCGGACCAGTAAGAATTATGATTCTATCATTCAACCTGATCTTCTAAAAGGTCCATCACCAGTTTATTAAATATATTTCAAACATAAATATACTCGTGATAGACCATTTAAAAGATCAGGTTGAATATAGAATCATAATTCTTACTGGTGATGGACCATTCGTCCCGTCCACCTGTGACTCGTATGTATATTTATGTTTGAAATATATTTGATAAACCGGTGATGGACCATTTAGAAGATCACGTTGAATGATGAAGAATATATGATGGGTTCGTTAGGAATTGCTACTCGTTATCTGGACAAACGAGTCACAGGTGGCCGGGACGAAGAAATGAGCCTAAAGTTGTGGTGCTAATCATAATTCTTTCTAACTCATATGTTAAGCATTAAATATAGAAATAAAATTTAACACTTATAAGCGTATAACGTAACATTCATAAGCATATAAGGTAATATTAAAATTTTAAATGCAATTAATTATCAATTATATTTTCTTATTAGGTTCTTAACATGTGTCCTAAGGAAACATTTTAGAAAAAGCCCTTAATACACATTATTAGATCAGTTTTTTCACAATTAATTATCATGAAATGGTCACAATCAGATCAGTTTATTTTAACCCTTTTTTTTAGACGATGAGTTTTATTGAATTGGGAAACAAAACAGATTCAAAGGGGCCTTAACTTTTACATTAAGCTCAATCTAAAAATAGATGAGCTAATTCACAATAAGGCACAACTTAATGTTAGCTTTTGTAGCTTTACATTCTTCCAACGGCAAATGGCCGGAACCATCACCCATGTTTATAGGATGTTTCCAGTCAATCACATGTGTTTTAAAGTGTTCCATTCCATCACCTATGTTTAAAAATTAGTCCCACTTGGTCACTCCGTTAACATTTCCGTTGAAGCTCCGTTAAATTGGTCACGTATATGGCACATGACATTTAGGAAAGGGCATTTTAGTAATTTCAAATGCTACAATGTTTAGAATGCATCACCCATGTTTATAGGATGTTTTCAGTCGATCACTTGTGTTTTAAAGTGTTCCACTCCATCACATGTGTTTTAAAGTGTTCCACTCCATCACATGTGTTTTAAAGTGTTTTATTTCATCACTTATATTAAATATAACTATATATATCTATATTAAATATAATTATATATATTAAATTATATCTTAAATATATCATATGTATACATATAGTTATATATTAATGATAATTAACTATAATTAAATATAAATATATATTAACTATAATTATATACATATATTATATATAATAAATATAATTATATGTATTAACTATAACTATATATATTTAATATAATTATATATATTTAATATAATTATATATATTTACTTCTATATTAAAATAATTATATATTAGGTATATATATCTATATTAAATATAATTGTATATATTAAATATGTAAATAATATATATTTAATATATAGTTATATTTATATATTAAGTTTAAGTCCGAATATATTATTCTCATTTTATAACTAATCAATAAAAATTAAAGTAATAGTACATATTGAAATGAAATAAAATTAAATAGAACCAAAATAAAATTAAAAATAAAATTAAATAGAAAAAGTACTCAAGTTGAAATAAAAAATCTATAACTAATCAATTAAAGTAATAATAAATATTCAAAATGAAATGAAACGAAATAAAAAATATACGTCTGATAATGTCTAATACTAATGTAGGCATCATGTAATAATATGAGCTTGTAGCTTAATTGGTAAAGGTTCCATAGTACATGGGGAGGTTGGGGGTTCAAATCCCATACCTCTCACATAATTTTATTAGTTCAAACTTGTCGCAAATCCCAAAAAAAGCCTTGAATGTTGGTGTGAAATTTCAAAAGTACCCTTGACAAATTTATGTGAACATAGTAGCATGAAATTCCGAAAATGCCCCCTAATATTGATGTAAAATAACTAAAATACCCCCGTAAAAAGTCTCATGCAAGGCACATGACACACTTAACGGTAACTTAATGGAATGGGTGATGGACTGGAAAGTTTTGAAACATAGGTGATGGAACGGAACACTTTAAAACACAGGTGATTGACTGGAAACATTCAGCAAACATAGGTGATGGTTCCGGCCATTTGCCGTTCTTCCAATTACTAGCTTTCATAGACACATCATTACATATCATGCTCATAATCTAGTAACACTAATGATTTTGTAGGATGAAAGTTCGAATATTGCGCTCCATCTAAATGGGGTACACCGAACAACATAAGACAATTCTACCAAGCTCCAACCACTTTTACTCTTGAACTCCACACTACGCCAAGTGCCCTCGAACTCCCAGTCTCTGGCCATCTGGTACCTATTGAATAGTTGTAATACATCCCTCCAAATGCACCTCTATAAGGTGGTACAATGTTAGATATTTTTTGTATATGTTTGTCGTTATTTGAGGATAAAACAAAATTCCTGCATCTAAATTGTTCGAGAATAATTTTATAGACATAAAAGTTATAAAAAGTTGATATTTCAAAGATACGAATTGAAACAAATCTAATAATATCTCACATGACTACATTATTTCTTATCAGCTAGTAAAGAATTAATTATAAAAGATTTCAAAGTTTGATCGAAAAAGTGAAATTGCCGAAGAATTTAGGATAGAGAGAATATATATTCTAGTATAGAGTTACATACATGATTTACATGAAATTTGGAAAAAATTTATTTAAAATATACTTAAATATAGATTATTAATCCAAACTATCTACAATGCTAAAATATAATGTATGAAGTTGGAGCGAATTGGAGTGTCACCAAGTTGCAGTTTAGTCCCCAATAGAGGTACTATTGCAGTTTAGTTCTCGAAAGTGGCCAACAAGTTGAAGATTAGTCCTCATTAATTATTCCGTTAAATTTTAACAACAACACGCGATGAAAGGTCAAATTTGGACCCAAAAAATGAATTTTTAAGATTTAAACTCATATTTTGTGTCTCATGAAAATTCATTGCGAAGCTGAAATGCATAACTTCATTAATTTCAAAAATAAAAAATGAGGTTATATCTTTAAAAATATCAATTTTGGCCCAAAATATGTTAAATAAAATGACCGAAATAACCTCATTGGCAAGTAATGTGCCATTCATATGAAATTATTAACGAGGGAGCGATGAAATAGGTGATGAAGTGAAACATTTTCAAACTGATAATGACGTCTTAAAACCCAATTACAAAATGAAAGTAATATTTGGAATATTTGGTTGCTTAAATCATGAGCTACTCTAAATTTAGAATATGAGGAATACAAAAGTTAAAAAAGAACAAAAAAAAATCAGATCCTCGAATATAATGGCTAATTAAAAAAAAATTATACCAAAACTTAATTGACCTATTTTTACACTCTCCTGGAACTATTTCCCTCGTATCTTCCTATCAACTAGTACAAAATTTATGATAAAAGTTTTCAAAGTTCGATCGAAAAAAATATTTGGGATGGAGTATTTAATTGATATATTCTAGTATAGAGTAACATACATGATTTACATGAAACTTGGAAACAATTTATTTAAAATATAGAGGATTGGGGACTAAGAGTTGGTGTGATATGTTTCCAAACTGTTCCCTTACTCATGGGTCTACATATACTTCGGATCACCTACCTCTCCTCCTCTCTCTGGGAGACCAAGTCATCTACGCACCCAGACAGAAAACCATCTTCAGATTTGAGGAAGGATGGTGCCTCTACCAGGAAAGTAAAGAGATAGTCCAGCAAGCATGGGACTTAGTAGAAGATTCGGATCCCAGCCAAAGGCTTCTTAATGGGATTCGAAAGACGAGGCTTCATCTATTAGATTGGAAAAGGAAGACTTTAGGCCACGTCAAGGAAAGCGTTAGAGAAAAACAAAGCCAACTGGATTCTCTTCAACAAGGTACTATCTCAGATAGCTCCAAACGTGAAGCTACAATCCTTGCAAAAGATATTGATAAATTGCTAGAAGCCGATGAAGTATATTAGTGTCAGAGATCCAAAGTTCTCTGGAGGGTCAAAGGTGATAGAAATACTGCTTTTTTCCATGCCATCTCTGCTCAGCGCTGCAAGAGTAAGGCTATTACATCATTACAGGATGACATGGGGCAGTGGGTAGTCACGAAGGCAGGGATCCATGGATTGGCAGAAGACTTTTATAGGAAACTATTCACCTCACAAACAGGAGGCGTCATTCTGCAACTCCCAAGATTGGGGGTTAATTCTTTTTCACAAAGGGACATTGCCAAGTTGGATGCTCTATTCACAGAGGACGAGGTGCGACAGAGTCTGTTCTCAATGCCAGGGGCTAAGGCTCCCGGCCCCGATGGCATGCCGGCCAAGTTTTTTCAACACTATTGGGATACTGTGGGAACTGACCTCACTCAAATGGTGCTGAATTTTTTGAACCAGGGTAAATTCCTTCGGAAATTTAACTTCACATTCATCTCACTAATTCCAAAAGTGGAGAGTCCGCACAGTATGACCCAGTTTAGGCCGATAGCTCTATGCAACACATCAGCAAAAGTTATTGCTAAATGCATTGCAATCAGGCTTAAGGATTATCTTCCTTCAGTGATTTCGGGAACTCAAAGTGCGTTTGTGCCTAACAGATTAATCACAGATAATATTTTAATGGCATTTGAAGCTCATCATATAATCAAAAATCGGAAAACAGGCAACAGAGGTCTTATGTCTATTAAGCTAGACATGGTAAAAGCCTATGACCGTATTGAGTGGACCTTTCTGAAGTCTATGATGCAGATTCTGGGTTTCAGTAATAAATGGGTTACCATGATTATGACGTACGTGGAGACGGTCACATATTCCCTATTAATCAATGGGGAACAGGTTGGCTACATCAAACCAGGACGGGACCTGCGTCAGGGTGACCCCCTATCCCCACATCTGTTTATTATTTGTGCGGAAGGGCTGATAGCCCTTATAAAGGAAGCTGTCCATCTGGGACAGTTATCAGGTATTTCTTTGGGGCCCAATACAACCCCTCTTTCTCATCTGATGTTTGCAGATGACACACTCCTTCTTGGGAGGGCAACTATTGAGGAGGCACATACAATCAAGCAAATTTTGAGCAAGTACGAACATTGGTCTGGACAACTGGTGAGTGTCCAGAAATCCAATGTGCTTTTTAGCCCAAATGTGGATACAATTACCAGGAATGCAATTTCAGGCATATTAGGAATGCCGGAAGCTGCCTCACACGGTAACTATCTTGGCCTGCCTACTACCATTGGCTCTTCCAAAAAGGAAGTCTTTCAATCTGTCATTGACAGAGTGAAAACCAAGGTCGCAAACTGGAAGCCAAGATTATTGTCAAAAGCAGGTAAAGAGGTTTTCCTTAAATCAGTATTACAATCCGTCCCCACTTACATTATGCAATGCTTCAGACTACCTAAACATACATGTGCAAAAATAAACTCAATGCTCTCTAATTTTTGGTGGGGATCGGACAACAACAAAAAGAAAATACATTGGTCGTCCTGGTCTTCACTTTGTGATCCAAAGGAGGCTGGTGGCTTGGGTTTCTGAGATGCCGAAGATTATAATACGGCGTTGCTATGCAAACAGGCCTGGCGCCTCATCACAAACCCGGAGAGTCCGTTGGCAAGGGTCTTTAAGGCACGGTACTACCCGCATAGCGACTACTGGTCGGCACAACTAGGGGCAAATCCCAGCTATACCTGGCGCAGCATTCTATCTGTGAGGGACACATTAAAACAAGGCATCAGTTGGCAAATTGGTAATGGGGGCTCAATCCCAATTTGGGACCACCACTGGATCAAACAGGGAGATACAAGAAAAATAATCACACCACTCGACCCAGAGATGGAACATCTCCGAGTACGAGACCTAATTGATCACGACATGGAAACATGGAAAATTCACCTCGTTCGGACATTATTCTACCCCATAGACTCTGATGCAATTTTGGATATGCAAATCACAGATCTCAGTCAAGCAGATCAACCAAAATGGACACATGGGAAAGATGGCAAGTTTACAGTAAAAATGGCGTATGAATTCATCAGATATAACAAGAGAGGTCATACGAGTCATACATCAAACTCCGTGGCAGATTCAGATTTTTTTAAACAATTATGGCAATTAAAAATCCCACCAAAAATCAAACACTTTCTCCATGGGGCCTTGAGAGATAAACTCCCGACATCAGCTAATCTCCTTAAACGAACTATCAAGGTATCCCGAATGTGTTGCTTTTGTGATAATCAACAGGGGGACATATTGCATGTGTTACATGGGTGCCGATATGCACAAGAGGTATGCTACCAGTTAGGGATCCACAGAGATAACACACAATACAGTACATTTAGAGATGTCTTTGAACGATTAAGGAAAAAGCTACCACTAGATCTTTTTAAGGCATGGATAATATGCGTATGGGATATATGGCATCAGCGAAATAAACGGACCCATGATGAAGAAATCAGAACACCACTCGAGGTGGTCAAGTTTGGAACTTTTTACCTTGATTCCTTCAAAGCAGCTCCCGATCTGTTCAGATCCATCCAGCCACCACACGGTTGAGCTCTCTAATCGCCTTCTTCAACATCCCACCTCTTCAAGGCTTTGCATGTTGCCGGATCTAGGATCTGGAGAATAGGCTTGGTCTTCTTCATAAGAGGTTTAGGGGGAGGGAGGTGCGAAGAGGAACTCAACTCTTCCAGTGGAGGGAGGGTAAGGCTGGCTTTGGAGGAAGAGATAGAAGATAAGGGTTGTTATTTACGGTCTAAAACATGGCGTCTCAAGAAGAGCAAACTGGTTTCTCACGGCGGAGAAGATGAGGAGACAAAGAGGCAGAGAGAAGATGAAGAGTAAATAAGCTATGCGGCTTATTTAAAGGAATGATAATGAACCCTACTTGCTTTTATAATATAGGGTTTTTGTTGGAGTTAATTAATTGTAATCTGATCCGGGCCCTTATTGGACCGATCTATGTTAGGGCTGCATTTTAGATTGGGTCATGGCTTTTAGGCCATTAATTGGACTATGGTCCATAAATTGTAGATGTAAATATCCTTTTTGTTTGCTTAATATAAATCATCGCTTATTACCAAAAAAAAAAAATATATATACTTAAATATATTATTAATCCAAACTATATATCTACAAAGTATCGATGCTAATAAAATGTATGAAGTTGGTTGGACAAAATTTTAGAATCACATGTAATATAATCTGTTAAACAAATGAGCTTGCTACGTACACATTAGCTTATCGATAATAGTACTGAAACATTATCCAAGTGACATGAGTGGTGCCAATTCAAACTGATCATTACAAGGTTATTATTTTCAAGATCACAAAAACGTGCTTCAATAATTTACTGGTCCATGCACTTATATGTAGTAGACAAACGAATTATTGTACGTTATTTTTTTTGTGGTTATAAAATACTGACTACTTTTGCTACTCATACTCATACTCCCCAACTACCAATAATTCAAGGTACAGAATTTTCATTAATCGAGTCCGGATCACATCCAATTAGTTTTAAATAAAATAATTTTCTAATTTTTTAAGTGATGAACTAGTAACTATATATATCTATTATATTTTTAATGTAGAACTCCATTACATATATTAATTTAGGTTGATTTGAAGCAATCTTAACACAGATCTTAAATTATATGTGTATCCTTACTAGTACTCCTAAATTTCGGATTTCTTTTTGAAATGGTTCGAAAATTTTAATTAGAGCATAAATGAGCGTGTTTCCAATATGTGTGTTAATTAATAAATGACAGAGGGTACATAACAAAACATATTTTACGATCAATGTTTTCAATGAATTTCTCAAAAAATTGTTTACCACATTTTCTTGATAGGTTGTTGAAATAATATTATTTCGTAAAAATTGATCAATATAATCAATTGAAGAAAGAATCTCTCTAGTTAATTTAATTTTACATATATCATATTACTTATATTTTGTTTGGATTTTATGAAAAACACTTCACTTTTTCATGTTCTAACAGAAAGTTTGGAATCGTTGCAAAAAGAAAAGGCCCCATAATAAAAGAATTTTCCCCAAATATATTGTATATGATTTTTTTAAGTTTCAGGTTTACTGATTCGTTGATTTATTAATTTAACCATAATAATAATTTGATTTTTTTTGTTTGACTTTGATGAAGATTAGGAGCCTATTTATTTAATAATTATATATTTATTAAGATTGTTAGTATTACTATCAAATTATTATATAATAATTATTAGACGAGACCACCCATATTAGGGTTTTTGAAGAGCCCACTTATATTAGGGGTTTTAATAATTACTCCCTCCGTCCATAATGATTTGTACCTTTTGACTTTTGTGGTCAAACTTAAAATTTGATCAACAATTTTCATTAAACGATAAGAAATAATATATATAGTCATGTAGGATCTTGTTAGATTCGTCTCAATATATTTTTGAAATATCAACTTTGTATAATTTTTTCATATGTAGAAGAAAAGATAGTTATGTTTTAAATCGTGCTTTGTTGATCATGAAAGTCAAAATGTACCAATCATTTAGTGATAGAGGGATCGGAATATATTATAAATAATGGTCTACTTAATGTATTGAGACAGTTGATTATAATTGAATGAAATTTCATAAAGAAATGTTTTCATTATTTTTGAAGCCTTATTAGCCTTCGGTATTCACGTGTGAACCAACATAAACACTTTAAAGGAATAATATTATTTGTATTTGTTGGAATCAACGGTCTTATTATTTATGAGCAAATTGCTGAAATGATCCCCGATAGTATGACCGAGTTGCACTTTGGTCCCAAATAGTTACACGGTTGCACGTTAGTCCCCGAAAGTGGCCAAAAAGTTGTACTTTAGTCCCCACGTCAAGTTTTACGTTAACATTTCAGGTTTAACAGTTAAAATTGGGGTAAAAATATAATTTTAAAGATTTAAAGTTGATTTTGTTACCCCAATTGGTGCCAAAATGAAACTCCACAACCCCCTCCAGCCAAAATTACCTTTTTTCTTCACCCCAATTAGGGTTGTGGAGTTTCATTTTAGCACCAATTGGGGCAAAAAATTAACTTTACGTCTTAAAAATTATATTTTTACCCCAGTTTTAACGCCTAAACCTGAAATGTTAGCGAAAACTTGGCGTAGGGACTAAAGTACAACTTTTTGGCCACTTTCGGGGACTAACGTGCATCCATGTAACTATTGGGGACCAAAGTGCAACTCGGTCATACTATCGAGGACCATTTCAGCAATTTTCTCTATTATTTATATTTGTAGTTTTCTGCTGCATCAATCCGTAGATATAGCTTTCACTACATCAGTTATTATTAATTTATTATTATTTATATTTGTAGACTTTTCTTGCTGGATCATATTTACTATCACTTAATTACATACACTTTAAACTTAAAAGTAATAATTTAAAACATGTATTATCTGATTTAATTACGTCGTTATCGAAAGGCTGCTTTGTTTTGTAGTTCTAAATAATTTTGAACCTCTTAGCTCTCGTGTTTCTCATGGCAATCAATTTATAGGTTGGTTTAGTAATTAGTATGATGGTAGGTGTGCACCAAATGACGAAAAGACGACTTTGCCCTACAACATGGTGGTAGCCAGGCCAATAAATTCGATTATCAGTCCTGCTTTGAGTTCGATCGATTTTCACCATAAAATTTATCCAAGAAATTGTACTAGTAGTAGTTAAGGATGAAAAGTATCGATGAACCACATTGCTAGGATTAAGAAGATGGTTAAATGATTATTACTGTTATTAGGTAGATAGATAACTATTACACTAATACTTTACATCAAACACCAACTTAACATTATTAAATTTAAGATTAATGGTCGGGATATCACTTACTTTTTTACAATATCATCAGTTGGGTTGGGGTGGAGTCTAATATTATTAATTATATAAAATATTTCAGTGCTGCGCTCTATACTTTTGGATAGTAATAAGAGTGAAATAATCATTTTACCTGGTAAATGAAAAAACGTGTATGAAGAGTGTTAGACTAATGGGCAACTAGTCCTAGTCCATAACCCCGTAGAGTATTAGGGTTACATTAATGTTTACCTATAAATATAGGTGCTCTCTATAATACATGAACAATAACAATTATTATCAATAAAATATCTCACGGCGGGATTTCGTTGAGGCCTAAATACACATTTCGCTACCCTACAGGTGGGTTTTCTACTATGTAATACTCACCGGCGAGATGTCATTGATATTTTTCAATTTTATTTTTATAACATTTCTTGAGATTTACTACTATTATTATTGTTGCAAACTCATGGAAATTTAGACAAATTACCATAAGTTTGAGATAAGGAGGGAGATATGATTATGAACAAATGGGTGTATAGCCCATTGAAAAAAAAGAGAAAAAAATTTAGTTATTCTACTTCGAGTTGAAGTGGAATTTTGAACAAGATCTGAAAAGGATGGCGTTCCTGTCCGTTACTGAATGGCGAATTACGCGTAGTCTAGCGAATCTGACACGCACTGATCTGACAGGTTCGAAAAGGATGGCGTTCTTGGCAGTTATTAGTCTGGCAAATCCGACACGCACTGATCTGACAGGTTCGAAAAGGATGGCGTTCTTGGCAGTTATTAGTCTGGCAAATCCGACACGCACTGATCTGACAGGTTCGAAAAAGATGGCATTCCTGACAGTTATTGATTGACAACATGCGTATTCTGGCGATTCCGATACGCACTGATCACGGATCCGACTTTATCCAAATTACATTTTTTATACTATTATTTGATGCATTGCAAACTCATAAAAGTTTTATAAAATTACCATAAGTTTGAGGAGGGTGTTAGACTAATGGGTAACTAGCCCTAGTTCATAAGCCCGTAGAGTATTAGGGTTACATTAATGTTTACCCATAAATATAAGTGTTCTTTATAATATATGAACAATAACAATTATTATCAATAAAATATCTCCTCTATATTTTTATAAAGAAATCTCAGAAAACATATTAAAACGATTAGAAATAAAAGGGTATATTAAAACCAATTTAATAGTATATGTGACAAATAACAAATAAGCCTTTAATATAACAAATCTGGGCAGGCAACGAGATCTTGCAAATCTTATAATCGTATCTAGTAATACTACTGTAGGAGGTACATTTTTGTGTTATTGTATGATTCAACTATCAATTCTTAAATTTATAGTTCGGCCCTCGGGGTCCAGGTTTGAGTGGATACTAGTGTACTCTTATCCAGGGGTGGATCTAAAGGGGTAAGGGCACCGGCTCGGTCTTTCGGTATCGTTATATTTTACATAATTTTTCGAATTTTTATAATATATATAATAAAAACCGTGGTAAAACAAGTGAAATTGTAGATTAGTTGGTTATATCTTTCTTATAAAAGGGAGAGGTCATGGGTTTAAGCCCTCCTAACTATAATTTTAACATATATTTTGATATTTTAATTATTTTAATTGTTTTTGTTTAATTGACCCTCCTCTAATTTGATCCTGGTTTTGCCCCGCTCTTATATATTAGTAGCACTATGAAGTTATGAAATAGCATCATGTCAAAACTCAGAAGGCAAGTGAGGTTATATGGAGTCTCAGCAACCGACATAACTTATTGAACCATATTTGTTCACTTATTTATTACTTCAAAAAAAAGGACCGTAAAACATAAAGCTAGTGCATTTTAGTTGTTGAAGTAAAAGTTGAGATACACAAATCAAATTCTTATGTTTATGTTATAACTCAATAATTAATTGTAAAAATAATTTCAGTAAATAAACGACGTTATACTTCAGTCTCCGTAAATGGTAATTATGCGTAAATGATTCATATAAGTGTGACTTATATGTATACATGGACGAAACCATGATCAAAATTTAGGGGGACCAAGTTAAATTTTTTTGGTTTAACTAGTTAAAAAAATACGACATATTCAGTTAAATGATATTAATTTAAAATCTTTAAAAATTTGAAATCCCTAATATCTTGGAAATCATGGGGCTTCATTTCTAACTTCTAATTCACCCCTTCATGTATTCTATATAGGGTAGATTTCATTCCAACGAAGTACGTACTTACGTGTACAAGTAACTTCATGTCCATGATTTTTTGTTGCTGTAAATTAGCGATCAAAGTATGAGTATAATAGTATTACAAATAACGAATACAGAAATTATTAACTAATCGAAAGCTAGAATGAAATATGCAACAATAATTATCTCCAATGAGATTTGAACCGAGGACCTCCATGATTAGGTCCTTATATATACACATTAAAATATTGGTATTTTGCACGTGTTAAGAAATATTCATGAAGTTGGTGGCACAAAAGTCTTTTTGTGTTCAATCGTTACCTCTATATAAGAAGCTCTTAGCTACATTTCAAATGCATAAAACAATACATTCTAAAACTCAATTCTGAACAGAACAAAAAAACCCTCCTCAAAATTTTATTCTATACCTATTTATATATCTACCATATTTATACGTAGGAAAAAAACATGTTAGGGAACCAAGTTCACCAATATTCTCAAGCAACACAAACCCTAATCCCATGGCAGAAATCTTATTTTATCTCCGGCAGAGGTGGTGGTTGCTCCTCCATGCTTGCCACCACCACTAGGGGAAAAACCCTGGCCGGAAAATCAAGAAACGGTGTAAAAGTTGGTCGGAATAATGTAACTAAACATATCACGAAAGCCGCCCTGATTACCCCCACCGAGACATCTAAGCCGGTTGCTGTAAAAGCAACTGTGACGGCGAGGAAGAGCGGTGGAGGAATACTCTCAATTCTTACCGGAATTGGGGATTCATTAACTAACTTACTTGGCAAAAGTATTCTCCTTGAGCTAGTTGCAGCTGAAGTTGACCCTAGTAAGTATATATATGGATAAAAATTTGTCTTAAAACAAATATTAACGGAAAGAAAAATATGAAAATAACTTAATAAGGTGGACCCATGCATGACTATATTCTCGATAATATCTCTTCTAAGCTTCGTTACTAATAAGATTTTGTTCTCATATTTTCACAAGATGACATTTAATTTCAACCAACTAATTAATAATGTTCGGCTATGATCATGCATATGCATGATAATTGTATTAGTTCATATAATTATGGACTTTATTATATGCGTTTTAACTTTTAACTATATGATTTATCATATTCAAAACTATATTGTTTTTCTTATTTTCTTTATGTGATTTGGTTCCTCATCTTAATTTTGAAAGTTCTCGTTGTGAATATTCTAAATTTGCTTCTTAATTACTAGTGGAAGATAGATTGGAAAAAAGAAAGGGGAAAAAATGAGGGCAAATGTGCAAAATTTTATTAAACCATATGTTAATACGTACTTTTGTTAATAATATCACCTATAATTTATATGGATTGATTAGAAATGTTTGATTTTCGACAAGATAACTACATATATATACCTAATAAATTTTACTATGTATTTCTTTTCATATTATTTTAATATTTTTCCTATTTCTTTTGGTCATATTTGTTTAAACAAGGAGGAAACTCTTATTATATTGTTGAATAATACAAATCTTTAAAATATCAAAATTCTTCCAAAGGGGAAAGAAAAGTCACTTCCGGGTAACAATCAAGTCAATCATTTGAAAATAATACTAATTATTTTGGAACAATGTCAATTTTAGTAAGTTTTCGAAATTCCAAAACTACGACGAAATATAGCAATCCAGAACTTCCAAATATTACTTAATCAAAGTCGTATTAAAATTAAAATAATTAGAAACCCGCCAAAAATGGGACCATTTGTTAGTTCAATTGGTGGGAAGGGTTTGGTGTTATCTAACTTATCTCACCCTCACGCAATTGGGACCATTTTTCTCACCTATTGTAACTTTTATGTGTATTGTCGGAGTAGATGTTTGAAATAGTCTCAGATAGTGTCAATCGTTAGTTCATAATAATAGTAGTATTCTTAATGTTGTAGCTTAGTCCTCGATAATGATAAAAGAGTTGATTAAATTGGCGCTCCGACTTAACTACTTTATTAATAATTAACGATCACACTGAGTACTTTTGGGACAAAAAACAAATTTTAAAGCTTGAACAACATATTTAGTTCCTAAGAAACTTTATCAACCCCTTATTTCAATATATGATGGTGAGGTTTTGTAAATCACAATGAAAAAAATGTTACTAAACATTTGGAACAAGTGAATTCCAAACTTAAAACATGATAATTATTTTAAAATGGAGGCAGGGACGAAACCAATAAGATAAGAGCATCAAATTTTTTAGAGTTGATGGTATACTATATAAATTCACATAAATTACCAAAAGGAGTTACACCTTAAATAGACAAATGTTCAAGTCCTGGCCAGGGATGTAGATTTATTATTTTCTTCTCATTTTTTTAATTGTGCCTTCATTGTTTGATATTTTTATACATTGCCCTTTTCAAATTACATCCTAGTTTTCATCCTTTTTTTTTTCTTTTTTTTTAAATTTTTTTTATTAATAACATTGTAATCATTACATTCATCAATTCAACATAAATTCGTAACTTCAAAGGAAGGGGCAACTAACTTTCAAACTAGTGAGCGATTAAGATCGCTCGATCCTCTTTCTTTTTGCTAGCAAGAGGACTCGAACCCGCGACCTCTGCTAGTTTTCATCTTGATTGAAAGATGGAGGGAGTGGTCATTGGATGTTTAGTGTTGTCCAAATTTGACAATTATATTGGGATATTGGAGGGCAAAATAATAATAATTATATTGAACCTTATTTAGTCTGCTTTGATTTGTTGCTAACTTGGGGACGAAGGCTAGGGCTTCGGGAGTGTATTAGAGTTCAAATTGCCATCTAACACTATATTTTAAGAAGTTGTACCAATTCATTATGCTATGCAAATATATGAAATGTTACTTTCATCACGATTAAAGTTTGTTTGCATAAATTTGGCTTTTTTGGAAAGAAATAAAAGGTGCTTAGCTTAGGCTATAATATTTTTAATGTTCATATATTAAAAATTATTGCATCTTAGCTTTGTGACTATGTATATATGTATGATCTTAATCAATAATTGTTATTTTGAATAATCTTTTCAATTAATTGCTCATTTGGAATAAAGACTTTAAGTTGGCTTAAATGCTAGGATGTAAAGCTTAGGCTTTAAGAAAGTCTACAAAATTATTAGAGTATATTTGCATATGTTTTTTACTAATTTATATCTACTCATTGGTATATGGATTAATTGTGTAATTTATGCATTTAAACAAAATATTAATACAAAAATTCTTAATAAAATCGTAAACGATTTGCATTTTAATTATAAAAACAATGGTCATTCTCTCCATTTATGTTCGAAAAAAAATTGTCATTCTCACTTTTCAAACATAAATAATATAGTTGATAATAACTTTTCAACATATTAAAAGTTATGGTAAGAAAATATATGTTGAAAAAAATTAAAAACATATTGTTATATAGTTTTTTTTGTTTTCAAAGTGCTTTGTTGATCGTCCGTATTTTATCCTTTATAAAGTGATAGGCTTCTGAGTTCACATCTATTTATGAACTCCCACAAAATGAGGACAACATAGTAATATTTCCATATTTTTAATAAATTAAGTTGTTGTTTAACAATATGTTAAAGAAAGAGTGAACGGAATATCAAAAGAGAAGATATGAAGATAAATATATTTCAATAAATGTGGATGTCAAAAGGAAAAATTAATATATAAATTGTCAAGTAGGCGAAAATAGATGTTTTTAAGATAACTATAATTTTAATTTTATATGTCGTACTCCATCCGTCCCTTTTATCTCAGGATTATTTATTTTTACACAAAATTTGAAGAAAAATTTGAATATATAATACAAACACAATTTTATTCCACTTTTCTATACCAAATTTGGTAAAATTAAGTCTTAAAATAGAATTATTATTTTTGAAAAAAGGATCCATAGATTTAGTAACAAAGGGAGTAAGAGATTTGTCAATTATGCCAATAATATATTGTCATGCATAAATTCTCATATATATAACGTCCTAAAACATAGGTGTTTGTATCACCGATCGGTTAATAGTAATATATCTTACCCGAGAACTTATAATTTGTTCGACGAAAAAAATGTAATTCTCATTGCTAATTTTTCGATCGTGTTATCGTAATTTCCTATAGAGACTGGAAAGGAGAGGCAAAGAGTGAAAGCCTACGCACAACAAAAAGGGTCTGGTGACAATAATGAAGTGAAATATGAAGCAACATTTGATATTCCTGTTGATTTTGGGACAATTGGAGCTGTGGTATTTGAAAATGAATACACAAATGAGATGTTCATCAAGGAAATTGTCATCGAAACCACTAGTGTAACAAGTGATCCAGTCACAATTACTTGTGAATCTTGGGTCCACTCCAAGTATGATAATCCTGGCAAGAGAATTTTCTTCACCAATAAGGTAAGTCGTTTCAATTTAATTGACGTTTTGAGATCTCATGTCGAACTTAATCACAAATTACGTAATTTTATATTGTATCATTGAATTTGTTTTTAAAAGCTTTAACAATATTATTTTTGTCATCTTTATTAATAAATATACAAAGTAATTGATGATTAAAGTCGTTGTATTTCGAAAAGTGTAAAATGGATTAAAATAAAATTGAGGGAGTTTTGCCATATTATGAACCATGATTGTGTATTACACGTGGCATATATCAATTGGATGTTCAAATTCCCTTTCTTATTATCTTATCAATAGTCTTATCCGAGGAAAATCTAAGGCTAAGATGTATGATTGAGGAATAAGTACGACATAAATGAATTTGTTGTCTGATGGTTGATATGGTTCCCCCTACTATCACGGTTTGTTCAGAAATAGACAATTCTTTTGGGTTCAGAAATAGTACTCCTAGATGCGAAAGTGAAAGGGTATATCCGGGACCGGATCGATTATTTAATTTTATTTGTTTATTTTATATAATGAAGTATGTTCGGATCATATAGCCACACTTTAAGGTGGTTCCGAGACGAGTGTTCGTCGAGTTTTTCAATTTCAAGCCTATTTCAATTTTTTTTTTCGGCTCAATTCTAAACCGAGCCGATCCTAGTATAACAAAACCTGAACGGATGGTTGGTGATCAATCTCAAAATACAGGTTCCCGAAAATAATTTTATAGGAGTAATAATTAGACAAGTTTAATGTTCCCTCCATTTCTTTATCAAAAGATTTTTTCGTCTAAAATAGAACTCTTTTTTATGATTTCAGTTTATAAAATAAGATAAAGAAAAAGTGAAGGGACAAAGAAGTTAGATTTTCCATATCAATTCAAATTTCATTAAAATTTGTAAATCAATGATCTTTAGAAAAAAAAAGTGGTAAAATAATAATTACATTTAATTTCTATACAAAATTACATTTCATAGTTTTTTTTTATATTACTTGAAATAACTATTATTAATGCTTCAATTAGAGCTAATTGGTTGTTTGGTCTCTCATAATAAATTACCAACTAAGTTATAATTAGTGCTCCCTCTATCCTTAAATGATTGATATATTTTGACTTTTATGGTCAACAAAACACGATTTAAAACGTAAATATCTCTTATTCTACATGCGAAAAAATTATAAAAAGTTGATATTTCAAAAAATATATGTTGAGACGAATATAACAAGATCTCACATGACTATATTATTACTTTTCGTTGAATGAAAATTCTTGATCAAAATTTTAAAATTTTAACTACAAAAATTAAAATGTACCAATCATTTAGGGACGGTACTAAATAGTTATTAATAAACTAGTTGATTAGTCTTCCAAATTGCATAAATGTTGTAAGTATGGTCCATGCATATGACATATATTAACATGTATCTCTATTTTGTCTTTAATACTCCTTTCGTTTCAAAATAGTTGACGTTCTAGCTATTTCCACATAAATTAAAAAAATTAAAAATTGTCAAAAAGTACATTGAAAAAGGAAAAATACAATTATTTGGAACTATATCATTGGTTGGTTCCTAATTTCAAGAGAAAAAATAGTCAAAAAGTTCATTGAAAATCTAATATGATACTAATTTTCAATGTTAAAACGACAACTATTTTGAAACAAAAAGATAGTGCTACGACGTCAACTATTTTGAAACGGAGGGAGTAACATATAGAGATCAAATGAATGTGCCACATCTATCGTTTTAAAAGACGAATAATCAATATTATTATACCATCTTTAAAAACCAAACTGTAACATTGTAACTATCTAGAGCGAAACTGTACCATAGTCTCACCAACTAAATGATGTTTGGCAGTCATATTTGCCATCCAACACTCCAAGTGGGCTGAAAATATACAGAGAAAGAGAGCTGAAGATACTAAGAGGAGATATTCGAGAAGTGAAAGGAGAATTCAAAAGCTTTGAGAGGATTTATGATTATGATGTCTATAATGATTTGGGAGATCCTGATAATGATCGTACCACTGCCCGACCAGTCCTTGGTGGTAATGAAAAATACCCTTATCCAAGAAGGACCAAAACTAATCGCCCCAAACAAATTTCTGGTATGAAATATTTTACCGTCTTGCTCCTCTATTAATCCACATATTTGTTGTTTGGTTTCGAAAAAATAGGAACGAATGTGCAAAAATAGACACGTGCATGCAAATGGTTGCGTGTCAGCGCGTGATTGGCCCTTTTCACGGATGGGACCCTTTGCACCCCATTTCCCCAACTAATTCAGGACTAAAATTTAATTTTTTAAATTTGCACCCCAAAATTTTAGTCCCCTATGATTTGTGATAATCTCCACTTTCAAATCAATTGAACCCGAAGTTAAACTCTTATTATGAATGGTCTTGTTATTTTCTAGTAGGTTGTTGCCTTGTGGAAGTTGTGAAAATAAACTAGACCATTGTCCCAACTTTTGTTATCTTTGATTAAAGAAATACTAAAACATTATTAAAGGGAAACTAGATTACCTAAAAAATTGGAGCCAAATATTGGATTTGTTCTATCAATTTAGTCATAGATAATGGTTAATAGTTGTGCTTTAGTTCCGATAATTACGTTTTTGCAGTTTGTTCACTCAAAGTGACACAAATATTGCAGTATGGTCTCTGAAAAAAATAGGACTGATTGTGCAATACTCGTCACTTTCAGGGACCATATTGCAACACTCATGCCACATTCGCGAACTAATTCACAAAAATATAATTATCGAAGACTAAAGTCCAATTTCGTTTTACTATCCAGGACCAATCGAAATTACCTCATTCTCTCTGCATCGGGGTTTTATTGGGGTTTTTGTCTAAAACAATTAAACGCTTTCAGAAGCACTATCTAGACTCGAACAACACTTCTAAAAAATCCCATCCATAGCGATTTCTCAAGCGCCTTTCTAAACAAAAGTTGTGGTAGTACCTACCCTAGCTTAAATGGTGCTTATGAAGTGTTATCTAAAGAAGCACCATGCCATCATAGTAGCTAGCTTTTAAATATCGCTCATAACTATCTAAGACTAAAGTCCAATTTGGAATTGATTTTTTGTGGACAGATCCATTATCTGAAAGTAGGAGTTCGGACATGTATGTACCAAGAGATGAAGCCTTTTCAGAAGTGAAGAGTGACACATTCTCTGCAAAAACAGTCTACTCTGTTTTACATGCGGTAGTTCCAAATGTTAAGGCCACCATAATGGACATTGATGAAGGATTCCCATACTTCACCTCGATCGATTCGTTGTACAATGAGGGTGTTCATCTTCCTGCCATAGAGTCAGGCAACATTCTTCAAAGCCTTCTGCCACGACTCGTTAGGACCATTACCGACGTGGGAGGCAACGTCTTGCGTTATGAAACCCCTGAAATGATAGACAGTAAATTCTCATCACCTCTAAACATATACATTTCATTTTTATATATACATATGTTACATATATGTAAACAATTTTGTTCCTTGTTTGTGTAGGAGATAAGTTTTCATGGTTTAAAGATGAGGAATTTGGTCGTCAAACTCTAGCTGGGCTCAATCCTTGCAACATTCAATTGATCACGGTATGGTCCCAAAAAGTAACAAATGTAATATGAACCTCGAAAAAAGAGGGATGAATGTTGAATATTTGTTACTTTTGCGTACTATAGTACAACATTTATGGCAGTTTTGAAGACTAACCTGCGACAATTTAACTATCTGGAACGATAGTGCAACTTCTTTTTCACTATCCAAGACTAAATTGACAATTATCTCGTTCATAAGTATATCCCATTTTCTTGTACTATATTTGATAAATATTTTTTCAAACAAAAAATTCAGGAATGGCCATTGAAGAGTTCGCTTGATCCTGCTGTGTATGGGCCACAAGAATCAGCAATTACTAAGGACATAATTGAAAAAGAAATTAGAGGTTACATGACCATTGAAGAGGTATATCTATCAAGACACAACTAGCTAGTCACTTTTCATTTTTGAGTTTCTGATCTAATTCTTTTTTTTCAATGGTTTACTAATTGTCATAGGCCATTGAACAAAAGAAGTTGTTTATCATCGACTACCATGATCTCCTTCTGCCTTATGTGAACCAAGTGAGCGAACTCGAAGGGACGACATTATATGGATCTAGAGCGGTTTTCTTCCTCACAGACGTCAATACTCTAAGGCCGCTAGCCATCGAACTAACTCGACCACCATCCGGGGATAAGCCGTTTTGGAGGGACGTATATGTTCCTTGTTGGGATGCAACTGGGACATGGTTCTGGAGGTTTGCAAAAGCTCATTTTCTCGCTCATGATTCAGGAATTCACCAGTTGTATAGTCATTGGTAATAATTTTCCACTAGTAAAATATTACGTGCTTTGCATCAGCATTACGTATAATTAATATATCCGAAATTCAGTCTAACCAATTGTTTTTTCCTACCAGGCTAAGAACACATGCTGCTACAGAACCATACATAATTGCAGCTAACAGGCACCTAAGTGCCATGCATCCTATCTTTAGACTATTGCACCCGCACTTTCGATACACTATGGAGATAAATGCATTGGCTCGTCAAGCACTAATTAATGCAAATGGGATCATTGAGTCCGCATTCGCCCCAAAGAAGTATGCTATTGAGTTGAGCGCTGTGGCGTATGGCAAATTGTGGCGATTTGACCAGGAAGGTTTACCTGGAGATCTAATCAGAAGGTGATCTGATCTATTACTTAGATAATACTTGTTTTCTTAGTGCTATCTCACTTAAACGTGTATAGCGCTTAAGAGGAATGCTATATATGAGATGTTTCGCGAAGTAAAACCGATTTTAACTTTTTAAGTTCTATCTTGCAGAGGAATGGCTGTTAAGGACCCAAATGCACCTCATGGATTGAAGCTAACTATCGAAGACTATCCTTACGCAAACGATGGGTTAGTTCTTTGGGATGCAATCAAGGAATGGGTCGGGGACTATGTCAAACATTATTACCCTGAAGCAAGTTTAATAAATTCAGACGAAGAACTTCAATCATGGTGGACAGAAGTACGAACCGTTGGCCACGGAGACAAGAAAGATGAACCATGGTGGCCTGTAATAAACAACCACGACTCCCTTGTCGAAGTGATTACAACAATTATATGGGTAGCTTCAGGTCAGTGGTGAAACTAAGGCGAATAAGGGCAATCGCCCTTATCTATTATGTATTTGTTCGAATCAAATTTTCCGTCCCTTGAACAAAAGTTCTCGTTTCTTGATTATTTCAGGTCACCATGCAGCAGTAAACTTTGGTCAGTATGATTTTGCCGGGTATTTCCCAAACAGGCCTACCATTGCTCGTACCAAAATGCCAAACGAAGACGCTACTGATGAAGAAATAACCGAGTTTATTACAAGACCAGAAAGTGCTTTAATGGAATGCTTCCCTTCACAATATCAAGCGACGATCGTGATGGCGATTCTTGATGTTTTATCAAACCACTCTCCAGATGAAGAGTACATTGGAAGTCAAATTGAGCCCTTTTGGGAAGAAGATCAAAAGATTAAGGGTGCTTTTGAAATATTTTGTGGAAAGTTGAAGCAACTTGAAGGAATAATTGATGCTAGGAATGCAGATAAGAAACTGAGGAATAGAGTTGGAGCTGGAGTTGTGCCTTACCAACTGTTTAAACCAAAGTCTGAAGCTGGTGTTACAGGAATGGGTGTCCCAAATAGTATCTCAATTTGAAAAATGTATCAAACATAGGATGTATGATTTCACCACAAATATAATATGGGGTGATAAGTATAATCAATAAAGGCTTCTTTTCTGGAGACCGATTACGGTTATGTTAAGAATTTTTCTAATAAGATTTCTATTAAGACATAAATTACGCAATTAATCCCTACACAGTTAATAAGTAGAAATCAATTCCCACCAGCCCTTTCAGCAGCTTCGCCGTAGCCCATAATCGAAGGACCACCTCCCCTTCAGACCAATAGAAACAAACAGATTAATGAAATAAATATTGAATTTAATTAATTTTAAATTCTTTTTTTTTTCTTTGTTGTAAATTAGCGATAGATGTGAGTTTCGAACTTAGAGCCTTTTCCACTAGCCTATTCGATTAACTCAATTAATTTTAAATTCTTAATGGATTTAAGAAAGAAATGCTTTGATTCTTTTTAATTATTTTCTTTTAATGTTCTCAATTTGTTAATAAAATAAAGAAATTTAATATATGACAAAATGAAGAAAAAAAGATTTCTAGAGATGTTCCAGTTCATCACTCAAGTTTAAAAACGTCTCAGTTCATCACTCAAGTTACGAAATAAGGCAAAATCACTACTTCCGTTACTAAACCCATTAACTGTACCATTCTTTGGTCATGTGCGAGGCATGTGCCTTATTTTATGGGCAATTTAGTCATTTTAACGAAAGTAATAATTTTGCCTCATTGCGTAACTTGAGTGATGAACTGAGACGTTTTTAAACTTGAGATGAACTGGAACATGTCTCCAGCAATCTTTTTTTCTTGTATATTTTTTGTAAGCATACCTTCCTAGTCCTTAAACACCAATGAATGAATCTACTTTGACCTATTTATAATTAATGTAATTTTCCATCCAGGAAAATTTATTGAAGAAGCACAAGGAAACTTCTGTCTCGGGTCTAATTTTCTGGTCAAAAACACCATTTCCGACCAAGTTAACCTTCCAACTAGTGTTGTGCATGAGCCGAGCTTGCTCGCTCGGTTCGGCTCTGGAAGCCGAGGTTCGAAGCTCGGCTCGTAATAAAATGAGTCGCGCCGCGTGCCGGGTTCTTGGCTCGTAGCTCTGGAAGCCGGCTCAGTAGCTCGATAGTACATATGTTAATATTATTTTTAATAAAATAGTTATATTATACTTTTTTTAGTCATTCCAATTATTATGATTAATGTCAATTTAATGTTTCTATTTACATTGTTACATGGTTAATTTTATTACTTGTTACATGTTAATAATATTATTAATTGTTTATGCAAAAGAATTTTTTGTTAATTAAATTGAAATTTAAATTTTGAAACGAGCTAAGTGACCTAGCTCGAACCTCGGCTCTGGAATGGCTCGGCTAGGTGAAAGCTTGCCGAGCGAGCCTAGGGCTCTTTTAGTGTTGAGCCGAGCAAAACATTCTTGAGCTTGGGCTTGTGTACAACTCTACTTCCAACCAACCCACCACAGCCGACCAAGTATATTAATTAAGTTTCTCAATAAATGTTGCCACGTGTCCCAGATTGGATTTCAAGATCCGCCGAACTGCCGATCTGAGTCGACTGAGTCAGACCGAGATCTGGCCTAGTTCAGGCAATTTTTTTTTCAATTGGCCATAAAATGAGGCATATGAGCAACCACGATGGAATGAAACATGACAAGCTTTTTGAAATAACAATAATAATTATAAATGAATATTGGGGTGAATATAGTTACGAGGGCTGAAGAGATGGAGTAAGTGGCGATGGAACCATCACTAGCAGCTGTGACGACTATGTTCGCAGCTGCGGCAGGGTTAGGGTTTAGGGTTTCTGTTTTAGCATAAAGCAAACCGAAACCAACTGACCCAAGTATATAATTATTTTCTTTAAAATATTTATATATGTGATATTTTCAATAAAAAAAACTCCGTAGTTAATTTCGAAGCAAAATAACAAGTTTGTGGTTGTTAAAGTAAATTATTTTAGGAGTAAAATCACTGTTCATCTTACACGTTTCCACTTGGGTTCACTTCATCACTCACGTTTCAAAACGTCCCAGTTCATCACTCATGTTGCGAAATGAAGCAAAATCACTACTAAAAGGACTAAATTGTCCATAGTGACCAAAAACTGGTACAACTAACGGCCTCATTAACTGAAATAATGATTTTGCCTCATTCGTATCTTGAGTGATGAACTGGGACATTTTGAAACCAGAGTGATGAACACTACCTTTAGTCTATTATTTTCCTCTCCTCGTTTTTCCTCTTTTAAATCTATATAAAAAATAAAAGATAAAATAATAAATCTTTTTAAATATACATAAACATATATTAAAGGAATTTTTCATTTAACATCCATATTTAATACAAAGTTCTTATTTTGCACTTCTTAAAATTTAATTTTGTCCTAAAAGTGTATTGAGATATGTGAAATATTTAGTCTTTTAAATTTAAATCGAATCATATGGAATATGCTAAGTAACATACATAACGTTGACCCCCCAAATATAAGTTAGTGGTGGTTGGAAGTGTATATGCTTTTACACTCATGTCGACTTAATTTGAGGATTTTCATTAGTAAAATTTGATGTTGATGTGTTAATAGATACTTATGTGATTACATATATAAAGTTTGAGACTTCCAAACAAATCGTTCTGGCAGTTTCCTATCCTGCATATGATCAGAGGTTGGCGTGGAAAGTGTCTCGCCTGATGAGAGGATTAGAGCTTGCCCATTAACCACTTCGAAACACAAGGTTGGGAATAAACCTGGGTTGCATGAAGAGGCGAGGCTGCTTGACACTTTGCACTCTAGTTTTTTACCAATTGAATTATGCCTCGAAACAAGTCATTACATATATGTAACGTATACCAAGTGAAACATAATATTACCATAAATAATTAATTTAGAAATTTATATATATTTTTAGTCGAGTAAAGTTTATGACTCTAATAGATCGAATTGAAAAACTAAAATTTGAAATGCAAACTAAACCTATATGAAGTCTAGGGGTGAGCATGGGCTGGGTTGGACGAGTTTTGACTAAAGCCAAACTCAACCCAATATATTTCAAGTTTAAGAGAAATAGACTCAACACCGATCCAAGAATTATGTGGCCAATTGCTTTGCGTAACTCAATTTTTCGGATTGAGTTAGGCCGATTGTTCGGGTCATCAATAATTTTAGCGGCTAAAATGATATACTCAAATAACTCCAAATAAAAATAATAACAATTGTATTTGACTTTGAAATAATAATATCATAAACGTTGTGTAAAACCTATTAACAAATGATTCAAAGTTCAACTCCACAAAGTAAAATATCAAAAAATAATTTCACAAGAAAAATAATCATAATTTAACATTTTAAGAATGCGTCAACAATCTAACATTAAAATAAAATATTATGATTGTTTCATGTTTACGACCAACTTTTAAAGAAAAAAATAAGACATGTTAGATTAATATATTTTTTAACTTAAAGATAATAGATAACAATATTAATTATATTTAACAAAACCTTACTAGTACTCCCAACAATTTTTTTAGTAACCGTTTTAATCATTTTCACATTAATTAAGAAAAGAAAAAGTTCTCAGAAAATTTATTGAAATTATAGAGTGATAATTGATTGAAACTATATACTTGATTGATTGATAATTTAAAGGAAAGAATAGTCAAAAGGTGCATTATAAATGTAAAAGTACAATATATTATGCTAGATTTATAACTATTTTAAAACAAAATATTAAGGCTAAAATAACAATTACAAAAAATTAAAAGGGCCATTAAATAGTTAGTATATCATGTTGTCGTTGTTAGGATCATTCTTCTTTCATTTTAAGTACAATGTCTTAGTATAAAAACAAATACTAAAATATAATAGTTGCGATGAATAAAAGACAATGATATTGTTATGATGTTAGTATAACCTATACTAATAAAGTCACAAAAACAACCTTAGAAAATCTCTTTACAAAAACTTGTTTTTTTCAACTAGTTTTGAGTATAATATTATAAATTTAAATTAATATGTACTAGTTCAAGTTGGGTCAAGTTTCTTCGGGCTTCATTAGTCTAAACCCAAACCCAATACTATTTTTTTTCTTCAGGTTTTCGGTTACTAAGCCCAAACACAACTCATTGACCCAATTAACCCGTATTTCGAATTGGTTGAGTTATTTTTGCACACCCCTAACCTAGTTAAGTCTACTTGTTGTGGGTCAATCAATACGATTCTACTTGAATGCTCGACATGATGGTTTAAACTTTAAATCAAACACAATTACTCTCTCGGTCCCTCTATCAAGGCCTTTTACGAATAATAAAATTCCTTTTTATGACCTTCTTTTACCAAATAAAGAAATAAAAAGTGACAAAAATATAAGTTTGTAAGATAAACTTAAAATATTATTAAATTTTGTACAAAAATAAATGATCGAAAAAGGGACGAAGCCGAGTACCAATATTAAAAGTTAGAGAATTTGAGAGATTAACTTGAGATAATCCAAACTTGATCGTCAACAGACAATAGATCGAGTTGTCCGAACCCACATCTACGTGACTGCATTATCACCAATTTCTTGATCCAGGTTTCTCATCTTCTCTTTTTATGCACATTTCAAATCTATCTGTAATAATCGATCTCGTATATATGATAAAGTTACTAATGATTTTGGTTCATTTATCATAAAATCTGAATAAATTATTAGAATAATTATTTTTTAAATTATTTAGTGATTTATATTTTATTGCAGAAAAGTGAATATATATTGATTGGTTGAAATCAAGGGATAATTACAATGGGGTTTTTGGTGACAACTCTCATCTTTTTGGTGATTGGAGTAATTGCTTGCTTATGTACCAGAATCTGCTGCAACCGAGGCCCTTCTACTAATCTGTATGTTTTTTGATTTATTTTTTTGGTTCAATTAGATTTGATTTTTTTGTTTGTTGGGATTTTTGTTGTTTTCGATGTTTTGGTGACAAATGGATATGATTAATCAAAATGGTTTTTGATCTTATGAAGTTGTATCGATTTGAGTAAATATTATGGTCAATTACCTAAGATGGTACCTATGGGTACTAGATTTGGGACACCTACATGACCTCGGGGTTAGGGTATAGATGGAGAAGTTAACGGCTCACCAAAAGTAATAGAAAGGTAGACATCAGCGAGGGATGAGTCGATTTTGTTCATGTATGAGCGAATGAGTCCCAACATCTGGTGCATAAGTATGTATGTTGGTGCCTTTTGCTCGTTTAAAGAGTCTAGAGAAAGCAGTTTATGTCTTTAGGTGACACTTCGCATTTGGGGCTTCAACGATTTTTCCGGGTAACCTGAAGGGATTGAATGTTGTTGTTTGGAGGTTCAAAGGTGGAGGCTTTCTCAGGAAAAGAGGGGAGTGGGGGTTGGTAAAAGATCCAGGGGATCGCGGTGGTCTTCTGGCACTTCCTGAATGATGAATAGGGAATTTGGAAGGTGAACTAGGATTCACCTGACATTAGGAAACATCAAATCCACTCCAATAATTAGTTTTAAAATTTGTTATATCAAACCATTTCTAAACATTTAGTTTTTTCTTTGATATGATAGTTGAATTTCTCTTAAAGATTATGTCGGTTATTTTTTGTTTTTATGAGGGCCATTGTGTTTTGTGATGTAGGTTACACCTAACATTGATCATCACTGCTACAGTATGCTGTTGGATGATGTAAGTTTTATCTGTATTTTCATTTCCTTCTAAAATCGAATATATATTGTAGTTGTGAATCGTTTCATTAATTTCCCTGATGTTAATTATGCTCGTTGGTTACATATAAACGTAGAATGCTAGTGTGATACTTAAATATAATCTTGAGTAGGAACAAACAACAACTTTTCTGTACATCAATCCGGCTTTATATCTTGAACTTCCTCAACTGGTTGATTTTGTTGCATCTTGTTTTCCTTTTCCTTTTGTGAATTCTTAATGAACCATGATTTGTCACAAGGGAACTTGTTCGAGTTTCAAATTCACCTTGTCTCCTTAGGTTGATTATCAGTTCATACGTTTCTCCTCGTCTCCCTACATTTTCTTGTGACTTTGGTCGTAGCTGTATAGGTGAAATATTTATTCTACATCCTATGTCATCACCCTTCGTCCTTTATATTTTGTTTTTCCGACTTATTGCATGGTAAGATAATGATAATCTGATCTCATATTATGCTGATGAACATGTTTACGCTGGTACATCAATAATTAGCTCTGAATTACAAGATTCATTCTTGGTGCAAGTTGCACACTTACATAGTCAAAATTGAATTTCTGTTTTTTGAAAAATAACTTTTTAGACGTTACTTATTTACATGTGTTTGGAACTTTGATTATATAGAATTATTATAGCTTCTAACCTTTCATCATTTGACTCGTTCTGTAAATGGCTCAACGCTCACGGTGTAGTAGATCTTACTATCTTAGAGAACTTGGCAAGAATATAAGTTTCAACTTTCTCCTTGAAACTTCTTAACTCATCGATTTGCTCACTCAATAACCTTAGCAACGCGAACATGAGTGATGTCAACTTGACTAGTTAGTAACCGTACATCTATATGTTGTGAGATTGTCGTTATGGTGTATGTGGGATGTGTTCCAGTCTAAATTTATAGACACTAGATATTATGTTAGGTAATACATTGGAAACCATTGTTCTTGTCTTATTCTTTCCATCTTTAATTAAAAGCTGATCCCTTCTCTACGTTTTTTTGGTTTTATGTTAGGTGGGCCATTGTGTATCTGGCACAGCTGAATCCGCTTATTGTCCCCGTTCTAAATGAAGAATAATTATATGCAATGTCCTTTGAAGCAGGCGTTAATCGATTGTGAATGAGATGATGGTGAATAACCACATTCGTTACTTGTACTTGAATTTGTGATGTTAGAGCTATTTGTAACTATGCAGTGCCAAGAACTTCTATACGGGATATCATTTTGCCTATTTGTGTTGGCAACTTTACCCCCGTGGTTTATATCTTGATTGAACGTCATATGTTACCATTATTTGTTTCTTCTCTATACTGATTGAAGTACTCAATAATTTTGTTCATAAGTTGTATTACATGAATAAAAAATGTTGGACTCCAGAGATTTTGTTCATGACATATGTGGTCTGTGTATGTTTTGAGAGCCTACATGACTGGGTTCCTAAAGTTGATATCAATGCTTAGGGCTGTAAACGAATTGAATTATAGCGAACGTCATTATGTTTGAGCTCGGTTTGCATCTTACGTTCGATTCGGTCCGAAATGTGCGAAGTTACTGTTTGAAGGTTCGGGTTCGAGTTTGCATATAATATTTGGAGTTGGAGTTTGGTCGAGTTTGGTTCAATTTCTCGTAAATGGTTCGCAAAAAGTTCGATCCACTTGCAAATTAACACTTATAGTAATCATAATAACTACTATTGAATTATATATATATAAATATATATTAATGTGTATGTTTAGATTATATGTATATATTTAAAATGAATATGCATTTGATAGGCGAGCCGAACTAAAATGAACCGTTTGGTCCAATTTGCCGAACCTTATATTTTCTAGTACATTCGTCCGATTTGGATTATCTTGGTATCTATGAATCTCTCGTTATATTGTTTCCAACAATGTGTAACTTGTATATGATATTCATTATTCAGGGATCTCATTCTTAAAACATTATGATTTGCCATGAGATATGAACACATACATCCTTTCTTATCATGTCACATATTATATTAGGAGATATTGTTAATCATATTTGTAAGTGGAGAGGAAATGCCAAATTTAGCCACTGAAACTCCTAGGAGGCCGACGATCTCCACAACTATAATATGCATATCAGGCAAGCAATTCGTTGGAATGTACAGTTCACTAAAAATATACATATGTAAAGTAGTGGAGCCGCCATACATCACCAATGCTTATTAAATCCTAGTTGTGAATATTATTAGGTCATATTCTAAGTTAAATGTGGCATTCTGATCTTAGTAAATGATATCGTAATAGATTTTATCGGGAAATTTGGGAAAATGCATTTTTATTAATTTGAAGGACCCTTACCGAACTTTTTACCTAAATGGCACATTGGTCACGTTAAATGATTAAAATACCACCAATCTTTCTTCCTCCTTTTCCCTTTCTCCAAATTTCCGTCATTCTCATCCCCACTACTAAATTTCCAAACCTCTCAACCACTAATACATTCTCCACCATCCGCAAATCCTCTCCGCCAACCATGTCCACCAAACATCTTCAATTAAAAACCTTATCCCATTAACCGCCACAACCACCAAACACTACCAACCACAAAAGGGGGCGGGAGGCCGAATCCAAGAAGGGCCAGTGGTGGGGGCTGGGGGGGAGATTTCGAGAAAAAGGGCGGGCTGGGGGGGAGATTTCGAGCAATGGGTGGGGTGGTTTCCAGCTTAGGCGGGGGTGGGGGTCGGGGTGGGTATGGGGTTTTTTCCAGCAGCTACGGGTGTGGGGGCGATTTTGAGGAGGGGCTGTGATAGGGAGGCCAAATCTGATTGAGGGTGGGGCAGGTGGTTGAAGGTTGGTGGTGGTTGAGGTGTTTTGAATTTGGGTGTTTGGAGGTGGTTGATGTTCATGAGTTAAACGGTGGGGAAGGTGGTGGCTGGTGATTGAAGGTTGATAGTGGGGATGAAAGGTGAAAATTTGGAGAAGGGAAAAAAAACAAAAAAAAAGAGGTATTTTAATCATTTCACATGCCTAAGGTTCCATGTAGACAAAAAAGTTTTTAAGAATGTTTCAAGTTCGTAAAAATGGCTTACAGGTGTCATTTTTGCCAAATTTCTTAGATTTCGTCTATACATACACATGTATGTTAGTCTCAAATATTGTATGTGGATGAATATGAAACATTTATCACTTTGCATATCTTACAACTTTTTTAAAAATTATCAAATGTCTAAAAGTGAAAAGCTTAAACTTAGAACAAAGTTTGTTATTTTTGGGGTTGTAAATGAGTCGAATATCTCCAAGGTTCGGATTCAGGTTAGATATTTTGAAACCTTTGGCGGAACCTCAAAATGAGAACTCGGTTGGAGTTCGATGCTTATTTTTCAATTACTATTCGGCTCGGGTTCAGCTTTAACGAGCCAAACTTCAGTTCCAGGAAATTATATCTTCTACTAAAACATTTAGTAAGGACGTAGAAGCTCTTTTGAAAGAAGCTATTCAGGAACAAATAGATCGTTTTATACTTCAGGAGTGCTTGCAAAAGTTGGGTTCGAATGTGATGTAACAAAGGAAATTGAACAAAATATACTAGATTATCACAAAATACTTACTTAACAACTAAAATCTAAACTTACCTTAGCCCAAAATCAGCAGGTCAACCATAAAAAAAGAGGGAGGATGTGGCGGCAAGGGATGGAAGATAGGTCGTTGTTGCATCCACATTTTAAAGGTTCAGCTCGGCTCGTGTACCCTCGAGCACAACTATTTAGAGCCGAATACCTCTACTCGAACTGAACTTTAGCTTGAGATTCATTTAGAGCCCTAGTTGTTTTGGTCTTATATATAAACCTTATTTAGTAACGAAATCGAATTTTTGGGCAAAAAGTGAAGGAGGAAATAGTTTTTGGCAGGAGGGGTATGTGAAGTTGCATTAGGCATAAAAAATGAGTTGAAGTCTTAAAAAAGTATTTTATGTTCCAAATTTTACCTCTCATTGATTGTTGACGTAAAAAATTAATGGAGGAGTTAAGTTCTTACAACTCTTTTATCACTATTGGGGACTAAACTACAATGGTCTCGCTAGTGCTGTTAAAGTACCGGGTAATTCGGAACCCGCTCTTTACCCGACTCGGGAAACTCGGGGCCGTTACTCGCTCGTATCCTTATTGAGCGTTACTCGAGTAATTTTTCTTACACGATACCCATTTGGAAAACCCGGGGCCGCTCGATTACCCGCTCGTTAATTTTTTATATTTTATATTTATATAATTATGTTATACTTTAACCATAATTAATTTCATTGACCAATAAAACTAGTATTGAAAAGAATGTCCGGGGTTACATTTCAGCAATTAAATGTAGTTGCTGATAACCTAAAATAGTTCTTTTTAAATAGAAATTTGGGGCTAACCCGGCACCCGCTCGTAGCCCGGCTCAAAAAACTCGGCTCGATACCCTCTCATGTCCTTACCGAGCGATATGAGGGTAATAGATTTGCTACCCGACTCGTCATTACCGGATAATTACCCGGCTCGGTAAAATCGAAATCCGGCCGGATAATTCGAACCAGGCTCGTTTACAGCACTAAGTGTCGCTATTGGTCACTAAAGTGCGACTTGCTAACTTAATCCGAAATTACATCGAAAATTTTCTCGATTTATATGTCTTATAAATGAAACTTGAATTATGTCCAAAATAATATCCTTTTATTTTATTTTTAGTACAAATATCCAATTCAACAAATATATTATATTATATGCACTAATCACTATACACACTTATATAGTGGAGCCGCCATGCATCACCGCACTAACGAAATCATGCACTATTGTGAATTTTTATGTTATTATCCCTTCAATTTTCTTTGTTTTATATATCTTCAAATTCTCCAACTGTTATAAATTAGCCCTGCATGCAATAACAATAATGCATGGTACCTCCATCTTCAAACTTCAAACACATACAAATCTATATATTTTTCTCAACAATAGTTAACCAAAAGAAAACCCATAATGAAAATGATGAACAAAAAGCCATATTGTTCATTAAATGGTTACTTCTATTTGTTGATTCTGATGACAAATTGGATGATATTATTACAAGTTCCGTTAGCTGTAAACTCACAACAATTAACGTCTGATTTTTATGCAACAACATGTCCAAATCTGCTAAATGTCGTACGTAAAGAGGTGATGAACGCCATCAAGAATGAGATTAGAATGGCCGCTTCTTTGCTTCGACTTCACTTCCATGATTGCTTTGTCAATGTGAGTTTTTATTATTAATTGTAAAAATAGTTTTTGATTAATCTAGTCGATGTAATTTACTAATCGCGTGTGGACGTATATTAACGGAGAAATTAAGTTGGGGACTAATGTGCACCTTTTTGCTAATCTTGAGCACTAAATTGTCATGGTATCACCATCGGGTGCTAAACTGCAACCTGATAACAGTATCAGGGACCATTTCAACAATATATTGGCACTCATATATAGGATGAACGAAGACCCCAACGAGAAAATTTTCAAAATGACGATCTCTGATCTAGATAATATGCCTAAGTTGCACTTTAGTCCCAGAAAATATATGGTCTGTGTAAATGGTCCTGATATTAGCATAAAAGGTGCAGAGTTCCTCTTTCGACGCCAAAATAGAATTTTGAAACCTTAAATATTTTCTTAAAATATGTACTTTAGTCCCTAATATTGGTCGAAAATGTGCACTTTAGTTATTCCTTCCGTCAAAATTTGACGTCCCCTCAAAAGAATGATTAAAGTGCACATTTTCAACCAATAGCACGGACCATTTGAGGAGGCCGAATATTTACAAGGGCTAGTGCAACTTCCACATAGATACTATTTCAGCGATATCTCAGACCCCAACTTCAAATCTTGCTTCAATAATTTTTTTGACCTTTTTGTTTATGTCTAGCTATCCTTTCAAAATTTAATATTCTGGTTGAATTTAAATGAATATTCTATGTTAAAATTACGGATCTATCCATCTGGATGGTATATCATATACATAGACATGCATAATAAGCATATATACGTTTTTAGGGGTGCGATGGATCAATTTTGTTAGATGGGAACAACACTGAGAAAACTGCATTTCCTAATAGAAATTCTGCTAGAGGATACGAAGTGATCGACAATATCAAAACTGCTGTAGAAAATGCATGCACTGGGGTTGTTTCTTGCTCCGACATTCTTGCTATAGCCGCTCGAGACTCGGTGGTGCTGGTAATAACTAATTACTCCCTCCATCCCTTTTTACAAGGCACTATCTCGTTGAAAGATTCTATACACCTGCAGATCTGCCGTTTTCGTTCACTAATGATTCATTAATCATATAAGATGTATATTGTACCTATTTAAATTATATTTTCTTCTTCTTTTGATACATTTTAGGTAATACGTACCATTACGTCAAAAACAATTCAATAATGTCAATCATCTAAGCTTATTCATTCCGTTTTAAATAATTTGTACCTACTTATTTAACAGATTTTGGTACACAAACTATATCGGTGTATAATGTCGTTTTGGTGCATTTATTGAACATTTTATGTTGAACCATCTTAGAATGATATATTTTAGTAATGAGTACCATATTTAAATTGAAAATAATTGTATATGTTGATTAATGAACATTAATGAACATTAATGAATGGTATTATTACTGCTGAATTTTATGTAAAAATAAATGATTCTAACAAAAGAGGCGATGGGATGAGACTGGGAGTGCTATTTAGAGCATTTGCAACAGACTCCCTAAACCTCTTCCTATTTCATATTTAGAATAGGGAAAGACAAAAAGAAGCAAAAATGTATCAAATAGCAGATTCCTTATCTCTAAAAACTTTACCAAATATTATATGGAATGTCTTATATTTACACCTTCCCCAAATCACTTTTGTTCATTATATCAAGTGTTGTAAGTAATAAATAGGGAATCTGAATTTGTGCAAAAGTTAAAACATACTTCTTAAATTTAATAAAGTAGTATAAGGAGTTGATTTTGGGGAAAAATTTTAAGCAATCTGCTGCGAATGTTCGGTGGAATATATGATCTTGTCCTCAAATATTTGCATAGACATTTTCATAACTAATTCTTATATATATTTGTCATTAGTACACAATTTCATCTAACTATTTCGAAGTTTTTTCATTTTCTTAATAAAATAATTTTACTTTAAGTAATTTCTTTATCATATTATGAAAAATGAGTAAAACAACATTTTTTTAGAGTGGAGGGCCTCAATGGCGAGTTCTACTTGGTAGAAGAGATGGATTGGTAGCAAATCAAAGCGGAGCAAATAGCGCTCTTCCTTCTCCATTCGAATCACTCACCTCAATTATAGCCAAGTTCGACGCTGTTAATCTCAACATCACTGACGTTGTTGCCCTATCAGGTAAATCATTCGGTTTTCAATAATTCAGTTAGGGCCTGTTTGTTAAACTGATTCAGCACTTAAACTTAATTAATTAAGTACTTATTTCATTAAGTCTGTTTGTTAACAAAAAAAAATTAAGTACTGAATAAAATCAGACCTGAATGAAATCCTTAACAAAAAATTAAGTCAAAATTTGCTACTTAATTTTGTCCTCTTAATCAAATCAGAAGTTATCAATTGCAACTTTACATATTTCTCCTTCCTTAATTCTTTCAAATTCATACATTCTTATTCAAATCAAATTAAATTATTATCAGTGTCATTATTATTATTATTATTATTATTATTATTATTATTATTATTATTATTATTATTATTATTATTATTGATAGCAAAATAAAAAAAATCTATTATTGATATTGCTACTCTTATTATTGTTATTATTATGATTATTATTGCTATTATTAATTATTATTATCATTATTATTTCTATTATTATTATTATTATTATTATTTTTATCATCATTATTTTTCATAAGTATTACTCCCTCCATCCCTAAATGATTGTCACATTTGACTTTTGGTGGTCAATAAAACACGATTTAAAATATAAATATCTCTTATTCTACATGCGAAAAGATTGTAATAAGTTGATATTTCAAAAATATATATTGAGACGAATCTAACGAGGTCCCACAAGACTATATTATTTTTTATCGTTTAATGAGAATTCATGATCAAATTTTATTGTAATTGACCACAAAAGTCAAAATGTGACAATCTTTTAGGGACGGAGGGAGTAATATTTTATTATTCTTATTATTACTATTATTATTAATATTTCTATTATTGTTGTTATTATTATTATTATTATTATTATTAGTATTATCACATATTATTATTATTATCATTATCGATAATATTATTAATATTATTATTATCTTTATTATTCTTATATTATTCTTATTTTGGTTCTTATTACTATTATTATTATGGTTATTATTATTATTATTATTATTATTATTATTATTATTATTATTACTTTTGTTAATATTATCATCAATAATAATATTAATATTATCATTATTCTTATATTATTAATATTTTATTTTTAATATTATTATTTATTAATCATATTTAATATATTCATAATTTAATTAATAATATATTTAATTTATTTATTTTGTGTAATAGTATTTGTTATACATATTATCTATATATGAATGAATTAAAGTAGGGGTAAAGTTGTCATTACATTACGATTTCAGTCTTTTTCTTTGAAATGTTATCAAACATCTAAATACTTCCAGAATTCAGATTCAGTTATAATTTAGATTCAGACATTCAGATTCAGACATTCAGTTTTCAGACTTCAGACTTCAGATTCAGACATTCAGTTTTAACAAACAGGCCCTTAGTCTTCGAAAGTGGAATCCAATTGCATAAATAGTCCTAAAAAGCTGGTCGAGGTTGGTTATTATTTCCTGGAACTTTTGTCCCTGAAAGTGGGATCCAATAGCACAAATGCAGAATTACCATTAAATTTAATTTTTAAACTAAATCGTCACTTTTGTCCAATTTATAGAATCAAATGACCAATTATTTTCTCTTAAGAGCAACTTAAAATTGTCAAGATTCGATGTCTCATGTGCAACTTAAGAATTATCAATAACGATCGCACTTTTGGGACTAACATGGCAATTGTCTCCTTAAACTTTTCCCCAAATTGTACTCTTTCCCCCCGGAGGTAATTGAAGATTTGATCTGAGATAGTGACACGCAATTATACACTTTAGTCCAAGATAGTTAAAATGTTGCAGATTAGTCCCTGAAAATGGCGTAAGATTGTTGTACAGTCGAGCGAATTGCAAGTAGTCCCCGATAGTGTCATGAAGTTGCAGTTTGGTCCCCAATAGTAGCACCGCTGCAGTTTAGTCCCCGAAAGTGACCAAAAAGTTGCAGATTAGTCATCAAGTTAACTATTTCATTAATTTTTAATATCAACACGCGATGAGAGGTCAAATATGGACCAGAAAATGAATTTTTAAGAGATAAACTCATTTTAGTGTCTCATCAAAATTCATTATAAAGCTGAAATGCAAAATTTCATTAATTTCTAACATAAAAAATGAGTTTGTCTTAAAAAAAATATTATTTTTTGCCCCAAATTTCACCTATCATCGCGTGTTGGTGTTAAAAGTTAACTGAATACTTAACGTGGGGACTGATCTGCAATTTTTTGCCACTTTCGTGGACTAAACTGCTACGGTGCCACTATTGGGGACTAAACTGCAACTTGATGACACTATCGGAGACCATTTGTACAATTCACTCTTGTACAGTCCCCAAAAGTGACAATGTTATAGTATGGTCCCCCAAAAGATAGGGACTAATGTGCAACGATTGTCAATTTTGGGGACTATATTGCAACACTTGGACCACTTTCAAGGTCCAATCTAGAACAATGTAACTATCTGCGACTAAATTACAATTTTGTCTCACCATGTGAGACCAAAATCGACAATTATCTCCTTTTCCCCAAATCCTTGTTATGCCATGTATTAGTGTATATATTTAACCTTGTATCATTACTGTATCGGGCCGAGCCCGTAAGTAATATTAAGTTATAGTGCGCGCCCTATATGTTGTATAAATAGGTGCCTCAAGTCATTGTATGAACCACTGATTATATTATTTACACATATATGCATGCAGGCGCTCATACTATTGGGCTAGCAAAATGTGCAACTTTCAGCAACCGGCTATTCAACTTCTCCGGCAGCGGGGCGCCGGATACCACCATGAACACCTCTATGGTAACTGACCTCCAACAAACATGTCCACAGTCCGGTGATGGGAATAATACAGCTTCTCTCGATGTAACAACTAGAGACATATTTGACAATAAGTATTTCAAGAATTTAGTCAATGGAAAAGGGCTTCTTCAATCTGACCAGATTCTCTATTCAAGTGATGAAGCTATTTCAACAACTAAAGATATTGTTGAACGTTATAGCATTCTTTCCGCAACATTCAGGGGTGACTTCGCTAAATCGATGATTAGTATGGGAAATATTAGTCCACTTACTGGATCAAATGGTGAGATCAGGAAAAATTGTAGGGTTATTAATTAAATACTTCCTACATAAATATGATCTTTGTATCATCTTGATTTATCCTGATGATAATGTACCATTCGACTTATGGACATCAAAATAAAATATGATTGCATGGTGATCCTTATCAAAAAACGAGACTAAATCAACATAATACCCCAAAATTCGAACTTTCATTACAAAACTACATCAAATCTTCAAGTTACATACACGTAACACACATAAAATAAAAATTCATAGTTTAAACATTATTTAAACTCAAAATCTTGTGTTCAACTAAAAAATATTCAAAGTTTATTCAAAAAACAACATTAGAGTACCAAAATAACAAACTTTAAACATAAATCTATACTTTTTAGTACAAATTTGCCCACATATTCATAAAAATCTTAGAAAAGATTCAAACTTTTATAGAATAGATTCAAACTTTTGTTCAAAAACCTTCAAATAACATAAACACAATACATATAAAGTATAAAATTAATTAAAAACATGATTTTAACTCAACAAAATTGAAAAACGTGATTTTGACTCTACTAAATTAGAAAAGATTGAAACTTTTGTTGAAAAACCTTCAAATAACAAAAATGCAATACACATAAAATACACAACTAATTGAAAAACGTAATTTTGAATTAACTATAATAGAAAAAACGGGATTTTAACTCAACTAAATTAAAAAAGATTCAAACTTTTGTAAAAGAAACCAACTTTAAAGAGGCAAAAACAAATGATAAGGAGAAAATGAAGATGAAGATTACGGCGAAGATGAAGATTCCGGCGAAGTTGAAGTGAGTATAAGAGAGAAAAGAGAGATAGAGTGAGATGAGGAGAGAGAGTGAGAGGAAGAGAGTGAAATGTGCAACTTTCAGCAACCGGCTATTCAACTTCTCCGGCAGCGGGGCGCCGGATACCAGCATGAACACCTCTATGGTAACTGACCTCCAACAAACATGTCCACAGTCCGGTGATGGGAATAATACAACTCCTCTCGATAGAACAACTAGAGACTTATTTGACAATAAGTATTTCACGAATTTAGTAAATGGAAAAGGGCTTCTTCAATCTGATCAGATTCTCTATTCAAGTGATGAAGCTATTTCAACAACTAAAGATATTGTTGAACGTTACAACAATAATTCCGAAATTTTCATTAGTGATTTCGTTACATCGATGATTAAAATGGGGAATATTAGTCCACTTACTGGATCAAATGGTGAGATCAGGAAAAATTGTAGGGCTATTAATTAAGTACTTCGTACATAAAGTATGGTCCTTGTGTTGCTGTGTTCGGGGGAGTTATTTGTCTATTGGTGGTCTCTATGGTAAAATAAGTCGGGGGACTGAGAGGCGATGGTATGGCCTTTGTAACGTTTTGATTTATCCCGATAATGATGTACCTTTGAACTTTTGTAACAGTTAAATAAAATATAATTGCGTGGTGATCGTGACACTCAAAATAATGTTTGGAGTTTCTATCGCTTATTACAAAGAAGAAAAAAAAATTATTTGGAGTGGGAAGCTAGAAGAGTCATCGCAATATGATATAATAAAATTTACTTGCTTATTATAAGTTGATTGGTATTTTTTGATGTGTTACAATGCAAGTTGAAATTAAAATTATGTGTCAAAAACATTTAATGAGGAGATAATAACTCAAGCACTATTAAAATTTATGTATCAAAAATATTTAACGAGGAAATAATTGTCTCAGTTGGGTTAGAGACTTGTGTTAAAGTGTTAAAAATATAATAAAATACAAAATGAAAATAAGAGGGAGATATATTATTACTACCTCCATGCTTAAATGATTGGTACATTTTGACGTTCATGGTCAACAAAATACGATTTAAAACATAAATATTCCTTATTATACATGTGAAAAAATTATAAAAAGTTGATATTTCAAAAATATATATTGAGACGAATCTAACAAGATCTCACATGACTATATTATTTCTTATCGTTTAATAAAATTCTTGATCAAATTTTTTAAAATTTGACCACAAAAATCAAAATGTACCAATCATTTAAGGACGGAGGGAGTATTTTCCTTGAGTTTTCCAAATACAATCAATCTTCTAATACATCATTTGATCAAGAACACTTAACATAAAGAGAATGCTTATTGCTAATCAATATTTGCAATCAAATGATATCTATTCATAACAAATTTTGATATATTTTAAGGATTGATTATAAAATGATTAGTTATTTGGTTAATAATTAATTTAGCAAGTTAATTATCTGGTTAATAATTATTTAAGTGGTTAATAATTATAAGTGTCTATCTTATCTTTTTTTAAGTACGGTGTTTAAAAAATGTTTAAGCACGTAATGCAAATTTAGTCAAATGATCGATTATCATGTGTATTTTACCTATTATATTTTCTTTCAACAAAATTGCTCATTAACAAAAAAAAAAAAAAGCTAGTAATATAGTCTCATATTTTACTTTAACGAACAAATTAAAACCCCTACGGTTAATACTCTATTTTAAATATAAATAAGCAAATAGATTAAATCTACTCTTGCATCAAGCGTCTCTCTAATCAGGTGATTTTCTCCATACCAGAATATACCCTCTTCCATATATATGAATTATTTGCGTGTAATAACTAATTTTAGAGTTTAATTTTTTTTGTATTCTTATTATTGTAGAATCTGAATGAATAATAACAATAATAATAATGTTGCAGAACTAAATGAATTATTATATTCTGAGATCAATTTAGAATTAAGATGGGGTTTTTGGTGACAACGTTACTCTTTGTGATGATTGGAGTAATTGCTTGCTTGTGTATTGGAATCTGCTGCAACAAAGGCCCTTCTGCTAATCTGTATGGTTTCTTTCTTTTTCATTTTTGTTTTAATTTTCACTCTGTTTTTAATTTGTGTGATTACATTGTGGCAATCTTGTTATTTATTGTGGTTGCGAAGTGAAGTAATTAGGATTTACCATATAATGCGAGAGCACATTCCTCGATTTAGTGTTCCAGGGCGGGGAGCGATGGGCGTGGGCGCTTAAAGTGAGGGGTTCACCCCCAATGTCTCAATTAGTAATACTGGGGCACGTGTCAAAATGTTATAAGATGTTAAGATTGTGGGACCCAGACTCGTTGATGTGTTTGGAGCAGGTACATCAAATGCGACAGATGATCACTCTGTTAACGATAGGGAATATCGATGCACTAGTGAAACCAGGATTCAGGTCCGGGGCAAGTGAAATATATGGTTTTTAACTGTAAAAGGTAAAACTTTTCGAGATTGGGGCGGGGGGTGGGTGTGACTACTATGTTCAATTCAATGCACTTGCATATATGTATCCCTGCCTCTTGAGTCATTGGAAGATTGGACTTGTATGAATGGGTAAGTGCAATAATGATCACATTATGGTTTATGTTCGATGAGGGAATTGGGCCCACAATTTTAAAGCTGTGTATTGAAGAATGGCCTGTAGAATTTAGAGGAACCACTTTTGGTAGAATTTATCAGGTGGAGCTTCCATAAATTGTCAATGCTGGAGGTAAGAGGAAGATGGGTCAAGAGAAGGATAGAAAACAGTGTCCTTGTGTAAGAGAAGAAAGGGCAGTTGTTGAGTAATAAGAGGTGATGCAGTGGAGACGTTTACGGTTCTTAAATCTGTTAAGAGATATGTGAGGAGGGGCATAATCTTTGGTCTCTACCCGATGAAAAAAACGGAATCTTAAGTAATTGAGGTGTTGTAGTTTCTATGAGAATCATGTGAAGAAGTGGTGCGGTGTGGCTGTTAGAAGGATGACGGTCGGGTCATATTGAAGAATATGGATCCCAAACATGTTTAGTGAAGTAAGAAATCATTGAGTTGTTTCTTTTTCTTACTCACTTAAATTTGTTTACTACATGTGTATAATAGCCTGCCTACTTAAAAAGTGCACATCGGGGGGGGGGGGGGGGGGGGGGGGTGGTGAAAACATGGAGAGTCAAGCGTAAAACTATGATATGACGCTCTACCATTCCTCATTGAGTACAATTTAGATTTTCAACGTTTTATTGTTATGATATTTGGTCCTCTACTGCTTTTTTAAATAAATTTGGTTTCATGTTGCCATTGCAGGTTTTTATCTTAAATTGTTGTATGTGATTTTGCATTTTCTTATGTTTGTTATCGTGTTTAATCGTCTAGGTTGCACCTAACATTGGTCAGTACTGCAACAGTGTGTTGTTGGATGATGTAAGTTCTCTATGTATATTTATTTTATCAATAAGACAGTATATATCTGTTATGTTCCATTGATTGTGTGCGTATGCTCTTCGACATCTCTATAGATCTTTAAATCTTGTGTTTGTAGACACCCTAATAATCTTGCATAGTAGTTAACTTTAACCCTTCTCTATACTATCCCCCCGTTTTGTTAACTTTAAGGACTCTCCTAGCCGGTTAGTCTTTTTTCTTTTCCCTTCCTGGCTCCCTCTCACTAGCAATTTCCCTTATAATTTCAATCTAAGATACCATAAACCTTTTCATTTCCTCCCTCGTTTTCTCGGAATAATAAATTACTAGTGTTTATAGTATGTTGCTCATTGAATACATGCATTGCTAAACTTGGCTACCTTATGAATCGAACGCATGAAATTGTTATTGTGTATTTTAGATGCTGATGTTGAGAAAACTTGGCTCTGACTTTTTCTTGCTCCTATGGTTTCTCTTTTACCAAAATTCATATACTTATCTTCTTTGTTTTTAGGTGGGCTATTGTATATCTAGCTCAGCTGAATCCATTGATTGTCCCAGTTCTAAATGAAGAATAATTTCATCAAATGTACGGTATCTTCTGGGAGCTCGTACTATTGAGGGGTGAATCATGCATGATGATGGATAGGGATATTTTTTGGTTCGGTTCAGTTGGTTTTTCTCGAGAATTACATCAAATTATTGATGGATACTACATTACCAAGTTGTTCTTCAATTTCAATGTTAATTTTTTTTGTAATTCAGGTCTGAATCATTTTGCATGTTTTGTAGGGTTTTGCAGGGTTAGGTTGTTAGCCTGTTCCGACCAAACCCGAATCGACCACATTAAATTTCGGGTTTTAAAAAATGAATCGAAACATGACTCGAGAAACATTTGACTGTTGCATTAGGTACTTGAGTAAGTAGTTTCAATGGTTAAAATGATATATTACATTCTTTCAAATAATTAAAATAACAGATTGTGTGAAGACAATTAACTTAATTGATGAAATGATCCCAGTAAGTGGGTTACTGTTGCAGTTTGGTCTCTATTAGTAGCACGATGTGCAAATGGTCCATGTACTTGGATAGTCGGTGCGAAAATGGTTCTTAAATTAACGGTTTTACTACTTTTGGGGCATTTTTATAATTTTTATAATTATTTGAGACAAATAATAATATTTTAAACTTTATGTCATCTTCTTTATTTTCCTCTCCTTCCTCTATTGAAACAACTTCAAATACTATACTTTAAAATACGGTGATTAAATTTATGTTTTTTGCCAAAAAATATTCTTTAAATTAGTAAATGTAACCCCAAAAATATACTCAAATTTTTTTTCCGTTAACAACTAACGGACTGGTTAATAGGGATCATTTATGTACCAACTAAACATTTACGTGGACTATTTGTGTATTGACGTCACTTCCATGGACCAAAGTGCAATAATATCCCACTTATTAAGATCATTTTGATAATTACCTCAACAATTAACAAACGAATATGAAATTTAAACTACCTAAATTAGAGTAACAAAAAATTAGAAATATCGTGAAATTATTCCTAATTTAGTTTGGCTTATTTTTTTGGGTTCCCTAAACTATTATGATGCTAAACTATTGTGATGTTGAAGGATAGGGCTCTCAACTTTCTATCTTTTTAAATAAATGATTGAATATCATTATATTTTAAATTATTTTTACCGAAAAATTGAGTTGAGATTTGAGACAAAAGATAAAATTGAAAAACATAAAACTAAATTGTTTCTACCAAAAAATTGAGTTGAGACAAAAGATAAAATTTAAAAATAGTTAACATATTTTTCACTAATAGATGTACTATGCAATTGTTAATTTTATAGATTACACAATGAAACAAACATATGAATAAGATGTGAGAAGTAGTGTTGTTATTAGTCCTGGTCCACTCTCCCAGGAATCAGACCGATAGGTTACCGGTTTTATCGTCCGGACCGTTAACCATATCAGATTTTTTTTTTGGATTGGTACAGTTTCGATAACTTATCAGGGTGGATAGCGATCCGGATTGGTTCCGATTATATCCGATAAAAAACATACACAATGAAAAAAACTTTAAAAAATGTTCAAAATTAATAATATAACATCTAAAAATTAATATCTATTATGTTATTAGATACTTTATCGGGAAACTTATCGAATGACAGTTAATTTTTTTATCCGTTCCCGGACTGTTATTTGACCGGGTGGATAAACATACCGAAAATTTTGGATCAGGTACCAAACGGATCTCAATTCTCCCAGTCCAATAACAAGCCCTAGTATGAAATAATGCAATATATCTTTGTGCTTTACCATCTACTCATAACCATAATGATTTTAATTTGATTATTTCATATACATTTACATATCAATTATTTCCAAATAAATAGGTTATTAGTCAGAACCATTTACATACCATTGAAATTATTAATTTTGTCCCGAAAAATATAGCTATTATACTCATATTAGGCTATGTGACCTATGATGATTGTGACAGGAATATTTTAGGCAGATCAATTTTAGGAAGAAACTAAAGTCAACTTGCAGAAATCTAATTTATTTTATGATTGTAAAATTAATCAAGTTCAGGATCAATTTTTTTAATATAATAAAATTCAATACTATTAATATTACACTCTATTTCCTCAATTTTTTCCTTTAATTTACTCTATGAAAATTTATGAAAAGTGATAAAGTGGAGTGTGTGTATAATATGTGGAGTATAAAAATCAAACACCAAAAAATATTACTCATTATTGATATTTATGTCAAAATAAATGTTCATTGTAATAAAGTTAATTGGAGATTTTGTGGTTTAAGAGGATTTTCATATATAATAAGTCAATAAATTGAGGTTAACAATACAAACTAGTTAAGAAATTTATTGGCTTAATTTGTTTCTAATAGAGTCCTGTAATGAGTCAACTTTCTCATGAATAATGTTAAATTATTGATTTCGTTTGTCTAATATAATAGTAATATTTATAGTCCTTCAATTATATAAAGATTTTATCAAAATATAAATATACCTTTGAAACATATTTCGATGGTATATTCACAGAGTCAACGTCAACGCTTGTTTTATGTGTTAGAATTTTTTTAAAAAAACAATAAATATAAGATTTGCCAATTATACGAGTTTACCCTTCATTAATTGTCCATCAAATCATTTGAAGAGGAGTTTGTAGGCAGATCAAGAAAGGGAAGAAACTAAAACAAATTCGTTCTTATATACATCCTAACGTATTTGATTAAAAAAAATTCAAATATAATACTCCGTATTTTAAATTTTTCATTTTCTAGAATGTATCTTATGGCACATATGTTAAGAATTAGATGTGAAAATAAATTATAACATATGTAAACTTATATACGAACATATGTAAAATTCTTTCCATATCAAATTTTAATACAAATTTCTATGAAATTTTATCCTATGTCTCATGAAATGACACATTTAAGAAACGGTTTTAATTTATATTTGTATTGTCTATTAAGATGATACTGATAATTGATTTAATTTAAAGAGTTTCAAAAGGTCAAACTTATCCCCAATCACATGTAAGGTTGGTACTAATCGTGGTCCGAATATAGTTGCAGGCTTATACTATACGTACTAAAATAGCATTTAAAATAGCATTAAAAATAGACAATAATACAAGTATAGTTGCAGGCTTAAATTATAAATAATTGCTGATTCAAATCGTGGAGTATTAAAAATAGCATTCAAATTCAACACAACTCATCCCAAAATATTGTCCTATTCTCTTACGTTTCGACAACGTCAATTATAACAAATATTCCAATTTATTTGCTTATATTAGTAGTAATAATATTCCTATGGTAATTTCATAATAATAGATTTCTCACTTTTCAAAACTTATGTTTCAATGATCAATTACTTTGCATGTTAAACAAAATTACAAAAGAAATAATATTATGAAAACATTCTTAAAAATCATCAATAAAATCAATTTTATATTTTGGAATTAATAAATACTCCCTCCGTTCTCTTTTACTTGTCTTTCTAGCCATTTGTACATAGATTAAGAAAATATAAAAGATGACCAAGAAGTACATTGAAAATGTAAAATGATGACAATCAATTGAAACTATATAATTGGTTAGTTGATAAATCCATAGTAAAAAGTAATCAAAAAGTACATTGAAAATGTAAATTTGTAATTAATTATGCTAGAAAGACAAGTATTTGGGAACAAAAAATTGAGGCTAGAAAGACAACTAAAAGAGAACGGAGGGAGTATTAATAATTTGTGAAACGAGTTTGACAAGGTTGCGTCTGGTATAGTGGAATGAAATAATGTAGGAATGGAATCGACAAAGTAATGGAATCGACAAAGGAAATGAATGAATTAATGAAGTTTATTACTTTGTTTGGTATGTGAGTAGTAATGTGATTGTTACCCCCAATTTTTCTAATTTGATTACCTAGTAGGAGGTAATCATTCATTACCCCTAATTTGGGCGGAATGGTTATTACCTCAAATGAGGTAATTCAATGAACTAGGGAATGCAATCAAAATTCATTATTGACTACCAATCTAAGTAATACAAACTAATTTAATTCTATTCTATTCCCGCATACCAAACACAACCTAAAACTCAATTGGTAATAGAGGAAATAGTTTAAGATCCTATATATTGATCACGAAAACACCGACTTCGGATGTGCAATGTTCATATTAATAGAGGAGCACCGAAATCTATTACTCCGTATTTCATTTTGTAATTTTCTTTAATAACTTATTTTAGCTGTAGTTATTTTACATGAGATCACATTTAACTACCTGCATTTGTTGATGTTGAATGTAAATCAACGGCGAAATATATTGTGTCAATTATTTTATAAATAAATAATTATTAATTAAATAGAATATTAATTCGCATATGCATTGATTGTGCACGCGCCACTAGTGTCTATAAATTTGAAATGGTCGAGTGACATATCCACCACCATGCTTCGTCCATATGAAATAATTCACTGTACAATAATACCAAATAATAAACAACTAGTCTTATAATTATTATACTATGACTTCATTTTGATTATATATCATAGTATTATATAAAACAGTTGAAATATTTTAGGATGGCATTTGATGGAAATGATGCGACGGCGCCGTTGTTGAATGGCAGCGGCCGGCGTCTCAGCCGCCGGAATTCTGTGAATTCTTTTCGGAGTGATTTTGTTGCGAGGCTTTCTGATAAAGTCCGGTGTGGCGTTGATATTGAATCTCCATCCACCTTGGATATCTCCAAGACGTCTAGCTTAACCCAAGGTATTTCTCAATTATCGATTTTGGATCGTTTGTTACACTTTGCATGATTTGTATCGAGATTTAATTGATCAGATAGTGGGACTAAGTTGCACATTCGTTCTAGAAAGTTCGAATAATGTTGGGTTTAATCCCTCATAGACCATACCGTCTAATATATTTTCGTGAGAAGTAAACGTTTTTACAGGGATTCTTGGCCACTTCCCATAAGAATTTGACATTATTCACTCTCGCCCTCGGAGAGTGAATAATGTCGAATTTGGCTAGAAAGTGGCTAACAATGTTGCTAAAACGTTAACGTCTCACGAAATATGATATGATGAAGGATCAACTAGGTGTATGTAGTTGATTATGTCTCATGGAGCAGCAACTCCTATATGTGCTTCACCTACTTGAAACAGAATTCGAGAAATTTTGTGATTCGTCGCCATTGTTATTTGATGTTTATGCGAAGGGTGTTTGCTTGATTGATTGGATACAGGTGAAAAGGAATATTATGAGAGACAATTTGCAACATTGAAATCATTTGAGGAAGTGGATCATGTAGTGAGCTCTGATTTTATCGGTGAACATGAGGATTATGCAGAGCAAGCCCAACAAGAAAGAGCGATGGCATATTCAAATTACGCAAATATTTTACTGCTGGCTTTTAAGGTGCATTGTGCATTATTTGGATTTTGTTATTTGGCTCACTACTGTAGTGCTTAACTATACTCTCTCGCCTTGGATGTCTCTCGCCTTGGATATAAAGAAATCAATCAAAATGACTCAACACTATATGCATTACTTATCTTTGGGAAGTAGTAGGTAGTCGTTTGTACTCGACTCTTTGGTCAATTCGGTAACAACCTCTCTGTTATTATAGGGCTAAGGTTGTGTACTGTCCGCCCTCTTACCAATCTTAGGTGAGAGTCTCTTCGGAGGCACATGTTGATGTGGATGTATTGTTAATGAAGTGGATTTTATCAGTAATAAGCTGAGCTCTAACTTTGTCGTAGTCCTGCGGATCAGTGATATAGACGTTGTACGGTTTATTGTCACACTACTTCGGTTTTACTAAATATCTTGGGCTTCCACATTCTGACTATTTGAGTCTTACTAGCCTCATGTTGGAGACAGTATTAGAATTATTTAGCTAAGTTCGATCCATCTGCGTGTAGTGCATATGTAGAACTGATAGTTTATTATATTGATTTCCTTTTAACTGACATTTTTTTGCGCTTGGCAGATATATGCAACAATAAAAAGTGGTTCGTTAGCAATTGCTGCCTCGACACTGGATTCCTTACTTGATCTCTTGGCTGGTGGCATACTATGGTTCACACATCTCTCGATGAAGAATATCAATATTTATAAATACCCTATTGGGAAATTAAGGGTCCAGCCAGTCGGCATTATTATCTTTGCAGCAATTATGGCTACATTAGGTGAGCTACTGTATCTGTAATTGTTATTACTCTCAATATCTTCTCGTTATTATCGGATTATTGCTCAAACCTTACATGCTGATAATAGAAATTGGAAGCAATGACATTACTATTTAGTGTATGTAGATACACAGTTCTATATGTTCAGTAGCACTAGGAATGAAGGCCAATATAATAGAAAGCATAAGAAATGTGTAAAAATTTCCAACCATCATAAGTCATTTGAACCAAATGGCCTACACAGAAAGCCTTCCACATGTAGTAATATGTTCTCGGGATATTGAGCATTGAAAGATAGTTGGCAAGTTGTTTCTTAAATAATTAGAGAACTTGAGAGTATCCTCATGCATCAGCTGAGTACTTTTGTGGCCCCAATATGAGTTTTGAACCTTAGGTTTTAAGAGAAACTATTATATTCACTCATGCAAGCTAACTCATGGACAGATTCCTTCCCTGTTTTTGGCGTCCAATAGTATAAACCGTTTATTAATCTGTGTTAGTGTTGATACAATACAAACTGTAATAATGACGAGTTATGGATCTTACAATTTGATGAATGTATTTTAATTCCAATTTCAATAAAGCTGTGACACTTGATAGGCCGTCTCTGACGAAACCTTGTCATGACTAAAACTACTACAAAATGTGATGCCTAAAAGTGATCAGCTTCAAAACTAGAGCAGATCAATGATTGTAGCTTCAATTTTCTCTATGGAGTTGGCCTTGGAGTTAAAAGAGATGTATCTCTATTCTTGCACTATCGTTACATTAAACTCATTAGAGGCGGTTTAGAACACCCTTTTTCCTGATTCAGTAAGATCTTTAGGTTTTCAGGTACTGATCCAGGCGATACAAGAACTGGTCCAGAATACACATCCTGACAAAATGTCATCAGATCAGCTGATCTGGCTGTATACAATTATGCTATCAGCCACTGTGATAAAACTTTTCCTCTGGTTCTACTGCAGAAGTTCTGGAAACGAGATTGTTCGTGCTTATGCAAAGGTAATTGGAACTCTCATAGATTGTTTTTATATGTGGAGTCGTCTGCTTATGGATCCTTCTGTGTTGTCTATCAGGATCATTATTTTGACGTTGTAACAAATGTGGTCGGGCTAGTGGCCGCTGTTTTAGGAGATATGTTCTACTGGTGGCTGGACCCTATAGGCGCTATTTTGCTTGCACTTTATACAATTGCAAACTGGTCTGGGACTGTTCTTGAGAATGCAGGTAGCTATTTCTTTGCATCCATGCCGTCTCGTTTCTCCTTTTTCTTTTCCTTTTTCTTGTTATAAGATGGGGGGAAATGTGGCAATGTAATGAACAAGATGTGCTTCCTCTTGCAGTATCACTTGTAGGGCAATCTGCTCCTCCGGAATTCTTGCAGAAGCTCACGTATCTTGTCATCAGACACCCTAATGTCAAGCGCATCGATACAGTTCGGGCATACACATTTGGTGTTCTGTATTTCGTTGAGGTTGGTACCATATTTATGTAACCTAGAGATCCAAATGAAGGGGAAACAAAATTTCATTTGGTTCGGTTTACCAACCTACGTTTATTTATATGAAGTAGTAGATGGTATTTACATCCTTGTTATCACAAGGGTAAGGCTGCATAGTATTCAAGCCCACCTTACCACGCTCATGTTGGAGTTTCTTCAAAGGCGTTGGACATGTTAACGTTGTACTAAACCAAGTACAAGGAGTTTGCAAAATCTTTATGTGATCATGTATATGTTTGTCCTTTTTTTGTAGGTTGATATTGAACTACCAGAGGACATGCCATTAAAAGAGGCACATACAATTGGGGAAAACTTGCAGATTAAACTTGAAAAACTCCCACAAGTTGAAAGAGCATTTGTTCATCTTGATTATGAATGTGATCATAAACCAGAGCACTCTGTTCTAAGTAAGCTGCCAAACAGTGATCCTTGATTTATGTTCAATGTTTAGCATGTAACATTACCCTTTCTATCGATATGTAGTTAAGCATGACACGTTGTGAATTCGCATTTGGGGTGGATTATATCAAATTTTGTTTATCGATAGAAGATGTGATAGTTTGATACATTTTTAAATGTAAGTGATTGGCAAGACGTTTTGAAACATATGTGATGGACTGGAAATATCTTGTGAACATAAGTAATTATTGTCGTCATTAACCAACTTTTCAATCCGTAAATACTTCAAAAATATTACGTACGATGATGAGGAATTACAAAATGTGAAAAAACAAAGACATATAAACTGAATGGTGATGTTTTTTAGTCCTTTCAAAACCTCATCTTGTCAAGGCAGAATGCTGAAGATATGTAATTATGTGCTAGAACTTCTATAACTTTAAGATCAATTGTTATAATAGGACAAAGAGCACAACTCATGTTTGCATCTAAGTTTCATCTCATCACTAATGTTCAAAATGTCTCTATTCATCATTCATTTTTAAAAAGTAGGCAAAAATAATTTTGTCGTACATTTTTCCTTAAATGAAAAAATTTGGAGGATATTTTTGTCATTTTCTTAAAGAGTATTTTCATCCTTTTTCTAACTTTTAACTTCGAATGTAGCAAAAGGTATATTGTTCATCAAACATGTTTGCAACTAGTTTTAAGTTCATTATTAATGTTTCAAAGGTCTCTTCCGTTAAATGACTATTTTTAGGGGTATGTTTGTCACTTTCTTACATTGTAGGGTTATCTTCATCTATTTCCTACTATTAACATTTTCGAAACAAAAAGTTTGAAGAGCCATGTTTAGAACTTGCCACCTCTAGCGTTTTAAGATACTTCAACATAAATCATTTATCAGTAGGAAAACATGTTTGCTAGTTTATAACCCTAAAAAGTTCAGAAAGTGACATAAATACTCTTGAGAAATTAGTTGATAGAACAAGTGATGATAATACCATTTTGTAGAATAGATTTAAAAAAATAAGTTTAAAAAAAAATATATTGTAAGTAATTAGTTATTATTGATCAAAATTAGACACGAGAAAACTAAAGTTTTATGTTGTAAAATGAATAAAATGTTAATATAGAGCATCTCATATATATATATATATATATATATATATATATATATAGGGGCACGTCAATTTCCTTACGTGCCAACTATGCCAACTATATTTGAATACATATATATTTTAGATAAACATATTTGAGTACATATATACCTTTGATAAACAAATATGAATACATATGTGCTCTCGATAAATATATTTAATTGAGTATAGATAAACTCTAAAATTGATAAAAATATATATTTATGTTCAGAGTACATATGTACTCTAGATAATCATATTTGAGTACATATATACTCACCTGACACAATTAGCACCTAAACAGGTTGGCACCAGATCCTACCCCCATACATAATGCCCAAATGTCTCAAAAAGTCACGTGGTGCTCTTTTTTCTGTTTTTTTTTTCATCTATTTTGAGTTGGTATTTGTACTTTCATCTAATAACTTATTTTAGTTCATGGTTACTTTTATAAATTTTCATGATAAAAACTGTTGGAATATCCCGGGGTTGCAAGACACAATGAACTACGATAGTTCATATGTCTAGAAAACCCTAATTCGTTGATCGTTAGAACTTACACAATAGAACTAGCTCATAGAAGTATATGTTTAAAGATAGTGTGAATATGCTACAACTAACATAATCAAAGAGTGTGGCTACAAAGATATACCTTTGAAGCGTGAGCGGAAGCGATATGATCTTCAAGTGCTTATCCCCACACCTTGCTCCTTGCTGTCTTCTTGAAGAAATTTCTATCACCAAGGTGATATGGAACTACTATGAAATAGTCCACACCAATACCTTAGATAGCAATAAGACACACTTGGACTAGTGTGTGTTATTGAGAAGTGTGTAGTCTAACTACTATAGCAAACTATAGAACAATTTCTATACTCTAACACTTAGAGTTTTGCTAGAGGGTTTGAAGATGAAGTGTGTGTGTTTGTTTTTGTTCTCTAACAAGAGTTGTGTGTGTTTTTAGCTTGATTCTCTACCCATTCTATATCATCTTATGATATAGAATGGATGATGAAACACATTATACACTAAACAAACACATTAACCATCCATATGGTTAATGCCTCTTGGTCCATGGAAGATTCTCTTACAAGAGTTCTTCCCAAGACTTACAAAGCCTTCCCAAGACTTACAAAGCCTTCCCAAGGCATAAAGTAGCCACCAAGATGTCAACCATTCATGATGATGAAATTAATTAATCTTAATTAATTAATTAAATCATATCTTATTTAATTAATTCATTAATTAATTAAATCATTTCAATAAATGATAATATATATATATATATATATATATATATCTCACATATATATATATATACATAAACCCCAAATGGTGTGTCCGGAACCAATTCCGGGCGCACCATCGGTTCGGTAGGGACACGATCTCGATCGAACCGAAATTCCTCAATATGGATCAAATCCCTTATTCACTTTCGGGTCATTACTCGAAAGTATCTTCGGTAATTGTTACGTGTGTGACCTCATAGCCCGAGTAACGAAGGCATCGGGATTCAACGTATAAGACCGTATACACGAATCCCGAAGATCATCGTGAGAGCCTAGTCTACCATTCGATGACCCCCGGCATTATCTCGGGTGAGACTACTGATAGTTCAGATAACTATCGGTTGTTGAACCGTATATATAGATGATATAGTTCACGGGCACTAATTGAGGAAATTGACACATCAATTTCCAACACTCCCACTTGCCCTTGGACTATTACCAATGTCTTGGATGTACACTTGCATCCTTGTCACATGATTCCCTTTGTCCTCGGTTTTCGTCATAGGCTAAAGCAAGAAAGCGTGTCGCCAACTCCTATGACATAATTTCTCGGAACACGAGATAGTCTCACTCCCGTTCATAACGGGTGAATTCATAAGTAAGACTCACTCTCCGAGTGGCCAGAAAAACATTCCCTGTATACCAGGGTGGACAAAGACCCTACCAATGCATCACCGATCATCTCACCACTACATTCACATAAGACCCAACGTACCCCATTACCACCAGTAACGGATGGGTCCGGAAGTAGTCAAAGCCTCATGCTCACGTAGCATGAGAATGATATGCATGTAGGTCTCAGAACCTCCATCATATGGCTCGTGTGAAATATAGGACACAAGATCTCTTCTATAATTTCACAACGGTCACTGTCCAGTACCATGTCAAGACTCTCTTGACAATGAACCCATGTATTGATTTGGACCATCCTTTTGACTTAAGAAACAAAGTCAAACGAATCATTACACACTAGTTTGGTTGTGTCCGTTCCCAAAACGCCGGGACATACCACTAGGGACAATGTAATCACCATAGTTCTTGTCTTGAAAAAGGGGTTCCTTAGCCAATACACTTATTGGCTCCTCTTCAAGAACTCGTGATTACATGGGAATTAAAATATTTATCATACAACTATGATTAAATATTCAATTGTTTATTCAAGTGCTATAGAAGAATAGGCAATCAATAAACAAGAAGTAATACTTTTATTCAACAATAAGAGTTTTACAAAAGTATAATTCATACATACAAAACAAATAAACTGAAATAAAGCTCCCACTAAGACTAAGACCACTCGGACCTAAGCCTAAGTCCAATAGCTGAAGTATGGAACTCATGTTTAGTCTGAGGTAATGGTTTAGTCAAGGGATCAGCTGCGTTGTCGTCTGTATCCACTTTGGATACCTTGATGTCACCTCTCTGGAACATTTCTCGGACGAGGTGATACTTCCTAAGGACATGCTTGGACTTATGATGAGCCCTGGGTTCCTTAGCCTGTGCTATGGCTCCAGTGTTATCACATAACAACTCAATTGGACCATCAGCGCTAGGAACTACCCCAAGCTCAGTCATAAACTTCTTAAGCCAACATGCCTCCTTGGCTGCTTCAGAAGCTGCAATGTACTCGGCCTCCGTAGTAGAATCTGCAACTGTGTCCTGCTTGGAACTCTTCCAACAGATGGCTCCACCGTTCAGGCAGAATACAAACCCGGTTTGAGAACGAAAATCGTCTCGATCGGTTTGGAAACTGGCATCGGTGAAACCTTTTGCAATCAACTCCTCATCTCCGCCATATACCAGAAACATATCCTTAGTCCTTCTCAAGTACTTAAGGATAGATTTCACAGCGGTCCAATGGCTGTTGCCTGGATTCGCTTGATATCGGCTGGTCAGACTCAGAGCGTACGATACGTCTGGTCTAGTGCACAACATGGCATACATGATAGATCCTATGGCTGAAGCATACGGGACTCTACTCATGTTCTCCTTCTCGACGTCAGTGGTGGGGCACTGACTTTTACCGAGAATAGTGCCAGTTGTCATAGGCAGTATTCCCTTTTTGGAATCGATCATATCGAATCGTCTCAGAACCTTATCAATATAAGTGTCCTGTCTCAGGCCAATCAACCTATTGGCTCGATCTCGATATATCTTGATTCCAAGGATATACTGCGCCTCTCCTAAGTCCTTCATTGAGAAACACTTACACAACCATCTCTTGACTGACTCAAGGAGCGGTTTGTTGTTTCCAATGATCAGTATGTCATCCACATACAGGACTATAAATGCAATGTGGCTCCCACTTACCTTCTTGTATACACAAGCATCCTCCTCATTCTGAATGAAGCCAAATTCTTTAATTGCTTCATCGAATCGGAGGTTCCAACTGCGAGAAGCTTGCTTGAGTCCATAAATGGATCTCTGAAGCTTACATACCTTCTTAGGTCCTTTCGGACATGTAAAGCCTGGAGGTTGTGTCATGTACACATCCTCCTCAAGGTTTCCATTAAGGAAAGCGGTCTTTACATCCATTTGCCATATCTCATAGTCATAATATGCGGCAATGGCTAAGAGGATCCGAATAGACTTGAACATGACTACCGGTGAGTAGGTTTCATCATAGTCAATACCATGAATTTGTTTGAAACCCTTCGCCACTAGTCTAGCCTTGTAAACATGGACATTTCCATCTTTATCAAGCTTTTTCTTAAAGACCCACTTACACTCGATAGGTCTAGCACCTTCGGGTAAGTGAACCAATGTCCAGACATCATTCTGGTACATAGAGTCTATCTCGGATTTCATGGCTTCAAGCCATGACTCGCTATCTGGCCCTTTCATTGCGGCTCCATAAGTATAAGGCTCGTCGTCTTCTATCAAGAAGGATTCCCCATACCATCTATCGGGAACATGACGAGTCCTATTGGATTTCCTAAGGGTCGGTACTTCTTCAGGAGTTTCATCTACCGTGGATCTAGGGTCCAAGATAGGATCCACCATGAATGGAGGATCGACTTCCTGAAGTGAGCCTGTCGAGTTCGTTAACTCGACTTGCTCATTTGATGAGACCCTTGAGTTCAATAACCCAACTCTCCTATTCAATGAGTTTCTTGAGTTCGATAACTCAACTTGCTCATTAAACGTGTCGAATGAGTTCATTAACTCATTTGGCTCATCATCTTGAACTTCTTCAAGTTGTACCGTATCTTTGACATTTCCTGATAAGAACTCTTTCTCAAGGAAATGCGCTGTCCTAGCCACGAAAATCTTATTTTCTGGCTTAAGGTAGAAATAATACCCTTTGGTTTCCTTTGGATAACCAATGAAATGGCACAAGTCAGCCTTTGGGCCTAGCTTGTCTACGTTCAATTTCTTGACGTAGGCCAAGCAACCCCAAACCCTGAGAAAACTAATATTGGGACGTTTCCCAAACCACATCTCATATGGTACTTTCTCAGCTGACTTGGTTGGACAATTATTTAAGGTAAGTGCGGCAGTTTGCAACGCGTAACCCCAGAAGCTGACATGTAGGTCGGTTCGACTCATCATGGATCGCAAACTGTCTAACAGAGTGCGATTCCTCCTTTCGGACACACCATTATGTTGTGGTGTTCCGGCCGGTGTGAGTTGTGAAACAATTCCACAATCTCTAAGATGAGCGTCAAACTCGTGGCTCATATATTCGCCTCCTCGATCGGATCGAAGAGTCTTAATAGTCTTGCCGAGTTGATTCTCTACTTCATTTTGGAATTCTTTGAACTTTTCAAAGGCTTCACTCTTGTGCTTCATTAGATAGACATAGCCATAACGGCTAAGGTCATCCGTGAAGGTAATGAAGTAGGGAAAACCACCTCTTGCAGGAGTGTTCATTGGACCACATACATCGGTATGTATTATCCCCAATAAATCACTTGCCCTTTCACTCGTTCCAGTGAAAGGCGATTTGGTCATCTTGCCTAAAAGGCATGATTCGCATTGGTCATATGATTCAAAATCAAGTGACTCAATAATTCCACTTTCGTGGAGTTTCTTGATGCGATTTTCATTTATATGACCAAGTCTGCAATGCCATAGGTAGGTAGGATTCAAGTCGTTAGGCTTGTTCCTTTTAATATTTACGTTATATACCTCATGATCCTCATCTAGTATGAAAAGGCCATTTTGGTTTGAAGCTTTTGCATAAAGTAAACCATCACGATTAATAGAACACATATTTCTTTCCATAAGGATGGTAAAACCATCATTGTTCAAAACAGATATGGAAATAATATTTCTAGAAATAGCGGGAATACAATATACATTATTTAAAACTAAGACCATCCCGGATGGTAGTTTTAAATCTATCTTGCCCACGGCAACTGCAGCAACCTTTGCTCCATTGCCCACCCGCAAGTCCACCTCTCCCTTCCGAAGAGCTCTACTGTCCTGTAGTACATGCATATTTCGACAAATATGAGAACCACAACCTGAGTCAAGTACCCAAGTAGAGTTATTAGAGGTGATAAAAGCTTCAATAACGAATATACCTGCCGGAAGAGTCCCACTCTTCTTGTCTTCGAGGTACTTCTTGCAGTTCCTCTTCCAGTGACCAGGTGTATTACAATAATGACACTGGTCAGTCCCCTTAGGACCTTTAGCCGGAGTTTTGGAAGTCTGGGCCTTGACTGTTTTGATAGATCCAGTCTTGGCCTTTCCCTTCCATTTCCCCTTGCCTTTCTTAAAGGCCTTCTTGTTCTGAATCATCAGAACAGAGGGAGTAGGGGTAGAGCTCTTCCCACACTTCAACGCAGTATCAGCCGTGCTGATCATGTTATGTAACTCCGATAACGATTTATTGAAGTCATGCATGTTGAAGTTCATGACAAAGTTACCAAACTTGTCAGGAAGGGAACGGAGGATTATGTCAACGGCCAAATCCTTGAAAAACTGAGTTCCTAAAGACTCAAGTCTCTCGATGATCCCAATCATCTTGAGAACATGAGGACTGGCCTGTTGACCATTGGATAGTTTGCAATCCATGAGGGCACAAACAGCTTCGTACCGCTCATGTCTTGCCCGCTTCTGGAACATCTCTTCCAGTCTGCTGTACATGTCATATGCTGCCACATTTTCGAACTGAATCTGAAGATTCGGTTCCATGTTGGCTAGCATAAGACATTGGACATCCAATGCATCATCCACGTGTACATCATATGCACTACGTTCTAGCTCATCGGCATTATCTCCGGGTGGTGGAGGAAGTTCTTCCTTAAGAACATACTCGACTCTCTCGTGCTTGAGAACGATTCTCATGTTACGAGACCAGTCGTTGAAGTTATTGCCATTGAGTTTACACTTCTCAAGTGTAGATCGGAGTGAATTTGAAGTTGATTTCTTAGCAGTTGCCATCTAAAAACATGCGAGTATGAAACGACATTCAGTTTAATTTATATGTAAAACATACGATACAAGTAAAGCAGGCTTGAAATAATAATACGAGTACCAACAACCCCTCGAAGTGTACAAGTATACCAAGACCCCACGGACTTGGGTATGAGCGGCACACGCAATCATCCTCATAGTCCAATCTATGGGTACTAGACTATCATATATTAATCATCCAATGATTATATATGACTCTTGGCGTCTATCATTAGTCGTTTTATGACACTATAGACTTCCTTTGCCAAACGGGCCGGTTCGATGGGCTAACCTGTAGCCACGTTTTAAGTAACCTTAGTTCACCATAAAGGGATGGATTACATTTGCCGGTTCGATGGGCTAACCTGTAGCGCATGTAATCCCATTGCCTCCTATTCCTATGAATCAAAGTGCCCATCTAGGGATGATCCACCCGAAACGTAGGAAAGTTTGACAACTTTGAACTTAGGTTTGGCAAACACTTAATTATTACGTGGAGGGGTTTAGATTAAACATGTAATCCACATTTCATGCATATCACATAAGGTATACATATACTTCAAGAAAATATATGTAAGCATGAAACATGGCATGAATAATAAACACTTTAAAGGGACGTGATATGGCCTAAAAGACATTAAATAAAACTAGTCTAACTAGTTCTAAACTAAGTCCTTGGTCTCCGTCTTCTTGGACATCGCCATGCTCCAAGTCCGTCTCTTCATGTCTTGTTACATAATAAACTTTCGCATTAAATGGCACATGCGCCGCGAAAAAGAAATAACAATACAATAATTTAAAACGACACATGCGTCGTATTTCAATATCAAGGACAGTACGCAGACTGTATTTCGAATAAATACTAGGCCATATCAAATCCCCATTCCATTCAGACTACAGTTTATATATGTATAACACATTATACATAAAACACATAAACATGCTAGGAATGGAATAAAACACACAAGCAACACACAACTCACACACATACTCACATTCAAATAATGTGAATCATAGTCATATATGCATATCATAACCTTTAGTTGTCCAACAACTAACATAGCCAATTATCGGAAGTTTTACCATAAGTTCAACATTTTGAACTAATAACCCAATTACATTCAAAGAGACTTAGCATAAGTTATATTTGTTAAGGTTTGAAATTCATAATAACTCAAACCTCAAACTTCCTTTCGATACTCAATTAATCAATTTAATTAGTACCGATAGGATAAAATCAAAGTGCTCCCACTTACCTCCACAAGACTCGCCATAAGACGATCTTATGTTGGAAGAGCTAGACTTTGACATACATGCTAATTTTAAACTATTTTAAACTTCTCAAAGAATGTTTTGGACTTATAAGATTATTTCCGGAATGAAAACAATCTCTAAGTCACCCATAACAAACCGAAAACGTCCATAAACATCAAATGAGTTTGGACTTAATCGATTTGTTTTTGTTTCGAAATCATCAAATGACTTTCGACGTGCATAGACGCGTCCAGGGGGGCCGAACCTGGCTTCGGGCCAAGGCGTTCCGTATCCAGGGAAAGCCGAGGGTGCGCGTTCCAGTGGAGCCGTGTCCTTGGCTTGCCTGGACTCACGCGAAACTTAGGTTTTGTCGGGGAGGGTTTTTCGAATACGAAAATCGGCTACGGTTCATATATCGACATATATACTATATGGTACTACTTTAAACACTTCTAGAACATGTTAAACGTGTAATATATCTCATGATACCATGTTGGAATATCCCGGGGTTGCAAGACACAATGAACTACGATAGTTCATATGTCTAGAAAACCCTAATTCGTTGATCGTTAGAACTTACACAATAGAACTAGCTCATAGAAGTATATGTTTAAAGATAGTGTGAATATGCTACAACTAACATAATCAAAGAGTGTGGCTACAAAGATATACCTTTGAAGCGTGAGCGGAAGCGATATGATCTTCAAGTGCTTATCCCCACACCTTGCTCCTTGCTGTCTTCTTGAAGAAATTTCTATCACCAAGGTGATATGGAACTACTATGAAATAGTCCACACCAATACCTTAGATAGCAATAAGACACACTTGGACTAGTGTGTGTTATTGAGAAGTGTGTAGTCTAACTACTATAACAAACTATAGAACAATTTCTATACTCTAACACTTAGAGTTTTGCTAGAGGGTTTGAAGATGAAGTGTGTGTGTTTGTTTTTGTTCTCTAACAAGAGTTGTGTGTGTTTTTAGCTTGATTCTCTACCCATTCTATATCATCTTATGATATAGAATGGATGATGAAACACATTATACACTAAACAAACACATTAACCATCCATATGGTTAATGCCTCTTGGTCCATGGAAGATTCTCTTACAAGAGTTCTTCCCAAGACTTACAAAGCCTTCCCAAGACTTACAAAGCCTTCCCAAGGCATAAAGTAGCCACCAAGATGTCAACCATTCATGATGATGAAATTAATTAATCTTAATTAATTAATTAAATCATATCTTATTTAATTAATTCATTAATTAATTAAATCATTTCAATAAATGATAATATATATATATATATATATATCTCACATATATATATATATACATAAACCCCAAATGGTGTGTCCGGAACCAATTCCGGGCGCACCATCGGTTCGGTAGGGACACGATCTCGATCGAACCGAAATTCCTCAATATGGATCAAATCCCTTATTCACTTTCGGGTCATTACTCGAAAGTATCTTCGGTAATTGTTACGTGTGTGACCTCATAGCCCGAGTAACGAAGGCATCGGGATTCAACGTATAAGACCGTATACACGAATCCCGAAGATCATCGTGAGAGCCTAGTCTACCATTCGATGACCCCCGGCATTATCTCGGGTGAGACTACTGATAGTTCAGATAACTATCGGTTGTTGAACCGTATATATAGATGATATAGTTCACGGGCACTAATTGAGGAAATTGACACATCAATTTCCAACAAAAACATCCTTTTTTACATTAGATAAATTAAAACTAATTATATGAGATAAATAAAAAAATTATGTGTCTCATTTTTAACTCTTTTTAGAAAATATATCAATTAAATTATGTAAGTACTTCAGTACTTCTTTTTTTAATAGATGGAAGATGCTAAAAGCATCAAAGTCTCCTGCCTAAATGGCAATTACAAGGAACCAAATTACAAATTCATGGGACTGAATTAAAATTGTTTATAACAAAATCATTAAGATTAATAAAACATCCTATGTCAGTAGGGATCCATTTCACATTGCAGCACTTCATTCCTTCCCTTTGTAGCAAAAAGGTCCAATCTTCCGTCTGAACAAATAGGTGATAGTATCTATACCAAACCTGAGAAAAAAGACTGTCAGAGAGAATGAAAACATTGTGAAAGTTTAGGTTCCTAATCAGCTGCATCAATGTGAAAATAGTTGTTCCCAGTTCCTTAAGATCAATGTCCTTAATGTTGTTCCCCATTTGAGGAATAGTAGTGGCAGAGGGTGTGATGTAATTTCCTTTCACAATTTAGAATTGACCTTTGATGAATATCTTAATATTCCAAATAGGTGGGTAAGAATTACTGATTCCCAAGAGAACCTTAGTATCTCCTTTTTTGCAAACTCTATTTGGGCAATTGCAAGAGAGGTTAAACTTTCGGTTGAACTCTCCAGGAGGAACACGATTTTCAACCGAGTGGGGATGTGATGTAGATGGTTTTATTTTGTTTATTTTTTATTTAAGGAAATGACCTTTGGTCCACTCTTTAAGGATAATGCGAACTCTTGATTTTGCGAACGAGGAGTCAGGAGTTTTGTTACTAAAGATTGCTTCATTTCTAGTAAGCCAGGTGACCCAAATTATACTTCCAAAAAGAAGGAGCTCACTAATGCATTCTTTGGTCCATTTGTTTTTAAAGAAACAAGAGATGATAGTAGCGAAAATATTATTTGTGTTAAAGGAAAAATTGAAAGATTGAAAAAGAGAAGAAATGAATGGATATAAGTAAAAAAGGTGGGAAGTAGACTCAGGATTATTCAAGCAAAGTCTACATTCCAAATTAATTGATTTTTTAGTTTTTGATGCTAGTAGGTCAGTCATGGGAAGTCTATTAAGTAATAGTTTCCAAAAGAATGTCTTGATTTTTTCAGGAAAAGGGGATTTGTTGAGGAGTTTCCAAAATTTTGGTGGGATGAAGTTGTAAGAACTTGGAAGGGGACATTGTTGATGATGAATTTTGGTTAAAGTGTGGTATGTTGTGCTTGTTTTGAAGGAATAGTTGTTCCAGTCCTGTGAATCTTGTTCACTGGATGGAATGATGGTGAGAATTTTTTTGGTGATATGGTTAGGGAAGAGTCTTTTAAGTTGCTGGACATTCCAGTAAGAGTTATTAATGATAAGATCAGAAACAAGCACCGAAAGATTGAATTTGTCAGTATAGGAGTCGAGAAGAAAGGCAAGATTACCCTCCCTGAGTTTGGGAATCCAGAGATTGTGCCAAATATTAATGGAGTTCCCATTTCCAACTTTCCAGGGAATACATTCTTTTATTGTCATTATTCCTTGATTTAGGCTTTTCCAGGTCTAGGAGTGATTGGGTTTAATTTGACATTCAACGGGAGAATTAGTAGGGAAATATTTGGATTTAAGCAAATTGGACATTGCAAGATGCAATTGACGAACGATTCTCTAACCATTTTTTGCTAAAAGAGCGAGATTAAAGTGATGGAGATGTTTGAATCCCATACCACCCTTTTCTCTATCCATTTTGAGGAAATTTATTGTGTTTATTATTTTTTAAATAAACGAACGTTCACTAAATAAAATATTAAATTGCACATGCATCAACTATGCACCCGTAGCTAGTGTTGAAATACTTTTTGTACAACTATCCATTCAAAATTCAATTAATAATGATTTCTAATTAACCGTTACATCAAATTATGAGATCGTCCAATTACAAAAAGTAACGAAAGATAATCCCACATGAAGACAAGATCGTCAACAATCACTTAACCTTCTACAAATTAGATACGATATAACTTAAAAATCACTACTATAGCAAAGACTAGGAACATTTCTACTAGATAACAAACAAGCTAAGATAAACTTCGTTACATTACATTGGCCAACAACGGTACCACCTTCGAAGAGTCCCGACAGTGACGTAGCATTCCAAATCTACTTCGCAGCAAATTTAAGTTCACCTCCCATAGAGGTCAAGGGGGCTAATCGCCTTTGCCACCATGGTCAAGGAGGTATGTAACAATATGATTTTGATTAAAAAATAACATAACACATACCAATTACGACCTCAAAATTTACTTAATTCAATCACCCTGCAGAAAATGTGACAATATAGGGACAAGGGTATCAATAAGACATTTAAATAACCACCAACATCAGTCATATCGCTGAGTGAATCCGCCTAAAGTAGATTAACTCTTTCGCTGAAAAAAATCACTCAAACTGGTGCCAATGAAAATAGCTAAAGCAAAGGGTTGATAGGGAGTTACGGATACCATCACAACAGATGGAAGACGGGAAAAGGTGTTAACCTTGATATCAACAATATCTTCTCATACAATTTACACACAAATAAATTATTTACTTCAAAAGATGTTTGCTTCCACCACCAAATATTACAATTACAACAAGTAATCGGTTCCTTTACCATGATGTTAACCCAAGATATGATAACATTGTCAAGAAACAGTTCGACCATAGCACACGCAGGACAGGTAGAGATTCTTCGCCCATTTGTCCTGAACATGAATCACAATGTTAAAATTCAACTACAACAAACAGTACTGCTCCTAGAGTCTAATATACAATAAAGCAAGAGTGCCATACGGATAGTTCAATAATCATGTCAAATCACCACTGCCTGAGCTACTAAAACTGAGATATAATCAGAACGTAGAACTACCAGAGCAACTATTTTGACCATATAGAAATCCAAATAAGGCATTCAATGCATCCAACTACAAATTAAAGCAGTTATATCGAACATCAAGGTCCTGAGGTACGATAGCATACATCATGTAGCAACCACTAATAAAATACTTGACTAACTGCTAAGATCCCCATATATAAGTTTGTTACTTCCTCCATCTTAATTTATTGACGTGCCTTGATTTTTTGAGGAAAATATAAAACAATGGTGGTTAACTTAGTGTAAATGCGACATTATACCCTTCATTGACCTTAAATAAGAATATTTGGTAAACAAGTTTATACAAGGAATTAGATGACTATTCTTGTACAATTTATTATGGATATCAGGTCTTTCAAATAAAGAGGGAACAAGTAGTAACAAGGGAGAAATGGCCAACGATTTTGGACATACGAAATATGCAAAGCATTCCCTTTTCAATAATTAATACACAGCAGCAAGTGGTGATATACTGTAGTAAATCTCATATATTCTAGAGAATCCTTTAAGGGGAAAGAGGCATTTGCTTTGATTGTTTTATCCAACCTTTTTATCCATCTCTCACTGTCGTTATTCATTTAGTGTTCGTGAAGGAAGGGTAAAATTCAATTTTTTGAAAAAATATGATGCCATGATATATTCTGCCAGTTGTTACTCTCCCCATTGTTAATACAAGTGGCTATTTTGTGGAAAAGTTAAAACCACCAGTAAGCCTAAATTATATTATAAAAAATTATAGGAAGATACTAGAATGGAAGAACTTTTCAAGAATGACCTAAGGACATAATTTTTATCTTATCGTAACAATGTTTAAAATGGCATGGTGGTCAAAGTTCGATGTAAAAGAAGTCGGATGACTTGCATTGTGAATTGGACTAAAGTATCTACTAGACCCACAACGGCACAACCCAAAGGGGCACCTACTAGCTAGTTTTAAATAATTATGGAGTAATTCATTGTCAGACATCATTGAAACCATACCTTAACCTGTACACTTGGAAACTGAGATGTACGTAAAGTTTCCTGTGTCTCGTCACCAGGTTTGCGCCTAGGGATGCTCAAAACAAGAGCAGTTTGATCAGAAGTAGCAGCCGTGCATGTGATTCTGTAACCACCATCCCACCGTTTGTGAACTCCCTCGCTTGGATACAGAAAATCAAGTTCCACAACCTGCCACAACCACAGAACAAAATAAAGCGTGCAAATAAATAGACAGATCAAGTAAACAAATAGTTGCATATGCAGAACAAGTAGAGAAGTTTAACCTGATTACTAAAGCCAGCATTACGGGACATGACAACTGCCCACCTGGTACCAGAAGTAGCCATGGAGGTAACGTGAAAGCCTTCTTTCCACTTCTTGTTGATCCACTTGAATGGAAATGAGTCGCTTACTTTATACGATTGTTGACTATAGGCAGTGCCTGGCCAATGGTCATAACTCGTAAGTTCTTAAATAAGTAATAGTTCACTAATAAGGAGTATTAATGAGGAAAGTACATTATATTACCAAGGTTCTACCTTCGAAATAAGAAAAATAAACAAGGAACAGAGAAGATAAGAGTAACTACCCTAACACGCCATATATAATTTATTAGGTGTGTGCAACACCAGAACAAAATTTTATAAATGGTACAACAAAGAACTATACTCACAGTTCCAATTTATTAATCTACTTTAAATCTAACAATTGAAGCTTTGACCATCAGGTCTTGTTCTTGTTAAATTGGATGAGGATGGGTTTGGCAATTGAGGTAGTTAAACTCATTGCTGACCAATACATTAATTTGTGGGACATTGAAATATTAATGTAGAACACACAGGCATAAACGTATATATGATGAGTAGAAAACATATTCACAGGGGAGTATATATACATATGTATGTTTAGAAGAAAAAAGATATTTACACCTACCCTTTGACATCACCACCAAAGAGCTCCCATTAGTTGCCCCAGCAAGAGCAGTAATGTAATGATTTCTCTCCCATTGTTCCATAATCCATTCCTGAAAAGAAGCATAGCAGATAAGCAAATGTAGCACCAAAGAAACGGAAGATCAAAGTATATTCAACTAGGGAGAACCTAAGACTACCTTGTGTAGGAAGAAAGGTGAAAGTTCATATACTTGGCTGGTGAATGATGTTCCGGCATCCATTATAACAGCCCACAAATTGGTACAAGATGATACACAGCTAATAAATAAACCATCTTCACTTCCTTTCTCTACATGTTGAGCTAATCTTGTGTCAGTAACATTGTAGTGGTACCTATAGGTAAAAACAAGGTATTAGCTAACAAAACTATAAAGTAGAGGCAAAGTTTCCATGACATCTCATTCTTAAACTAAGATTGATGGCAATGACATCCTTACCGCTGCTTCATTGGTAGCCTAGCATTATAAATTGAAATCCATTGTGTGGCGGGGAGTCCATTTCGAATCTTCTTTCTAGGCTGCTCATCATCTTCCTCGAGATTCAGTCTACCACGTTTTTGACCGATTTGGATAGCCTGTTAATTTCAAACCTGAGAAGTTAGTGTCAACAAGACTTACATAAAGAATACATGGGTATATTTGAATCGTAAAACCTACCTTCTGTGCACCCTCGGTGTTTAAAGGCCTTATTGAAGGATCAAGTCCAATCATTCCATCGAACAGAGAGATCAATTTGGCATAATTCGGCTCTTCATCAAATTTCATATTAACTACCATCTCAAGGAATACTCTAAGAGGCGGAGGACAAAAGCAGCAGAGCATTTCAGGAGATGTTGACATTTTTTTCTTGCAAACAAGGAATGATTTATTATCACCCTGAGAAAAAGACGTTAGCACATATCCATTGCTCAACTAGTTGAAAGGCCATTGAGATAACTGCAGTACCTGATAGCCTTGCCAAGGCAACCTGCCTCGATGTAAAAATAGAAGTGTATATGCAAGAGATTCCAGATCATCTCTTCTACTGGCAGTCCTTCCCAAGTGAGCATGCACACTGGCATACCTGACAGTCCCTCTAAACATACAGAGGTATGGGGATTAAAGCTAGACATAATAAATGGCCACCAACAGGCAAGATTCTTAACAGAAACTAACCTAAAGATGTCAGGGCGTTGATCATATTCAACATGCTGGGCTTTAGCATTGTCTCTCCACTTTGTCGCTGAATTTCGAACATGACAAGAGATCAGATGCCACCAGGCTATTAAGCCATCGGCTTAAACATGACAAGAGATAAATATGGAAGAAAGATGTTAAGATCTAACTAATACCAGAAAACAAAAATTAACTCACCTAATCCCAAGTCAACAAGAAACAACTTCTTCTCTTGGTCCGTTGATCGCTGACCAAGCAAAAAGTTCTCTGGCTTTACGTCACCATGAATGAAGCTAATAGACAAAATTAGATCAAAGGGATGGGTGAACAAGGATGCATGATGCAAAATTTTCACAATACAAGTACAAGTATGCTTGAGAGATGTTGCATGAATATGCCCACTAAACAAATAATGAAGTGTTACAAGAAACAAGAGGATAGCATACCCCTTTGCATGCATCTTCTCTAAGATCGATATAGACTCAATAGCAATACAACCGACCATATCAGTGGACATCCTGTCGATAGAATTGTGCAAATAATGAGGTCCAGGACATATCCTTACCATACAAAGGACAACAATCACGATAAAGTAAGGAAAAGAACGCATATACACAAAAGAACATGTATATCACAATAAAATAGCCCAAAAAACACCCCCACAGTGGGAAGCCAATGGAAGTAATGCAAAGAACAAATGACACGAAAGTTCCCATACCCACAACTCAAACAAACTTCCATGGCATTCGCCCAGGGAGGGAAAGTGATAATGTAATGCGACTACTATATTGCTTCCATTTGCATTTAAACGACCCTATTTGACAATACACATGTATTAAAACAGAACTTGACATGCTTTACTGACTCTAACAACTCTACCCTTGTAAATTATGTTGGCACTAAAAGGCATGAGGACCCATGACATAAATTGTTAAAACGGAGTGATTAATTGAAAAGTAATTGTATAAGATTTCCATGGTGCACGGAATCCGATGACATACGATTGAGCTGAAGAATTCCACACATCCCATAAGCTAGGCCCTAACATATCCATAACCTACATATAAACCAAATCAGTATAGGTGGTGAAACAGTCCAGACAAGTAGGTATGTCAAAATATCAGACTTATACCATGACATAATAGTCTCCTTGTTTTCCTTTGTAATGCACTCTAGGTACGCCATATATTCCCCCAACAGAACTGTTTTTGCCAAACCATCAACAAAACATAAGATAATGAGGAGCTTTCCTCTAGAAACAAAGAACTTAAGGAAACAGGTGGGCAATATTATTACTTGTAAACTTGCCACTCATTCGGAGGACCATAGCTACAGCCTTTGCTATTCCTATGCTCAAATTTTAAAGCTACCTGGTTCAAATTGACAAAAAAAAACGAGCTCAAATTTAGACATAATGTGACTTGGCAAAAACTTTTATTAAAATTAAATTCCTCAGTTCACCTCAGTAGCTCCAGGTCCACGTTCAGTCCCACCAGAAACCCGTCGTCCCAGAAATACCTGTCCGAATCCTCCTTTGCCCAACTTCTTCTCAACCTTATATACTGGTGAGGACCCTACTTGAACCTGAATAAAATAAACACTTTCAGACAACAACATTTTAAAGAACACGACATCAAGCAACAACAAAATCAATTTCATATCAGACATCAGACATAAAGAAGTCATTTAAATCTATAAACTCAAAGAAAATCTATAAGTACAACTACAAAAAAAGTTGAAAACAAGGCATTTGATTACTCACTTATAAATTTCATTACTCAAATAATTGAACTAACAGATCAATGTTATCAGAACTCATCCCACATGTTTTAGTATACTCCGTCCATCTCAAAAAATCATCCAATTTTAAACTTTTTTTAACTCAAATTAACATGATAATTTTCATTCAAATGAAAGTACTCTACTTTGAGCTGTTAATTTTGACAGTTGAACTTCAGTGTGGAGGACAGTGGACAATCTTTATGAGATGGAGGTAATAAACACTTCAAATGTTAATTTGGACCATTGAATAATAAACTGGACCATCGTTATAATGTTTGATGTAAAATTATCAAAAGATAGTATTTTCAACCAAGTTTGATATTAACATGATAGTTTTAATTCTAATCAAAGATATTCAAGTAATTAACGCTAGAAAGTGTTGACTTTGACCATTTAAATCAAACTGGACAATCGTTTTGGGAGGAAGGTAGTATTCTGCCTTGAAAAAATTCTCAGTTTCTGCCCATTTAATTTATAATTTTGATTCAAATCAAAGTTATGAGTCTCAATTGACAATTGAGACCTCTAGGTGTTAACTTTGCCAATTGAGTTATTAACCAAATAATCTTCGCTGTTAGCACACACGATATTTTTTATTCAAATCGAAGTTATATGCATCAATTAAATCTTCAAAGTGTTAGTTTTGACCATTGGAAAATCAAATTGAGCAATCAAACCAGTTAAAGTGAATCTATCTCCAGAAATGCATTTATAAGTGAACAAGCTTCATAGATATATGGAGTATTAACATACACATACTTCGATTAAATCAATATTATGCCTGTCAAATATGGGTTCATAGCCTTAACTTCGACGATCAAAAAACAAACTGGACAATCATTTTGGGACAAGGTGTACCTTATCAGGAAAGTTCTCATCATCAACTCCATTTGCTTTATCGTTCTTATTCCCACTCAATCCTCCACTTTCCTCCACCATCTCCTCTTCCTCCTTCATCAAATATTATACAACAAATACATAATTAATTGACCAAAAACTAATTAACTTTAAAATTTAAATTAAAGAAGTCAACATCAAAATTTAAAACTGGACAAACTTTTTGAAAAGGGTATGTGAATTTACTATAGCTTTAGCTGCTTGAGTCTTTATATATGAATCTCGATGATCTGGGACCAAATTAAACTCCTTTTGAGTTGATTCTTGATCTGCTGCTGAGCTGGGCAGTTCAGCTGCCGGAGACACTAGGCGATGCAAAGTTACTGCACCACCCTAAAGGTACTCAAGCATAGTATTCAAGCTATATTCAAACTGATATTATCCATAGAAATAATCAACTTTGAATAAAATGAAAATTATTGGATGAACTAAAAACCTAGTTGAAATGGTTTTGATTGATTATAATTAATTTTTTGATGAAAAAAAAAACAATAATTGAAATCATTATGATTGATTGTAATTGATTTTTGGAAAGTGGATGATTTTTTGAAGAAATGATTGATTGAGAGGATGAATTTGGGGATCTATGTGTCAATTGGATGTGTTAGGGTTTTGTAAAGTAGGGTTGATTTGAGGCATATGAGAAGATATTTGGTAAAATATCAATGGTGTTGGAAAATCAAAACAATACAAATAAAAATTAGGTAATTTTAAAATTCAATACATCACGTCATTATACGGTAGGTTTCACCTTCCAAAGACAATAAATTATTTCCAATTTTGCTCATTACAACCGCATGAGACATACCTAAGAAACTACATGCCCTATCCGTTTCACTAGCATTTTGCCTACATGCCCAATACGACCGACACATTTATTTATTAATATAAACGAACGCATGAATCAATTACTCAACAAAATGTGTTGAAAGTCTGGTGAATGGGTCAATATACATTTCTAACACTATGTGCGTTTCGTTCATCAAACATTTTGGGTATACAATCGAATTTATGGAACACACGATAGACATGCACACCCATGCATTCAGTGAGGACAAACCGGGAAGCTTCACCCTTACGAGAGTAGCGGTTGTGGAGAAGTTTAGTGGAAATCTCAACTTTCATAACATCCCTAAAGTACATATTTTTCATATCTATAATATGAATCCGACTCTTTGCTGCTCTTAGAAAACCTATCTATCTTCACCAACTCTTGATAATACGGGCCGTTGACATGAACACCTAATGTATTTATGTTATTTATTTATTTATTTAAAGATAAAATATTGGGTTTTCATCCAACATAATTTATATCTCATTTATTTTAATGACAATTATAATATATATAAGTGTTTGACGACCTATTAAAAAAAGTGGAGAAACTAAAACCATCTAAAGTAAAAATAGACAAAATTGTTCTCCAGGTGAGACATGTGTCACCAATCTGATCAGTCCAAAAAGATTTCCAAACACTCTTTCTATTAAAACCAGGGCACCAGCTAGCTAATACCTGTGAGAACAACAGATCAGTGAAGAGATGAATGGACGTAGGATGATTGTTCTTAACCAGGATGATTCTAAGTAACAGAACATGCATAATAGTTTCATCCAAGTTCCTGGAACATGAGGCCTCATCTCTTGGTCGCGAATGACAAGCAGGGGACAAAGTATCCGAAAGGTCGGAGACTGAGGTAAAGGGCGCATCCAAGTGATCAAAAAGATGTGGCAAGAAAGGTCTCACTTTTTTTTTTGTAAATTAGCGATGAGGTGAGTTTCGAACCTATGACCTTCTGGTCACTAGCAAGAGCCTTTTCCACTAGGCTATTCAATTAAATCCAAGATAGGTCTCACTTAAAAACAATGTAAAAAAGAGGAGATTCATCTTGTCCACATTGAGGATGTTCCTTTGTTAACTGAGGTGAGTTCTTAAGTATTAGATTCTTGTGTATTATATCATATTACGGGTGATTGTAACATAATGAGAAATTATGTTATTAGAAATTGGGTAGGTTCATCTTGTAGGTTGAAGGGTCGGGGATGCTGGGTACGGGTGAGTAGATTTGAGGTAAAAGATTACGGATGTTAGATATGTGCCCAAATTGAAAATAGTTAATTTGATAGTGAGGGATATGGAATTGCATTTGGTGATGAGTCATAGAAATTGATAACCCATTTTCTCTTCCCCCACCCATTGGAGCCGTCGGCCAAGTTTGGCCACGAAGGAAGAAAATCGCCACTTTCCCTCTTAAATTTCGCCCAGATTTTTGTACTCTTGTACGAATTGAACCCTAAAAGTTTCATCCTTAGTTTTTCTTTTTCGATTCAAGGTAGATGTCAGCATGAATATAGGGGTTTGATGGTTCTTTCTTGTTTGTAGACTGAGGAGATATGCCACCGAGAGTCGAGACTAGACGTTTTGCCCGTGTTGCAGGTAGAGGTGCTACTGGTCGGGGTAGGGGTGCCAGTGGGACTGGGGTGTTCCGAGGGGACGTGGACGGGGTGCTGGCTGCGGAGTTGGTCTGGCTGAGCCGAGTGTGGGTCAGCAGGAGTCTGGTATTCAGGGGATTCCTCCAGTTGTGCCCGAGGAGGCAAGAGAGGGGTGGCTGAGTCGGCGGAGCAGGTGGTGATGCCCATTAATCCAGGGGTGCAAGCTAAGATGTTCACTTAGTTTCTGAAGAGAAGTCCCGACATTCTCAAGGGTGCTAGACCCAATTAAAGCATTAGAGTTCTTGAAGGAATTGGAGGTCATCTTTAGGCATTTGGGAGTCAAGGGGTCACTTAGTACAAAGTTTGGGACTTATAAGCTGAAGGCAAGAGCCCGTGACTGGTGGGAGTTGGTAAGGTCGTCTTTCGGTGATGGGGAGGATGTGGAGGTCCCAGGGGAGACCTTCGAGGGTATGTTCAGAGATAAGTACTGTCTAAGTGCTAAGATGCACGAGCTGGAGAGGGAGCTGATACATTTGGTGCAGGGTACTCTCACAGTCGCGGCTTATGAGCAGCAGTTCACTGAGCTGTGTAGGTTACTGCCGAATGTTTACATTGGTGAGGAGACGAGGATCCGTAGGTTCCCGGACGGACTGCGACCAGAGATTCCCCCTCAGATGGCGCTGACACGATTCTATCAGTTTCATGAGGTACTAAATGTTGCTTGCAGGTTGGAGCGCGACCTTGCTGAGGGACATCAGAGTGAGAAGAGGCCGAGGTATGAGGCTTCGAGATTTATGCACCACCCAAGAGGACTATTAGCAGATTCAGTGCTTCGAGTGTTCGTCCTCCTATGTCTGTAGTCCAGTCTTCAACACCGCGACAGCCAGGCAGGTCAGCGGGTTACTTGGGTGGAGCTACCCAGCCAATAGCCGGAGTGAGATGTTATCAGTGTGGTGGGAGTGGTCACCGTAGGGCAGAGTGTCCGAGTGGTCAGGGAGGACCGGGGTTGGGAAACAGAATTTGTAATCGTTGCCAGAGGCCATGGCATTTGTCTAGGGAGTGTCCGTTGGCACGGATGACACATGCTTTTGTAGCTCCTCAGGGATTAGCCAGAGGCGGATATGAGGCGAATAGGGGTGGAGGTTTCAGAGGACGTGGAGGTCCAAGGAGAGGTACAGGAGTACCATCGACTAGTGGCGCGGGTAGTACTCAGACTGGTAGAGGAGCTGGCAGGGGCAGATTAATGCGATGTCTTAGTAGGAGGCTCGAGAGGCTACTCATATAGTGACAGTTACTATTACTTTGTTTAGTTGTGGTGCTAGAGTGTTATTTGACTCCGGGGAGACCCATTCTTTTGTCTCTCAAAGTTGTGTAAACGGTATCTCTGTTTCTTGTGTTATGTTATCTGAGCCTTTAAGTATTATGACCCCAGGTGGCAAGAGTTATATTATATCTATGGTGTATAGAGATTGCCCCTTAGGTTTTAATCAGGATATCTTAGCTGTTGACCTATTACCTTTTGTATTGGGAAACTTTAGTCTAATATTGGGGATGGATTGATTAAGTAAGAATAAGGCTATAATTGATTGTTTCCGTAAGGAGGTAGTGATCGTTCGAGAGGGGTTACCAGAAATTCGTTTCTTGGGAGATCGGAAAGCATTAACCTTGTGTATGATTTCTACAATAGTGGCAAGTAAGTTGTTGAGAAAGGGGTGCGTGGGATTTCTAGCTCATGTAGTTGGGACAGAGAAGAATATGAATAATATTGATGATGTACGGGTAGTGAGAGACTTTGCGGAGGTGTTTCCGGAAGATTTACCGGGGTTTCCACCCCTGAGAGCTGTGGACTTTGGTACATCCCCGATATCTAAAGCTCCATATCGAATGGCGCCAGCTGAGCTGGCAGAACTTAAGACCCAGCCGCAGGAGTTGCTAGAGAAGGGGTTTATCCGTCCGAGTTGTTCTCCGTGGGGTGCACCAGCGTTGTTTGTGAAAAAGAAGGATAGGACCATAAGATTATAATCGATACTAGTTGCCCATGATTGATGACCTGTTCGACCAGTTGAGGAGAGCAACTATTATTTTCTAAGATCGATTTGAGATCGGGTTACCATCAGTTGAGGATTAAGGAGGAGGATATATCGAAATCTGTTTTCAGGACTCCTTATGGACATTGTGAATTCAGGGTGATGCCTTTTGGTTTGACTAATGCACCTGTTGCTTTTATGGAGCTGATGAACAGGGTATTTAAGGAACATTTGGACAAGTTTGTAGTTATATTCATTGATGACATTCTCATATATTCCAAGACTGAGGTCGAGCACAAACACCATCTACAGACAGTGTTGTAGATTCTGAAAGAGAATCAGATGTATGCAAAATTCTCCAAGTGTGAGTTCTGGCTAGAGAAAGTTCATTTTTCGGGACATGTTGTCTCGGGAGGAGGTATCAGTGTTGATCCGCAGAAAGTTGAGGCCGTTACTGAATGGGAGGTTCCGACGAATGTTCAGGAGGTGCGCAATTTTCAGGATTTGGCAGGATATTATCGCATATTCATTCAGGATTTCTTTAGGATCGCCGTACCGATGACAGAGTTGACTAGGAAGGGTACTCCATTCGTCTGGACAGATGAGTGCAATCAAAGTTTCAATACTTTGAAGAAGAAGTTGACAATAGCACCTGTTCTCACATTGCCGTCAGGATTGGAGGGTATGTAGTTTATACTAACGGTTTGCATCATGGTTTGGGTTGTGTGCTAATGCAGCATGGAAAGGTGATATCATATGCTTCTCGACAATTGAAAGACCACGAGAGAAACTGTCCGACTCATGATCTTGAGTTAGCAGCGATTGTCTTTGCCTTGAAGATCCGGAGACATTACCTTTATGGAGTAACTTGTCGGATATATATTGATCATAAGAGCTTGAAGTACCTACCTACACAGGATGACTTGAACCTGAGGCAGAGGAGGTGGATGGAGTTCATCAGTGATTATGATATATCAATAGATTACCATCCAGGCAAGGTGAATGTGGTTGCTGATGCTTTGAGTAGAAAGGGGATGAAGAAGGATGCAAAGAAGTTGGGTGCAGAGTTCAGCTTGGGTTCCGGAAGAGGGTTGTTGGCACATCTGAGAGTTCGACCAGTACTTTTAGGTCGCATCAAAGAAAAATAAGCTGAGCATGCCAAATTACAAAAATAGTTCGGAGTGGGGGCGGGAAGTAAATGTCCCTTTGTGTTTGGTGATGATGACATCCTCAGGATTGATGGCAGATTGGTTGTTCCGAGAAGTGGTAATCTAAGACAGGAGATTATGGATGAGGGTCACAATTCTTCTTACCGTATGCATCCAGGTAGCATTAAGATGTGTCGGGATTTGAAAACCAGATACTGGTGGGCTGGAATGAAGAGCGATATTGCAGAGTTTGTGTCGAAATGTCTGGTTTGTCAGCAGGTAAAGATTGAACATCGACATCCCGCCGGGTTATTACACCCATTACCAATACCAGAGTGGACTTGGGAAAATATTGCTATGGACGTTGTGTTTGGCCTTCCAAAGACTTTTAGGAAGCATGATGGAGTTTGGGTGATAGTGGATCGGTTATCCAAATCAGCCCATTTTCTTCCAATCAAATCGACTCGTACACCAGAGCAGTTGGCCAAATTGTATGTGGATGAGATCGTGAGACTTCATGGGGTCCCAGTGGGTTTCAAATAGAGATGCATGTTTCACATCCCGTTTTTGGCAGGGTTTCCAGGAGGTATTGGGGACTAGGGTCACGATGAGTACGTCCTTCCATCCGCAGACTTTGGAAGATATGCAGAGGGCTTGTGCCCTCATTTTTCTCGGGTAATTGGGATGATGAGTTGCCTAAGATTGAATTCTCTTATAATAACAGTTTTCATGCAAGCATTGAGAGGGCACCTTTCGAAGCTTTGTATGGACGCAGGTGTAAGACCCCAGTATGCTGGAATGAGGTGGGAGAGAGAAAAATATATGGATTGGAGTTTGTTGAGAAATCAATTGAGCGCATTGAGACAATTCATCAGCATTTGAGAACAGCTAAGGATAGACAGAAGAAGTATGCAGATAGGCGACGATTTAGTTTGTCATTTGAGGTTGGAGATAAGGTGTTTCTGCGAGTGTCACCATGGAAGAGGGTGATGCGTTTTGGTAAGAAAGGGAAATTGAGTCCACGATATATTAGGCCATATGAGATACTAGAGAGGGTTGGAGACATTGCATATAGACTTGCACTACCACCGAGTTTGGACAAAATTCATAATGTATTCCATGCCTCGTGTTTGCGTAAGTATGTACCAGACATCTTACAGGAGCAGTCAGTCGAGTTATGAGAGGAGTTGACCTTTGAGGAGCATCTAGTGGTAATCTTAGACCATCGAGATAAGGAATTAAGAAATAAGATGGTTAGCCTAGTGAAGGTGTTGTGGCGGAACCAGAAACTGGAGGAAGCAACTTGGTAGGGTGAGGAGGATATGCGTGCACGCTACCCGGAGTTATGGGATTCGTAGAGTGGTAGGTTCCTTTCTTTATCCATGCATTAATTTCGGGGTCGAAGCACTGCTTGTTACTTATTGTCAGAAATATGATGGAGTTTATCTTTAATCGAAATAGTCATAAACTCGATTCCAAGGTCACTATGAATTACTCCCTCCATCCTTAAATGATTAACACATTTTGACTTTTTCGTCAACAAAACAGTATTTAAAACGTAAATATCTCTTATTCTACATGCGAATAAATTATAAGAAGACTATATTTCAAAAATATATATTGAGACGAATCTAACAAGATCTCATATGACTACATTAGTTTTAATGTTTAACGAGAATTCATGATCAAGTTATTTAAAGTTTGGCCGATGGCTCAATAGCCTAGTGGCATCCGGCCCAACCTTTCATGTAAGAGGTCATGGGTTCGAACCTTGTTGGAGACATATTTGTCTCAAATTATACTCTAACTTTCAATTAGTTAGCAATTTCTGTATTCATGTTTGTAATATCATTGTAGTCACAATTCATCGCTAATTATCAAAAAAAAAAAAGTTATTTAAAGTTTGACCACAAAAAGTCAATGTAGCAATCATTTAGGGACGGATGAAGTATATTATTTAAGTGTAATTGAATACAAGAGTTCACATTTGAATGCCTTAATGAAGAGTATCCAAGACTATCCACCGCAACGATTTGATTCCGACCGATCTATCATTATCAACTAGAACTATTCTAGATAAATTGAAACAAAAATTGGAGAAGAAACTAACTTATTCTCTATCTATTTCACCGGTTTTGAATGGCATAATAGGGTTTTATTTCTTTTCTTTTTCTTGAATTGTATTATTAACAAATATTAACAGATGAATATAAAATTATAACACTAAAATAGTTAAAAAGTTAACTATTTTATAGAGTTCAATGGATGGTAGGGGAAATATTGTACACACCCAAATAGTAATTTTAGATTGAAATTACTATTTCGCCCTTGGATTAAACTTTCTCAAACACTATATTTACTAATAGGGAAAGCAACATACATAGCCATTTTACTACTAAAAAACTATTTGGCACTATATTTATGTGTGTAACACTTCAGGTGGTAGGTTTGCAACTTTGCATGAAATCCATTGGCTTTATAAATAAAATTAAGTTCCCTAATTGGATATTGACCAGGGTTTGCATGAAATCCATTGGCTTCGTAACTGGGGTTAATTTTCCTAATTGGAAATTGACCCCATAACTCACCATAGGTTTCACTTAGAACCAGCCTAATTACAATCTTTATTATTTGTTCGGTTCATTGTTTGCGTGTGATATTTTGGAATCGATTAAAAAAATGTATTAAATAATATAAAACATATATTATGGACAACTAGTAAACCATTATTACTGCTTTTATTAAAACGAGTTGCCACTTATATATTAATTATCTAGTAATTGATAATATTTTATTTGAGCTTAACTTCAAAGTTACTAATCTATGTTATGAGATTCTTTAAACTCGCTACAACTAGTCACTTCGGTCCTCAGCTGACCTCGACACCACTAGTCACATCGGTCCTCAGCGGACATCAACAAAACTAGTTAATTCAGCCCTAAGCAGAGTCAATACAACTAGTCACTTCGATCCTTAACAGACCTCGATAAAACTAGTTAAATCAGTCCTAAGAGGGCGTCGATACAACTAGTCATTTCGATCCTCAGTAGACCTCGACAAAACTAGTTAAGTAAGTCCTAAGAGGACCTCGATGCAACAACTCATTTCGGTCCTTAGCAGACCTCGACCAATCTAGTTAAATCAGTCCTAAGCGGACCTCGATACAACTTCTCACTTCGTTTCTCAGCATACCTCGACAAAACTAGTTAATTCAGTCATAAGCGGACTCTGAAACAACTAGTAACATCGGTCCTCAATGGATCTCGATAAAACTAGTTAAACCGGTTATGAGTGATCCTTGATCAAACTAGTTACTTCGGTATGGATCTCGATAAAATTAGTTACATCAGTCTTAAGCGGACCTCGATAAAACTAGTTACGTCGGTCCTAAGCGGACCTCGATAAATTCAATACATGGGGAAAAGCATGGTGACTTACAATTCGAGTCAGGACCTTCTCTAAGGCATAAACATAACTTACGAATGGGCAATGGCATAATTCATTACACCGGCTAGGCCGCAATCCTTTGAGTTATAGAAGGTCCACCTCATAAGGCCGATTTCGACCCTCATTTCAGCAAGACTCCCATTGATCAATAACATGGGAAATGATTGTCCTATATTACTTACTCTTTCAAACTCAAGGAAAATGAATTTGAAGAAAATATGGGTACAAACCCAACTCGTTTATTCAATATATCAGGTTTGAAACAGGTACACACTTGGGTCAAGTTATAAATCTCTAGAATCTATATTTAGAGAGCTTTACATCAACATTAAGATCAAGTCAATTAAATAACTATTAAGGGAGATGTGAACTCCTAAAGATAACGAGTCAAGCTCCTCTCCAATTTCATTCCCTCATGTTCCCTCATGTTCCCCTCATTTTCATCATTTTCTCATCAATTTTTATGTTATCAAAGGTATTGATGAAGAAAGTTAGGCATGTAGAAGACAACAAATGCTTCCAAGGCATTTAATCAAGTAATTTGCTTCTAAGGTGAATATTTCATTCTAAGGTGGTTTTATCGTCTTCCACATGCATGACATGCATTTTTAATATAGTGTTGATGGAATGTCTACTTAAAAGCATTTGTTGTCTTCTATATGGTTAGTTTTCTTCATCAACACCTTTGATAATATAAAAATTGGTGAGAAAGTGATGAAACGAAGGAGAACATGAGGGAACATGAGGGATTGGAATTGGAGAGGAGCCGGACTCAAAGATAACGGCTTGAGATGACTAAACTATACTCAAACAATAAGAAGAGAAGGTATACCTTCTCCTAGTTCCCACATTGCTCACCATATAAAAGAGATAACCCTCTTTATAAAAGGATCTCAAGGTATAAGGTGGTCTTCAATCGAAATTCTTCTTTTACACGTTTCTCATACGTTATATTAATATTGGGCGTCGGAGTATAACTTTTTTGCAGGTTCTCTTTGGACCGTGCATACTCCGAAGGAATCTGACTCAATTGGATAACTACAAAATTTATGCTTCATCAAACATATTCTCGCAATTAATTTCGTCGTCTTCCTCTTTCAGTCGAAATGAACGCATTGATGAGCAAACTGAATCAAGTTTTTTGTTCATTCTTTTCCTTTTTAGTAGTTTCTCTCTAGTTATTTTTATAGTGTTTGTCTAATTTTTTATAGTTTCTTTATATTATATCGGGCGTGATTTTGATACCAAACTCCATCTTCGATTTGTAGCTTTGTCATCCTGTTTTATGTGTTACATAATATATATCAGTCAATAATCTTCATTATACTCATTCATAAATATAAAGCATTTTAGTAACTTGATAGAAAACTACTTGATCACGGATTAGAGAGGTTTATCGTTATTAATCACTTCATTAATACAAGGTTGGTTCCTTGTGAGAATCGAATCTAAATTATTCGAAAATACAAGATTATTGATACTTAACACTCTAGTTATTTACTAGTTGAGTTAATGTTGAAGGCTATCTAACCTGATACGTAAGATACCTTATTTATCAGTTTGTCAACTAAAGTATAATATAATGTCAATTGTCTAAAAAAGGTTGAAGCCGCAATTTTAACGGCTCTGTCGCCCCTGTCCAGGAGAGTCGAGAGGAGGTAAATCGCGGGTGTGCATCAGATGGTCATGTGACTTGAGGTTGTCCGTTGACGACTTCCACAACAGATTCTGCCTCATAAAAGACTCGAACCTACGCGCTGCAGAAGAGGCAAGACGTGATGCTACCCACCCCAAGCTCTTTATTACTTGACCTCTTCCCGGGAGCAAGTGTCAATTGCCTACTTGAAGTAGAAGTAACACCTTAGAAAGGGCTCAACCAGAAACTAACTTGGCATTGAATGAGTCAATCACTACCTCAACAGAATAAAAAATCATAGTGAATTATTGCCATAAACCCATAACTCAAACACAGACCACATAAAACCAGAGGCGACGTATGAGCATATCTCATATAAATGTCTTGAATTTCTTCTCCATGAACATTTTATACTAATCATAAACTTATAACATGGATCCAAAATATGTTATTACATGGTCACTTGTATCAATTTTTGTCTTAGTTTTGATAGATTCAGTAGCCTCAGACTTAGCACAAGACAAAGAAAAATGTACAAACCCGCTTATAGCACTCGGAACGTGTCTACCGTACGTGTCGGGCGACGCGAAAACGCCACCGCCGGATTGTTGCAGTGGGCTGAAGGAAGTGATGGTGAAGAGCAAGGAGTGTGTATGCATCTTTATCAAGGATAGAAATGATCCTAGCTTTGGTATTAAAGTTAATGTTACTCAGGCATTAAACCTGCCTCTCAAGTGTCACTCACCTAATCCTAATCTCTCTGAATGCCCTGGTGAGTATATTCTTATGCCCTACTGATTTGTGTATGATAATTTAAAACACGCACTACAAAATAAATAGATGAGGGATGGTAACTAGTGCGGGAAAGGAGTCGGGCAACCCGTTATCCGTTCGAACATCTGAGTCTAATGCTCGATTCGGTAGTTAAAGAGTGGGGTTCGAGCCTAAGGTTATACTCATTTAATTATCTATAATTAATATATGTACATTTTATTATGAGTACTTGAAATAATTAAGGTTTATTTTTAATTTATTAATGTTTCAAATATACCAATATATTTTTGATTTGTGTAAAAATAAGTTTTTTCCTTTGTATCTTATGTAGTCGAAATTGTCAAGTCGAGCCGGGTAATTATCGATTCGAGCCCGATGATTACCTTAACGAGTCAGGTCTTATCGGGGTCGAGTCAGATACTAAAGTTAAGCTCGAAACTTTATCGAGTTGAGTACTACCCTGCTTGTTATCTTATCGAATCGGTTACTGGAGCACCCGTCTCGCCTCGACTCCTTGCCCGCACTAAGGTAACCCATTTCAGTGTCACTGTAGCCACGGGCGGATTTAGTATACATGTAGGGTATACACATCAATACCCTACCAAAAAATAAAGATAGCTTAATGGTAAAGGTTTACATAATTAAATCTGAGGTTCTGTGTTCGACCTTGTGCAACAGCTCTTTTTTTCACTTCTATTTATTTTCAATTTTCTTCCCCTAACTTACATCTAGTCATTTACTATTTAATTTTCTTCGAAGTTTTAACTCCATCACCACAAAAAGTGAAAGTAACAAACTACCTTTTTCAATTAAATTGCTCATTCGATTGTAGAAGCAATTCGTAGTTTTCATGTTCATTGGTATTTTTTTGTTCTTCATTTATTGATACTTTTATTTTTGGTTGATTGTACTTTTATATGAGTTTTTCATATTTTATGTATTATATGTTTACTCTTTTTGTTTTTATTCTATTTGTTTTTTAGAGTTATAATAGTTAAAAGTTGTATTGAAAATGTCAAATAATAATTACATAATTGATTGATTAATAATTTTATATGTTATCATTAACTATAATTTTTATATTTTAAATAATAAAATGAATACCCAAAATAAAAATCTTGGATCCGCACCTGACTGTCCTGTATGTACTCCTGTGCAAGAATGAATCTACTACATAAAAATAATTACATGAATGTACTTATTCGAATAATTTTATTGGTTATTTGTAGCCATTTTACACTTGCCTCAAAATTCGCCCGATGCCAAAGTCTTTCAGGAGTTCGCCAGGACTCTTCAAGGAAACAATAGTAGCACTTCGAATTCTACTGTTGCAAATGGTAAGAAATTGAACCAAAAACTACCCTTTTACCCTATATTATTATTTATTCCCTCCGTCTCTAAAAGATTGTCACATTTTGATTTTTGTTGGTTGAACATAATAAAATTTGACAATTAATTCTCATTAAACGGTAAGAAATAATATGGTCTTGTAGGACCTTGTTAGATTCGTCTCAATATATTTTTGAAATATCAACATTTTATAATTTTTTCTCATGTAGAATAATATATATTTACGTTTTAAATCGTATTTTGTTGACCATCAAAAGTCAAAATGTGACAATCATTTAGGGATGAAGGTAGTATTTTTTTATCGTAAAATGGTCATTCTAATGATCCTACGCATTTTTGTCTTGAAGAACACGAAGAGTAAAGTATATTATTTATTTCTTGATATTAGTGTTTTTTGGAGAAATTTGGCAAAATACCATGCATATTATTAGCCCCAACACACTTATATTTTTTATTGTAAAAAATACCACTTTTGACACGTGAATTGATTATTATACCATTAATGAAAAATTGTTAGAGTTAGACAAGTTTTTTTTGTTAAAATGACTGTTATATCTTTAATGAAAACAGACACTAAATAAATGGTTATCAATTATTGTAGGAGTACATTATAGTGCACTATAATCTATAATAAATGTTTTAAGTGATTATGGTCGACAATTAACTCAAGTTTGTCACGATTTATAATCTACAATACACCAAGTTGATGTGATAGTGTTCAACTCCAACACCATTTCACGTGGTCAAATGTGGCATTTTGTTATTCGATAATCCTCCATCTCTAAGTGATAGGGACGTTTTATCCATAGAAATTCCCAAATTGATTCTTGTTTTGACCATGAGAGTAAAGAAAAAGAAAGGAAAATTATGTTAGAAACAAATTTGAATTTATTTAAAACATGTGTCAAATCAAAACATTCACATCATTTAAGCATAGAGGGAGTAATAAAAAGTTCAAGTGTGTTGTCCTTGTTTGTGGTAATTTTTCCAAATTTCTCCTATTTTTTATATGTCTTTAACTCATAGTAAAAGGGTTTTCAGCAGGCAAAGAAGGAGCAACTGCAACTCAAATAAATGAAGGGAAAAGGAGAAACCAATTTCAAAGTGAAATGGCTTTAGGGTTGTTGGTAGTTATGTTATTAACATCAACTATGATAAACAACATTGGTTAGATAATCAAAAGTGTCAAGCATGATTTTACTTTATATATGAAAGATGAAGTGGATATTTTTCTTGTATATGCCCACTTGAATCATATATTTGTCCCAAAATTCTTGTTGTTATTGTTCCATAGTTATGTTGTCTCTTGAGTTACTTTTAGCTTCAACATCAGTAATGCTAATGATCTAATATATATATACTACCTCCGTTCTCTTTTACTTGTCTTTCTAGCCTCAAATTTTCGTTTCTAAATACTTGTCTTTCTAGCATAATTAATTACAAATTTACATTTTCAATGTACTTTTTTATTACTTTTTACTATGAATTTATCAACCAACCAATCATATCATTTCAATTGATTGTTATTTTATATTTTCAATGTACTTTTTGACTATCTTTTATTTTTTCTTAATTTATGTGTAAATGTCTAGAAAGACAAGTAAAAAAGAACGGAGGGAGTATATATTTAAGTGTCTTTTATCATTTCAATCATCAATGGATACAACCATTCAAGTATCCAACGTAAAACCAATATTTTATCTCTACTACGGGAATACATACTTAAGTCGTCAGGGCTCGCAGACCGACTCCAAAAAATAGTGTCGGGCATGAGTCGGTTTGGAGTCGAATAATAATTCAACCCAGATTCTGTAAATGATCTAAATTAGGTATGGGCATTGAGTTGAGATGGTATTGGAATTTCCAATTTTAATTTTTTGAAAAGAGAAAAACGAATTATATCTCGACTCTCATCCGGCGCTAAATGACTTCAGTAAATAATCAAACTGAAAATATATTTCATAATGATAACAAAATGAGTTTAAAATTGATTCATGTAATTATATGGAGTCAATAACGCGTCGGTGTCCAATTAATTTAAATTAAATTGATGAAATAATGTGTATTTATACACAAAAATATTTGATATGAAATACAATAAAATATTAAATGAATAAGGGTATAAAAATATTTGATGTAATCAAAATAGATGAATAGACCCAAAATGATAACATAAATAAAAGGGCAAATGACCAGGATGATCACTTATGTTTGGGTAGGGGTCCCGGTTGATCACCTATGTTTCAAATGGTCCTGGTTGATCACTTATGTTTCTAAATCGAGTCTCAGTTGGTATTTTAGACCTAAAATCTGTTAATTATCACCTAATTACCTCACGTGACCGGCACATGTCATTTTTCAGGGGTAATTTAGTCATTTCAAGTCTTTTTCCCAATTTTTTTTTTTGCAAAAAAAAAATCGAAAAACAAGTGAGGTTGATTTAGAAATATAAGTGATCAACAAGGACCCTTTGAAACATAAGTGATCAACCGGGACCCCAACCCAAACGTAAGTGTTCCCTTATAATGTAAAAATCACAACAGATTAAGTAAAGGATAAAATGTACATTGATTGTTAGAGATAATACCCCTCCATCCTTATTTTACAATAATTATTTTATACATTTTATTTTTAAGTTCAACTTAATGATACATATTTATCTCTAACAATCAATGTACATTTTATTCTTTACTTAATCTGTTGTGATTTTTACATTATAAGGGAACTTACGTTTGGGTTGGGGTCTCGGTTGATCACTTATGTTTCAAAGGGTCCTTGTTGATCACTTATATTTCTAAATCAACCTCACTTGTTTTTCGATTTTTTTTTTGCACAAAAAAAAAATTGGGAAAAAGACTTGAAATGACTAAATTACCCCTGAAAAATGACATGTGCCGGTCACGTGAGGTAATTAGGTGATAATTAACAGATTTTAGGTCTAAAATACCAACTGAGACTCGATTTAGAAACATAAGTGATCAACCAGAACCATTTGAAACATAGGTGGTCAACCGGGACCCCTACCCAAACATAAGTGATCATCCTGGTCATTTGCCCTAAATAAAATTGAGAAACCCATACCTATCAATAATTCAATATCATTCACTCTTTTTCTCGTCACCACTCACCATCATTACCCACCTCACCCCCGAGACCCATCTCTAAAATTTACGAAATCCTCCCAAAAGTTGGCCAACCAAAATAGCCTTCTTAATCAATACTCATTCTGTACTTGACCAAAGGATCAATTTGATAGTCCAAATCCCTTTGACAAAAGACTTATTTCATTCCATAAAATTTTTATTTGATCGAGTTATCAATACTCGCTCGAACTCGAAGATTATACTCAATTAGATAGTCTATATCCTTTTGATAAAAGACTTACTTCATTTCGTAAAATATTTATTTAATCGAGTTATCAGTATCACTCGAACCCGAATACCATAACACATCAACTCCATTACCGTACTTGACCGAAGGACTCAATTTGATAGTCCGAATCCGCTTGACAAAAGAATTACTACTCCCTCCGTCCCTAAAAGATTGTCACATTTTGATTTTCGTTGGTCAAACATAACAAAATTTGACCATGAATTCTCATTAAACAATAAGAAATAATATAGTTTTGTAGGACCTTGTTAGTTTCGTCTAAATGTATATTATTTAAATATCAACCTTTTATAATTTTTTTGCATATAGAGTAATAGATATTTACGTTTTAAATCGTGTTTTGTTGACTACCAAAAGTAAAAATGTGACAATCTTTTAGGGATGGAGGGAGTATTTCATTCCGTAAAATATTTACTTGATCGAATTACCAGTACCGGCTCCAATCCGAGCACCATAACACATGAACACCATTATATATGTATATAGATTTGAAGTCTCCAAATCTAGAATCAACATTTGAAGAAAGCAAGAACATGTCTCCCAATCGAAATCCCCCCCTCCTTTTTTCTCTCCTCATAATTTTGGCAATCACCCTTTGCTCTTCTGCTGACCCATCACCTTCAGTTTTCGAAATCCTCCCAAAATTTGGGCTCCCAAGTGGCCTCTTACCAAACTCTGTCAAATCCTACACCCTCAATCAAGAAGATGGCACTTTTGAGGTCAACTTAGTCAACTCTTGCTATATTCAGTTTGACTATTTGGTTTACTATCAAGAAACAATTACTGGGAAGCTAAGTATGGGGGCTATTACTGATTTGAAGGGTATTCAAGTCAAGAGGTTCTTGTTTTGGTTTGATGTTGATGAAATCAGAGTTGATTTGCCTCCTTCTGATAGTATTTATTTTCAGGTGGGTTTTCTTTTTCCTTTTTTTAGTAATTCTAAATATCCCTCTTAACCACTAAGCCAATTCGATTTCGATGTTTCGATTTCAGGTAGGGATTATAAACAAGAAACTTGATGTGGGTCAGTTTGAAACTGTTCGTTCTTGCCAAGATAAAGCCTTGGCTCTCTGCAAGCCGTCGCTGAGGAAATTTATTCAGGTTAAAAATTCGATCTTTTTTGAGTTCATACGCTCTTGGACTGTGTTTTGATTTTGATTTATCTATTATTTCACTTTTTTGCTTGTTTTTATTCAAGAAATAGATCTTTGTTTGGTAATTTCATTGTTTGTGTTTGTGATTGTCGTTTAAGGAAACGATTTAATATAAAGATGGTAGTAAATAATTTCTTCGCGACAATAAGAACACTTCGTGCTTTTGATTGATTTAGTTCAATGTATGTGCAGACTTTCTGTTTGTTCTTTGGATCTTATACTACTTGTTTATGTTATATCTCATCTAATGCAGATAATAGGTAATTAGCTTAGTTATAATAGTTGCTTTAAGTGAGTGAGCTAGATTTTACTTCACATTTCTGAAAAATATATAGTAGCCTTTTTATTATGGAAACGTAGTACCGAGATTTAAAAACTAGTATGCCGTATTTGATAAGTCCATTGTCTTATTATCTGCTATCTGCTGTCTTGTGATCTAAAGATTAGTATGTAGTATTGATATGTCCGTTGTCCTGTAATCTGTTATCTACTGCCTCTAGAATTTAGAAACATATCAGTTGGAATAAGAGAGAGGCGAGTCATTTGGGGTTCAAGGCTAATCCTTTCTTTGCGGGAAAGCTGCTCAAATTGACCGTAATAGCATTAGGAACTATGACTTCAAGTGAGAAGTAACTTGGATGCATTGATAATTTGAGATGAGCTAATAGAATGGGACACAAATTATTGTAGTAACGATTGTCAAGGCAAATGCTGAGTTTACTGATTGAGGATTTTATATTTTGTATTGACTCATGGACTCCTTGGGTATTATAATTTATTATACGTAGCTTAACGTCAGTAGTTGTCAGACAAAAATTTTCAACCAAAAATGTGCATTTGTAGACCAGTTCGCCCGCAGGCTCGCCTTTACCCGTGCTATTAGATGTTGTAACATGGCGGATTTTGCCACTTTATGTAAAGCAGTTTGTGAGCTCCAAATCCAAAAGTTTTTTATACCCTTCTTCACTGCTGGTTGCTAAAATTCCTTATGAATTCGTTTGTGGTTCTTCCTACCTTTCTGTGTTTACACATCTGTGGCATGATATGCGTTTGAACTTGCACGAGTATCTAATCATCCTTGATTTGCCTTGTCCGTTGACTGCAGTTGCCAGTGCCCATGGAAGATGTCCAGATGCTTATTACAGAATAGATAGTTGTCTATGCATCGAAGAGGCAGTAGAGATCCCACAATCTCTCTCTTTTCCATTTCCATACTTCAGAACTCCCTAATAGGGGCGGTCTGATAGTGTAATATATGTAATGAGTAACAATTAACTGTAGATAGCACGTTGTTGTGTGTTGCGTTGTTCAAAACCTCGACAATATGTCGGGATTTTGAAATGTGTAACGGTGGGAGCTACTTTAATGTACCTCGAATTCATGTCCGTATGTAGCACAAACATTATGGGTCCAGGAGACCCGGACCATATATATGAGAGTCTAGTACTAGTTTAAATTTCCTATAGATTTTGTGAGTAATGTCATAACTGCAGTTCTTGCTTGATGAATCTTGGGGGATCGAAGGCATACATGATTGTTTTCTTAGAATATAGCTCGTTGTTATTGAGCTATACTCGTGTATGGTTATTGAGTCGAACAATTTGCTCGCTCGACTCAGAGCAGTTCCTCAAGAACTCGTGTAGTTGTGTTGCTGACATATATAGAAATTTTTCCAAGTAAAGGAATGTTATTAGGGTTAATGGTCGGGATGATCATATATTTTTCACCAATATCACCAGTTGATCACTCACTTTTTAAAAGGTCCTAGTTGATCACTCACTTTTCAAAAAATGTCTTTTTTGATCAGTCGACCACTTTTTCTAACTGGTCAACGATTTGTCAACGCGTGTGATGGTCATGTGCCACTTAAGAAAGGGTGTTTTGGTCATTTTGGTCATCTTCAAATGATAATTAACTTAAACATTTAGGTTGAAATTGATGCAAAATGACCAAAATGCCCTTTCTTAAGTGGTGTATGACCATCACGCGCGTTGACCAATCGTTGACCAGTCGGAAAAAGTGGTCGACTGACCAAAAGAGACACTTTTTGAAAAGTAAGTGATCAACTAGGACCTTTTAAAAAGTGAGTGATCAACTGGTGATATTGGTGAAAAGTATATGATCATCCCGACCATTAACCCATGTTATTATGTAACAACTACCTTCTTATATTACAAATTCTGGCATAGTATCTATCGGGGATAGTTATTTTCACGGTGTCAAGGCATTGGAGTTCTATTAAAATAATAATTCCGTCTAGTAGTTACATCCAACGCGAATCATGAAAATTGGAGTTCTATTAAGAAAAATAATAGTTCCGTCTAGGAGCTCGAGGCAGGGACCGTGCACTACAAGAAAAAAGGCTTGTTGTTACTAATTATTTTGTTACGCCTTTGTGCAAGTAACAAATGTTATTTTTTGTTACCTTTTGTGTGACGTAACATATATTATACTCATTTATTACCATTACGGCAGCGTAACAAAAAGAATAGTGCCATTTGTGACTAAATTTTTTGTTACCCAACGAATTTAGTAACAAATGACATCATTTGCTACGATTAATACGGGGTAACAAAAAACTTGCTTATTCGTTACACATTCTCTATTTTTTGTTACTTCAAAGTGGCGTGACGAAAAACATATACTGATATAAAAATAAATAAAAATTTAAAAAAGTTAAAAAAACAATAAAAATTGATTGGAACTTCTTAAATTACAAATCAAGGGATAATATAGTACTTTGACTCCTAAATACATAGGAATAAAAAAGCTTGGATAGGTTAGTAGTGAAATCCTTGTGGAGTTTAGCCATCGGGTGGTAGCTAGGAATTGAAGTTGATTGCGTGTATCGGTTCTTCAAGTTCATAGTTAGCCGTTTCCCAATCCCAAGGTTGGAAAGCCGAGGGTCGAGCACGTAGGGAAACCGAAGCTCGTTAAATCGTGTTTGCATCTCTTTCCCTACTCTTTTATTTCTCGTCTATATTTGTTTATATGCTAGAATTTATATGATTTCATTATATACTTGATTGTGTAGAATTGCTAGAAGTCAAAATACATAAGCTCTTATATTGATAATTGCGTAACTTATGATAACTTTGTGTTTTGCCTTTATTTGAATTGATTTGCTTGTGCCGTGATTTACTTTAAGTGTTCACACATTCCGTAAAAGAGGTTAATTTGGGGTTACAATATTAATAGTTTTATTAATCCCAAAATTGGCTATAATTCAACTATAACCTAATTCACCCCCCCCCCCTTCTTAGGTTGTCATATAGGCTAACATCCTAGTGATATTGTGGCACAAAAATACGGACGGTGAGTTGGCCTAGAGGCAGGGCTCGAACGTTAGCAATTGAAGAGCTTCGGAATGGGTCCCTCATCTAACTGCAGAGCTGGATCGGGTATAGTGGTTTAGAAGGACTGAGTTCAGTTCCTTAATTGTTTTGAACAAATTACGTACCTCCTCTGAACAGGTTTGGTGGTGGAATTTGGTATAGTTTGTTGGACATGTTCCGAAATTTAGTTTCATTACTTGGCTCTTGTTGTTGAAACGTCTTCTTCGTAAGTGTCGACTCAAGTTATAGGGAGTAATCGGTGAGGATTGCTGTGTATTTTGCCCAGAAAAGAAAACATTGCAGCACCTTTCTTTCCTATATCCTCTTTCGTCAGCTGTATGGAGGAATATATTAATGTTTCTCCATGAGATTCATCTACCTCAGACTTTGGTGGAGGAGGCTTGGTGGGCTGTGAGTAAAGGCACAACAAAAAGCTTTAAAGCTAGTTGAGGCGATTGAGTTTTACAACTGTGGTGTATCAGCATTGGAGGGCTCGAAATAAAAGGTGTTCAATGTTGTTGAGTCCGATGTTAATGGCATTGTGGGTTGCTGCATTCAAGACATACGATGATCGGGGGTTAATAGTTAGAGAGGGGTCAAGAGAGAAAGAAGCAATTGGCTTATTTGTATTGAATGGGGATTTAACTTTGCCATTTTTGGGAAAGCTTAAGATTGTTTCTTTTCTGTTTCAAATGATAAATGCCATTTTTGGGACAACGATAGGCGGTGGAATGGCGTAAAATAGGGTGATCGTCTAGTGCACTACTTCAATATGATGGCTGAGTTAGCTTCATTTTACCCATATTAGCAATTTAACATAGCTAAATTGTAGATGTTAAATAACATTGTACTGTAGGAATCATTTGTATTGTTGAGGAAAAATAAATAAACACCACTTCCTATAAATAAATAGAAGACAAATGGGGTTAAGCTTCAACATCAAAGCTAAAAGGAGGGGCAAAAATGTCATTTCCAAACATACTTGACTATTTTGTTGTGCATATCTAATGTATGTTAAATTCAACTCCCTCGTGCAATGCCCATTTTTTATCAATGTAGTCGCGTTAGGAACGCTCTTGTTGTGAGTATTTGAAATGACTACTTTGCCCTTTTCTTGTGGCCTGATTTGGACTTATAGCAATGACTTACCTGGACAACAATATACATAAACCAGAATTGTCTCTTGCTTGATTAAAAAATGACTATGTTGCACCCGTCGAAAGATTCGATGGTAGCGTGGATCTTACCGTTGAGGTGTGATCAGACCTTTGGTCTAAGTTTGTACATCGATCTAAAACCTAATCTTAACATTTCCTTTTGCCTTTTCAATATAACCAACTCTTTTGCACTAAAAACCAATTTTTAATGTTTAATTTCCAAAAGCAAAACATTACTTCTTTTATACATACTAGCATGATTTGTTAGAGATTTACATATAAACGGATTTTATTGCTGTTTACAGGGGCGTAACTAGGTGGACGAGAGGGGGCGCTCACCAGGGGCGAAACTAGAGGGGGACGAGGGGGGGCGCTCGTCCCCCCTAAGTTTTTCGGTATCGTTTATTTTATATACGATTTTTTTGAATTTTTGTGATATATAATAAAAAATGTTAACAAACCAAGTGTAAGTGTAGTTTAGTTGGTTAGTTCCTTCCTCCAAAAGGTAGAGGTCATGGGTTCAAACCTTGTTAGCTTCATTTCTGACAATTTTTCGATACTTTTAACTATTTTTTATTTATTTTCGCCCCCCCTTAATTTTTTCCCCAAAAATTCGCCCCCCCTTGATTTTCATCCTGGTTTCGCCCCTGGCGCTCACCCCCCCTAGGTTTTTCGGTATCGTTTATTTTTAAATTTTTGTGATATATATAATAAAAAATGTTAATAAATCAAGTGTAAGTGTAGCTTAGTTGGTTAGTTCCTTCCTCCAAAAGGTAGAGGTCATGGGTTCAAGCTTTGTTAGCTTCATTTTTAACAATTTTCGGTACTTTTAACTATTTTTTATTTATTTTCGACCCCACTAATATTTCTCACCCAAAATTGGCCCCCCGATTTTCATCCTGGTTTCGCCCCTGGATACATATATTAAAGGATAAAGTTGTTGAAGAGTGTCACTATCTTTAGAAAATTGGGGTTCATAGCAAGATTTATATAGACTTCTAGGTGGTAAAAGGAATGGTTGGGTATATTTCCCAAGGTTGCTTGAGCTTTTTTCAAGTGGTAGCCAAGACGTCTAGCTAGGTGGTTCCATTAGGTCTTGCTTAATCAAACGGTATATATATCGAGTTTCTTGTTTGTATACGTCAATCTTGAGCTTCACAAAATATATATATGAGGTTGTCTTTCCAAATCTCAAGGTTAGAAAGCTAAGGGGCGAACACTAAATATGTTGAAGCTCGTTAAAATCGTGTTGAGTTTTCATTCTTCTAACTCTACGTTATTTACTTTGATTTACTATACTAATATGCTTTGATTGTAATTAATTTTCTCTTTTTTGTTTAATCTATTAAAAAGTTAGATCGTTAGTTCTACTTGTTCAATAGCAAATTGTATAAGCTTAAGTGTTCGATATTGTCTTGTATTGTTTCATTGTGCTATATGAGTATTTTGTGAGTTTGTATAAAACATAGTAGTTAACACACTTAGTAGGATTATTTAAGAGTATTATATTTAAGAATTAGATCTAAAAATTCTATTAATTTGAAAATTAGTCATAATGTTGTTATAACCTAATTAACCTCCTCATAGATCGTCATATAGATTTTTTATATTTGGGTGAAACTAAGTATTAATTAGGTAAATTGAGGTAAATGTAAAGTATTATTCAACTATTACTTTTATTTTTGTCACAAAAAAAATTTACTCTAACTAAAAACATCATCCACGTTAGTTACATCGTATTTAAATAACTACAGTATCTTTAAATATCATAAAATTTAAATTTAGGTAATTTCATCCTCATCAATACCATAAATTTGAATTAGTAACCTGATTTGCTAATCACTTTTTCTTGTTTCTTCCTATTGCTCTCATTCACTCACTCCCTTTCTCTCTCTCTTACACATATAAGCTCCTTCACATATTATCTCTCTACAATACTCATACATTTTTTTGTGATAAATTGGTTTTGGGTTTTGGGAAAAATCAAAAGTTGATTAAATTTAAGAATGGATCAAGCTGCTAATGGAAATCTTGATGAGTGGATTGTTCAGCTCATGCAGTGCAAACCCTTGTCTGAACAAGAGGTCAAATTTTCATTCATTGCTTTCTAACTAATTTATTTTGATTTTTTGATTGATTGGTTTGATTATAAATCTGTGTTTGTTGTTTTTTTTGGAGTATTCATTTTGGGAATTAATAATTTGTATTCGTAGATTGTTTATTTGATTGATTAGTTTGATTATGAATCTGTGTTTTTTGTTTTGGTGATCTTTTTATGTTCTTGAGAAAGATTCGATTTTTGAGATTGTTTGTGAGGATTGGATTTCGAGAATCTGGGTTTTCGTTTTATTTTTTATTTATTTTTAAATTTGTAGATTGCTTTTTGATTGGGGTAGTAGGAATATGAATAATTGTTCGTTGTCGTGGTTTTCTTTAGCATTTTCAGTTTTATGTTGGCTTAGTTATATGTTATTGTTAGAAAGATTCGATTTTTCGGATTAATTTGAGTTGATTGAATTTCAAGGATTTGGGGTTTCCTGTTTTCTTTTGATTTCTTTTTAACTCAATTGGGAATTAATTATTTGTATTTGTAGATTGTTCTTTGATTGATTTGGGTTGACTATGAATCTGTATCTGTTGCTATGTTTTATTTTTTATCTTTATTTGGTTGGCTTCGGCGGAGGTTATTTGGAACCAGGTTATTTATGCTGGAAATTTATTGACCAGATCTGTGAATGGCCACAAGTTTTGTCGTCACTGATGCATTGAGGTGTTATTATCACAAATTTGTCCATGATATGGCTTTGAGAGTTTTCACTAACAAATTTCTTGCACTTAGTGATATTTTTTACAGGTCATAATAGTTTTAGTGATACTTCTGGAAGAACTTGAACTGTGAAATATGCATGTTTAACTGTTGATAAGATTCTGCGAATGTGCATTTGCCTTTGAAATCGTCCCTTTTTTTGGGATAATTGTCAACATGATTACAATAGTGGTCATATGGAACTTTTGTTTAGTTTAAACGGTCTCTCTCTCTCTCTCTCCCTCTCTCTCTCTCTCCCTCTCTCTCTCTCTAATATATATGGATACTCGGACTTGTGGTTTTGTATGAATTTCACATTCTTTGTGCTCAGTTAATGTTAGATGTTGACTTAATTTGAATTCTCTCTTTTATCCATGAAATTACATCTCTTTTGGACTTTCCAGTTGAATTTCGGAATATAAAGTTATTAGTACTTAATTGATAGAAAAAACATAGGGCACTGAACAATTAGTTTATTAAATATAAGTTAGAAAATTTGCAAAACAAAATATGGGTAGTTCGCTGGCATGGCACCTAGGGGGGCGCATGAATTCCCTTTTTGGTTTATATAGTGTTTTCTTAAAATGTCTTTATTGCTTCTGTTTTTCATGCAGGTGAGAAGCCTATGTGACAAGGCCAAAGAAATTCTTATGGGTGAAAGCAATGTGCAGGTAGAATGGCCCATCCAGTGATCCTTTTTTATGGAATGATACTATGTCAGTTTAGTCAAGTTGTAGTTTTCATGTTGGAACAACCATTACATCGGAATATGTTTGACATATGAAGCTTCCTTATTTTTTCTGGCTCGCTTGATTTTGATATGTTAGTTTTTTTTATATTTTACTATTTGTTTTGTTATTCTGACTCTTTATATGTCTTACAGCCTGTTAAAAGCCCTGTCACCATTTGTGGTGATATACATGGTCAATTTCATGATCTGGCAGAGCTTTTTCGAATTGGCGGCAAGGTACTACTAGTTCTTGTTCTGGAATAGAGCAACTGTCCTCTCATTTTATGTTTGCAGTTATTGACTTATAACTTTTACCTTTATTTGAAGTATTTTAGCTTTTATTCATGCTTCAGTTGTTTGAGGTTCTTAATACATCTGCTTCATTTTCCATCTGACTCTATGTTTATGTGGTCTTTGACTCTTTGTGACATACTGATATAATTATTTTCTCCCGACACTCCCCCACCCCCCGCCCCTCATGTCGCTTAGGTGGGAGCATTTTCAGAATCAAGGAGGCATGTTGATGTTAAATCGCTTATGTTCTAAAAATATGAGTTTTGTCATCTATCTGATATAATTCTTTGTGGTATATTTATAACCTGATATTTTTGTTTACATAAGTTATTGCCTCCTAGGACCTTTAAATTTCAGTATAGCATTCTCAGAAATGCTTCAGTACTTTCTTCATAACAGTCTCCTTCCGACATCTTTTCAATAGAATGAGTGTTGTGTATTATAATATGCGAGGCAAATCAGTCTCTATTCTTATTTTCCATGCCCCTGTTAATTTTATGCGACCCCTTATCACGTACCAATGGTGGCCCTGTTCTTTAATGGCGTTATCCTTTTGGTTCATAAAAATGTTACTCAAGCCTAATAGTTGGTTATTTTTGTTGGCAGTGCCCAGATACAAACTACCTATTCATGGGAGATTATGTTGATCGTGGCTACTATTCTGTTGAAACTGTTACGGTGAGTTTCTTTAAGATCTATATGCACAAAAGGGAGGGCCTATAATTAATTTAGATTCCACTTAATCTGTGATGTGACAAGCTGATCTGGATAATAATAACGTCCGACAAAAGACACCAAATATACATTAACATGCCCCAGTTCCTCTGAAGGGATCCCGCCCAGGCTTGATAAGGGGTGTTGGGTAGTATGCAAATGTACCCCTGCGATAATAGGGAGACTATTTGTGAATTGACCCAACACTAAAGTGCAAACACCTACCATTACTTCCCAATAGATAAGGAGCATAGGCAGTGTAATGAGCCTTTTTTTTATTTAATTCACTATATACACTAGTGTAATGAGCTTTGACTCCATAGGACATTTATTTTTTCATATTTGTTTGGTGGTGATTAAGAAGGGGGATAAGTGTTCTATATTATTTTTATTCCCTTTTTTGCATGTAATGACAATTTGAAAAGCACCTAAAAGTGGAGGTTTGTCTTCTAATTAGAGTTTTCACAGGAAAAACAGAATACTTTCGAACATTTGTTTTACGTGTTGTAAATGAAGAATTGAAATTATAGTTTTATCTGATTAGCTTTTCAGTTTATTTTTTAAATTGCCTTTCAAGTGAACGGAATCAATGGATTGAGTATCTTGCAATGTACTTCTAGCAATGGATTGAAGCCACACAATAACACAATTAAAAGGTTTTCAGATAAAATACTGAGATACGAACTCCAAGTTTCTACTGAATTATTGATATTCTGGTTTCACTTTTCTTTTCCCTGATCGAATCTCATTGTTGGCTATTTATTTATTTTCAGCTATTGGTGGCCTTGAAAGTGCGTTTCCCTTCACGGATTACTATTCTAAGAGGAAATCATGAAAGTAGACAGGTATACCGAGATGCACATATTGTGTCTGATAATATATCATTGAATTGGTATGATCATCTTCAGAAGAGTTAAATTGTAACTAAGTTTATAGTTTGCGGGGAAGGACGGGGATTGTTATTCGCCCTTCAGAAACGCAACTTCTGGCACAGCTAAAAAGTTAAATAATTGGAAAGAGATGGTATTACTGTCTTTCACTATTATATAAAGCGATGCAGACCATATACATCAATTTATAGAAGCTGAGCACAAAACGGAATAACTAGATAATTGAGAAGATTTCTTATTCAAAACTATTACTCCGTAATTTAAATATGTTCTCATTGCACATCTGAAATGTATGGTTTCTAAAGCATACCATCACAATTTTTTTATATTTTAAGTTATTTCTCTTCTCCTCAAATGGTGCCCACTTAGCTGATAAGCTATTTGTCTATCCTGCAGATTACTCAAGTTTATGGATTCTATGATGAGTGCTTGAGAAAGTGAGTATGTCCCAGAATGATACTCTATTTGTAAACTCGCATGAGCTTCAGTCTAAAAGCTTTGATTTTCATTCAATTTTGATACTGTTATCTAGTGTTGGTTTAATTTCACATCTCTATATATGGGTGAAAGGATCCCTTTGATACATCTCCATCCCCATTATAGTCTAGCCGACAATAATCTGCTACTTAACTTCATTTATTCTGTTAGTATTTACACTAAGATGAAGATCATGTTTACGATACCCACGTTAATATTGTTAATGATATATATCTACAAATTCGATCAACATTGATGTGTTTACTGTTATTGATTTAGATTTGTTATATGTCTTCATCGTCATAGTATGAAGCCTTAGTTAAAGGTCGAGGCTACCACTTGCGACTTCCCACCGAATGACATGTATATAAATTTCTTGCCTGATATATAGATTTTGCTTGATGCAGGTATGGTAATGCTAACGTGTGGAAGACCTTCACTGATTTGTTCGATTACTTTCCTCTTACAGCCCTGGTTAGTATATCTTTTATTCTGTAAATTTACATGGCGTTTTCATTCGTCATGTGCTGTTTTATTCTTCTTCTGAGGTGAACACCTTATTTATTTTATAATGATTGGTTGTATAGCTGATATCTTGCTTGTTGCATACTTACTACTCGATAGTCACTTCTTTTACCTGAAACAAGTTCCTCTGTTCTCTCATTCCATTTGTCAATTTTTCCTTTTAAATTATAGCAAGTCGCTAACAAGTACTAAAAAGTTCAATGACTGCTAAAGTTATGATCGATTCTATTGCATTTCCTACCAAGGAAATGTTAATATGGTATGTCAGTTTATTAATCATAGAAATAATAACTAATGTATTCTAAAACTATTTCAGGTCGAGTCAGAGATCTTTTGTCTCCATGGTGGGTTGTCTCCATCTGTTGAGAATCTTGATAGTATTCGGAATTTTGACCGTGTACAAGAAGTTCCCCATGAGGGGCCAATGTGTGATCTTTTATGGTCTGACCCTGACGATCGCTGTGGTTGGGGCATCTCTCCTCGAGGAGCTGGTTATACTTTTGGCCAAGTAACTTGCTTTCTTCTACCTTTTTGTAACCAAATCAATACTGTTAAGAGTAGTTGGAGCATGCACATCTTTGTTTGCTTTCACAGTTAATATGGTTGGAGTTCACAGTGAAATATTTCTACCTGCAGGATATATCCGAGCAGTTCAACCACACAAATAATTTGAAGCTCATTGCTAGAGCACACCAGCTGGTTATGGAGGGCTATAATTGGGCTCATGTAATCAGCTCTTCATAATCTGTCTCGAATTCCTCTCTAGTGAAATCAGGATAACTACCTGTTCTTTCATTTTTATACTATAATGTATTTGTATCTTGACCTTCCGTTTTCTGTTTGCAGGATCAAAAGGTAGTTACTATATTTAGTGCACCAAATTATTGTTATCGCTGCGGTAACATGGCTTCCATCCTAGAAGTTGATGATTGCCGAGGCCATACATTTATTCAGGTTCATGTTTCACCTTGACATCCTTGATTGATGCCTCCCCTCAACACATACTAATCCTAAATTTTAGGCACTGATATAAGAACAGGATGTATGAATATCTAAGCAAATTGATGTGTTAATACTTCATCGTAATTATGAAAAGTGGAACTGTGGAAGAATTTTGCATTGGAAGTTAACAAATTAATTCATTTTTTGTGCAGTTCGACCCAGCTCCTAGAAGAGGTGAACCAGATGTGACCCGAAGGACCCCAGACTATTTCCTTTGAAGCACCTTGCATATGGTTGATATCTGAATCTAGCTGCAGCAGGTCTTTGCTAATTTAAGCATCGAAAACTTTTCAAAGATTCACAGTTTCTGAAGCAGCAGCTGCATATGGTTGATTACTAAAGCAGCTGCATACCTAGAGGCAATTAGCCGTTGGTTCAGTTGCTATATTGCATCTGCCTATATGGACGCTGCAGAATGGCAGCGGTGCTGGAGGTGTGATTACTCTGTGACAAATGTCATTCTTTCTTTCGCCTTTTTGATTATTTCTCATATATTTTCGTCAACTGTATTAAATGAAAACTGGAAGTTAAGCGTAGAGTCGTCCTTCTCTTTTCCTTTTTATGGTCTGTTTATTTCTGTGTAGGAGTACGATAAGGTGGATATGGCTCTCTTCCGAAGACTGGAATTATTTATGAATATTTATCGAGTGATTTTTTTCGTACATGCTTAGTTTGGCCCTTGCCTTATTAACACAAACATTAGATCAAACGTAATGAGGACTTCAGATTCTTGCAAGAATTACTGTAATATTTAGCATCGTAGACTATAAAATTTATTGATCACTTTCACAAAAAGCCGACATGAGATAAGAAGAGGATTCGTATTTCGTGTTCTGCCAAAATTGCTTATAAAATAGTGAACTTGTCGTTGATTAAGCTTTGAAATTCATAAAATTTTGTATTGAGAATTGATAAATTTTAATAAAAATCTGCTACTTTATTTACATTATTATAATGTGGTAGGAGGGTAATTAGAAGTTACAATGTGAAACCTTACCTAAACTAAATTGTACTAATATTTAATTTTGTTGAATATTTTATACAATAATAATTATTCATGAGTATAACCAATATATTTTCCTTCATTTTTTAAAAATATATTGCAAGATCTTATGTTATTATGTTGAACATTAAATTTACATTCAGTTAAAATAAATTAAATAGTATTACACAGAAATGTTTTATTTATTCAATAAAAGTATATACTTTGTAATTCACAAAAAAAAAAAATTAATAAAAAATCACATATTATAAATATGATATGAACGACTCCATATAAGTTGGATTGTGCACAAGCATCTAGCTAAGAATAAAATAGGAATTAAGGTGAAAAAGCACATTCAAATCTTAAACGATATACTAAAGAAATACAAGAACGTAATCATGTACAATGGCTTACAACATTTTTTAAAATGACGTTGCAAAGATCTTTTATTGTTTACACATTGAGTAATTCCAACAATAGTCTATGATGTTCCACTCTAAAAACAATTGGTAATAAAGGGAGTAGTCCAAGATCTTATATATTGACTCGGGAGGACACATATATCCGATGTGGTGTGCATCTTAACAAATTCTTAACATGTAATGTATATTTAAAATTTCAGAAAAAATGTTTTACCATTATATATTCGTGAAAAGTTAATATAAAGATATATATTACAAATATAATAAACGAAGTGAGACTGTAGTGTACATAAACATCTAATTTTAGTTAATTAATTAGAAAGTGAGGTCAAAATTGCGTATGCTAGCCAATAGTAAGCTGTTGCTTCTTCACATAAAACCCCACACTTCTCTATTTATCTTTCAAAATTCATCAAATTTTCGAAACTATTAATAACATATACAAATCGATTCTCATTTTATTCCTTCAAAATCATTAAAACCGGATCATTTTGCGATTTTTCGTAACTGTAAAATTCCCTATTAAATATAGTTACATTTCAGTTTTTTTATTCGATTTCTGCAACATTCTTTGTTTTTTATGATGTTTATATATATTTTTTGTTTTTGAAATTTGCAGGAATCTGCGGATTTGTTTTTGATTAGGTGTCAGCGATTGGATCGAATCGTAGTTTGCAAAGATGGTATCCTTCGAGATGAACGATCTCAAAAGTAGGGGTTTTACTGCAATTTATTTAATTACTTATTTTTGTAGTTATTAATTTAATAAGATTTTTTAGTGATCTCATTTAAAGTTAATTAGTTCATTTCTATTAATTAATTTTAATTAGTTAATTTTGCTAGTGTTTAATTTAGTTCTTTTTTGTAGTGATTAATTTATCTGCCTTTCTGGCGATGAATTTTGATCTTTTTATTTTTTGTAGTGCTAAATTTAATTAGTTAGTTTCCTAGAGCCTAGAGGTTAATTTAGTAGATTTACTGGTGATTAATAGAATTGCTTAATTTCCTTAGTGCTTAATTTAAGTAGTTCATCTTCTCATGATCAAGCTGCACTTCGATTCACATATATTTTATTTACTGAACATATGATTATTTATATGTGTGTTTTTGCCTTTTCATTATACTTTCATTTTGCACGTATGGTCTTGTTTTCGAAGTTTAGAAAGAACTGTAGCAGGGAGACTCAAAGTAGTTATTATTAGCTGTAATGTTTGTTTATTATCGGGTAGGTTTTTTATAATTTAAAATCTATTTTCATTTAATAGCTCATGTTTTTAGCGTTCAGGTAGACTTTGAATTTTAGGCTTATTTTCTAATTGGTTGATGTGCTTTAAGGGGGACGGGCGTGCATATCCTTCATTTGGTATGAGGGGAAGAATAGGTGTTGTTCTCCGTCCATTTTTTATGTCAAACTCTAAATCAGAGAGTTCTTTATCTGCTTCCACTCTTACTCTTTCTCGGCGCACACTTTTTTGTGAAATTAAAGCAAATATTAACGTTGAGATATTTGATAGAAGTAAGTTACCTTGTGATTACATCGTTGTGTGGATGCTCAAATTGCTATCGTGTTTCTTGTCACTATGTTCCGCCCGATTTTTGGTTTGTATTTCCATGTTTAGTTGTTTGCTAGCTCATTAAATTAATTAGAGGATATGTAGATAGTTTCTAAACAATAAAGGTTTCTCCTTTTGGTTTTACAATGTTATAGTTGCTTTCTGCCCCACACTCTGTCTGGTTACTTGAGGTCCCACTAATAGAAGTTCTAGTTATAACTATTTTCTCCAATAAGTGAGTCGAAGCTTGAAAGTTCATCCGTTTGCTTATAATGTTAGATAATAGGATAAATGCTAATGGCTTTCTATTGATACAGAGATTGGACTAGGGTTGACGGGGTTTGGAGTTTTTTTCTCAGTCTTGGGGATGATCTTCTTCTTTGATAAGGGACTCATTGCCATGGGAAATGTAAGCACCACTTTCTTACTCTACTTGTCCATTGGACTTTTGATTGTTTTATCGAATATTTTTTGTTATGCAGACATATCTCATGCCTATCTAACATTTTTTTTGCATCTTACTGAACCAGATCCTCTTCTTCTCAGGAGTGGCTTTAACCATTGGGTTCAAGTCGTCCATGCAGTTCTTTACCAAGCGTTCCAACTATAAGGTTGTAACTAATCTTGAGCTCTCTCCTTCATCTGTGCATGTGTCATCGTGTTATTTGTTTAGTTTGCCTATTTTAGTCAATATGGATTTATATGTGGTGAACTCTGGTGATTACACAGGGAACTATTTCCTTCGGTTCGGGCTTCTTCTTGGTTGTTATAGGATGGCCTATAATCGGAATGATGCTTGAAGCTTATGGATTTGTTGTGCTCTTCAGGTAAATAAGTTTCTTGTCTTTGGGTTATAGTACAGACGTTTTACTTACTCTTGGGAGCTAACAATGGATGTTTTGCAGTGGATTTTGGCCTACTTTGTCAGTTTTCCTACAAAAGATTCCTTTTCTCGGTTGGATATTCCAGCAGCCATACATCAGATCGGTATATAGCTCCAACCTATTTATATCTTTTAATTAATTAATATTTATTGTTGTTGCCGTTTGCGTGTCACATGGAGTTGAAATATTTTAATATTCTCTAGCTCTTGGATATAGTGGAATAAGTCATAAATGGATCATTGCACTCTATGCTATTTATCTATCATGAAGTAGTAGACAGTCTTAACACTTCATGTTGGGTCAATACGAAACAGTCCCCCTTTTAATAGAGGGCTAAGGAAGTGTACTATTGGCCCTCTTACCCCACTTAGGTGGAAGCCTCTTTAGAGACTTGTATATATTGTTGTTGTAGTGGCAAATATGTGTTCCTTTGTTACCTCATATTCCCCGGTACTTGATTGCTTGTTTGAATTGGGTCCATGAATTTGTGGGCATTTTGTGTGTTACAACAGTTTAAAGATGCCTAATGAATACACACATATATCTGATAGATTCTTGTTTCCTTGCAGTTCTTTGATCGTTACCGTGGGAAACGAGTTCCGGTATAACCAAAGGAAAGGTTCAAGGAATTAGCCTAGTTCTCTCTAATTGTAATTGTTGTAAAAATACAGTATTGACATATACATTTCCTTCAAAGCACGGCGCTATATGCTTTTGGTAGTTGTATTCTTTTGTTCTTGGAAATCTTTTGTTTTTGTCAACAAGTCTTCACCACCATCAGAAGTATCATTGCACTTCACATTTGTACTATGCTATAAATGTTGCTGCTATTCATTACCTAGATCCTCAGTGTAGAAAACTTATTTTGGATATATTGGATGATCTGGTGGATCTCTGTTGTGGTCTCCTTGTGTTTCGTTCTGAAACGCTTAAGCGACTCAAAACGCTTAAGCGACTCAAGCATGGGGATAGAGTATCTAATTTACATGAATGCCACCTATTTCTTTTGGTTCGTCGCTTTCATTCACCAAAATGGAGAAATGTTTAAGAACGGTACCATTTTGATTTTTTGTCAATCTGAAGTGCTTATGAGGAATTTTTGACAAAATAGCACTCGAAGCGTGTGAAAATACTATTTTGTCTCTTCTCTATCTTCCTCAACCCACACGACCCTCCAATCACCAAACACTATTCGACCAACTTTCAACCACCACCCGTAATACGGATAAGATATTCTTGATTTGTTGTAACTTGGTATACAAAAAATACTAAAAGCCTAAACCGTTGTACGATAGAAGTGTTAGGACCGATATCGCATAAGGACCTAATATATAGTAAAATACAATTTCTAATACTTTGAGGCTCCCTTAAAATGAGGGTTTAGTGTGGTTGCGTTCCCCGGCCATGCCCAAGGGCTAGCCCTGCACCAAGTTCGTGAAAATTCCCAGTGATTCTTATCTTCATAACAAAACCAGAGTTTATCTTGCAAAACGCATAGTCCATTCGGCAGCTAGATCATCATGTTTGGTTCTATCCGCCAAGAACAAATGTGCAACACTTGGAACAAGTGGTTTGTCTACAAAAAAAAACCGCAACTCAAAAGTCAAGGGAAGTACTACCACAAAAACTAGACAATGAGCCAAGAGTTGTAGAAGAAACAAGAGGAATGTTATTTTTGTTACATTTCAACACTAGTCGATTGTACTATGCAGTTAACAAATAGTGGAGTGCAAACATCATTTTACATGAGAATAATTAGAAGAGAACGCTAAAAGAACCATAAATTCTTTTCTAGTTTTGAGTCTCAGCCACATAGAAAAATGTATTCGACAAACTGAAGTATATTTGAAGGCAAGAAATAATTTGGAATCCCCTAAATTACAGAAAAACAGCAGAGAAACAATGGGAGTGATATGATTCTTGTGAATCATTGCATATATTGCAATAAGCTAAGTTTAGGAATCGAAAGGATGGATCTTCTTACATGGGTCAGGGTTGATAAACATGGATCTCAGAGCAAGTAAGACCTTTGAGATCGTTAAAGCCGGACTCCAACTATCTTTCAGCATGCCCAAACTGACATTACCAGTGGAATCAGCATTACAATGGTAGATTCGGGTTTTAAACACGACCTGCAAGTATAAAGTCAATTTTTAAATCGTGGCATGAGGTTGTGAACTACGGCAAAATAATTAAAGATAAAAAAACTTCAAAAATGAGAATACAGATTCATGCAATTGATATAGGTATGAAAACGGAGTTTAACCACATGACCTTTTGCTTATGAATAGAGTCGCATATTCTGCATTTTATTGAGATTGATGACTTAACAAGGGGGCGGGGGGGGGGGGGAACATGCAGAATAGGTTATGATTTTTCCTCTTTTCTAAATCTTTTGTGCACTTGTTCATGAGGTCGTTGGTGTACTCTTATCGCTCTTTGTCAATGCTGTACTCTGGTGGTTTCCCATTGGATGATGTTATTAGAAATAAGGTTGCATTTTACTGCTTAATACATGATGATCTGAGACAATTAGTTATCCCTTTCATTCTTCAAGTGCAACACACACATCTTTCAGACACTAATCATACCCGACACAGGAATAATGTACCTTTGGAGGTTGAAAAGGGTAATCAGTTGGAAATATTATATCGAGAAAAAATAGACCTCCTTCATATGGCGTTCCTACAAAACAGGAAATAATTACATTATCATTTGATGCGAGAGGTATCATACAACAGAGTCTCCATTTATAAAATGATTATTAACCAAGAAAATGAGAAACGATTAACGCAAATGTATAAGTAGCCTGCAATAGCGTGCCTATTGTACAATAATTCAGGTTATCAGACATTCTATGATGGAGTTTAATCTTTGTACTCTTACATCATAAGCTAATAGTTAGTATTTGTACCCTCACCAAGCTCTACTAATATACTCGTATAAAAGAGCAATGCACTGTGGATGGAACTGATAAACACGGCAGTGTATAACCCAAAAGATTTCCGAACAGGCAACAGCATAAAAGAGAAAAAAAGACCACTAAAGATATCATTTTTTCTCCGATCAACCTGATGTCACAAGGTCTCTACCCGGGAATTAGAGGATCTGATGACTACAATGAATGGAAGTAGAAAGAGTAAACTTTTATAAAAATCACATTGACCATAACAGTATTATAGAACGAAGCTATCATAGCGTAACCTGAAAAGGAGAACTCAACACAATATCCTTCTCTGAACCAACTAAAAATTACTCACAAGAAGGAGAACTCAACACAATATCCACACAAGTTTGCAGCGGAAATAGAGTTGGGTAAGTACCAGTTGGACCGAATATGGTAGCAATCCAGTGGTAAAGATTGTCTCCTTTTGGACCAGCAAAGCAGTCTGGAGGTGGGTCACTGTTGAGTTCAGCCATTTCTTTTTGAATTCGCTTCCCGGAGGATGAGACAGACGTCGTTGAAGGCCAGCACCTTCCCCCACTACCGCCTCGAGGTCCACCACTGTTTCCACCAGAACCTCCTATTCCACTTCCACTTCCTAGCCCCATTCCAAATCCCAAGTTTGGGATCCCACCATTCATTTTACCGTTCCAAGTTTTTTAACAGTCTACCGCACTATACTGATCAAGTACGTGATCCCTTGCAGTGGTCGATCCAGCACTTCTGACTATACTGTATAAATTAACAATAAAGTAATTTAAACTACATTATAGAATAATACTGTTAGACGATATTGTATATATTAGAATATTTATGTACTAATTACACTTGTAACAATATATTATTATATTTATTCCTACAAATACCGATAATCATACCGATAAGTTCAATAGAAACTTACTATATTTTGCGAAACTTACTATATAATCATTTATTCCTACAAATACAGACACTTCAATGGAAGATAACTATATTTTGCGAAACTTACAATATAATCATACCGATAAGATCAATAGAAACTTAAATCATCCCCAATTTTCGCTCGTCTTTCAATTCTTCAATCCTTCAAGTTTGAAGCATATCTGTTCAAGCAGAATCAGTCTGAAACTATAACAATAACCACGAATCAAGAATCGAAGATACTAACGCAACCTGAGAAATAATGTTTAAAGTTAATCTTTTAGCAACTCCAGTAGAACTACAAATTTTCAAATTAGCTTCTGACTTGAAACAATTAAATCCAACAACACAAACATTAACAACAGCTACTTCCATCTTAATAGGACTATGTAGTTAGATTTTAATGGTCAAAATTGACAAATGGTTCTCCACAAAATTTCAATTTGAATTCAAAATCATCTTTTAATGGTCAAATAGATCGTAAATTCCATTTTTAATATATTTTCCACCAGATATCAAACAACATATACAAAAATATTGAATTAACAAATTTTGAAGTCATACCATTAAAATTCATAACTAGACTTTTGCCAATATGAAGTTTTATTTTCTAATGATTAACCATAATTAATGAAGAGCAAAAGAGAAAATTTACTTATATTCTTAATAGCATACTTTTAAACTAAACAATCAATTATATTGATAAGAAGCTATGTATCATTAAAAAATTGCATTAAATGAACAAAAATTAATTTCTACTAATTGAAGAAAGGAACTCAAAGGGTACTTTTATTTTTTATAACAACTCAATAAAAAATGGCCATTCTTTTAGCAATGTGCACTTTGATTTGCCTGTTGAAGATCAAGATTTGAATTTAATAAAGACCAATAATTTATCAGTAATTATTTTAGTTTACACTTACATCTCCAAAAAGGAAAGCTAAATTGATACTAATAAAATGAATCAAAATCAGTGGCAACAAGGTTGACCACGTTGACTCTGTGTCTTGTTTGTGTCTCAAAATCTACAAGGTTGGGAGAGAGAGAGAGAGAGTCGGTAATCTATGAAGTTGTACTGTCTGAAAAGTGGGGCAACACTATATGCACACCTTTAATTATTGCTTTTTATTTTAGGACAACTGACTTCTAACATCATGTTTGAAAAAAGGTTAATTAGATATCACTTACGTTTAGAAAAAAAGCCAGTTAGATCACTCATGTTTCAAAAACGTCAATTAGATCACTAATGTTTAAAAATCACTCATTCGGGTCACTCCATCAGATTTTTGAAGGGTATTTATGTCCAAACATATTTTTTCCTTTCATAAGCACCCAATTTAACTTTTATTAACACATTGACCCCAATCCTTATATTACAATTTTTTCAGATTTCATTTTTGATATTTTTGATATTTTTTCTCGATTTCTTTTTTGATTTCTTTTCCGATTTTTTTGATTTTTCTTGTTTTTATTTCTTTTTCGATTTTTTTTGTTTTTTTATTTCCTTTTCAATTTTTCCTCGATTTATTTTTTCAATTTCTTTTTCTAAAAGAAATATCGAAACTAAATCAAAAAGAAATAAAAAACCCGAAAAAAAATCGAGAAAAATTGAAAAAAGAAATCGTAAAAGAAATAAAAAAATCGAGAAAAACTCGAAAAAGAAATTAAAAAAAAAGAAAAAAATCGACAAAAAATCGTAAAAGAAATCAAAAAAAGAAATCGAAAAAAAAATCGAGAAAAAATCGAAAAAGAATCGAGAAAAAATCAAAAAAGAAATCAAAAAAGAAATCGAAAATTGGTAATATTAGGATTGGAGTCAATGTGTTAATAAGAGTTAATTTGGGTGCTTATGAGAGGAAAAATGTGTTTGGTTAATAAGAGTTAATTTGGGTGCTTATGAGAGGAAAAATGTGGTTGGACAGATATACCCTTCAAAAATTTGATGGAGTGACCCGAGTGAGTGACTTTTTAAACGTTAGTGATCTAACTGGCGTTTTTGAAACATGAGTGATCTAATTGTTTTTTTTTTCAAACGTGAGTGATGTCAGAAGCCATTTGCCCTTAGATCAAATATGATAACTAAAGTTAAATAGTATCTTATTCGAATTATTTTGCTAATTTTTCAAGAGTATTGCCATTTTACATATTTTTGTATCTTACAAATCCCTCAATTGAACTCTTATTCATCCCCTAAATTATTTCAATTACAGATTAGCACATCTTCTTCTTCTTATAATTTATTTAATAGATTTATCGTAAACAAACACTAATAAAAAAATTGTATGAGCTAATCTATTATACACGCCACGATAGTGGATTTTGAGAGTGAAATTATCATTCTGCCCCCCTTCATATTTAGAACTATAGCAAAAAGAAATTTTGTTGAGAGTAAAATGATAATTTCAAGCCTAAAAAACACTATTGTGATGAGTCTGTAGTGTTGCCGAGTTTAAAGGTATGATAATGTTTTTCTAGAAATGAAATTATTATTTCATCCTTAATTGAATTTTTTTTTTTTTCTGAACATTACATTTACAAATATAAAAGTAATAGTCATTTCAGTCCTAAAAAAAACACTATATGAGTGCATATAACAACTCAGAGGGCAACACTATACACACCAGAACAAGGCTCATCACAATATAGTTAGGGGCAAAATAGTAAATTCACACATAAAAATTCACTCTTAGACCACCCACAGCAAGGGGTTTTTGTGGGTGTTTTTTGGGGTTCATCTCATGCAACAAGAATTTATTTGGGGTGCAAATTAATTGGGGTTCATTCAATAAATCAGATTTATTTGGGGTTTATGTGGGACCCGCGCGCAAAAAGCAGCCAATGGGGAGCTGCCAAGCAGCCCCCTGCAGGTTGCGTCAGGCGTGTGCCACACGCGCCTGACGCAACCTGCAGGGGGCTGCGTGGCAGCGCCCCATTGGGTGCTTTTCACTTTTTTTTTCCCCCTTATTTATTAAATGTGTTATTTAGGCAATAATTCATTAAAATAAAAAAATAAAAAATAAATCAAAATTTTTTATTTTTCGAGATCTATAAATAGAGGTCAAGTTTGCTTCATTTGGACACCAAAAAAAAAACAAGTTTTTTACACCTTTGTCTAATCGATCTTTGCAAAAAAAAAATTCTTCAATCGTCAACTCTCTTCATGGATCCTTCCCAATATCCGAATTTCTTCCCAAACTACAACTACATTAACCAAGTTCAAAATCCAAATATGCGACCTCCCCGACCAAACATCCAACGTCCAGAAGATCTACAAAATGAAGGGATGCAACCGAATTTTGGTACGCAATATATGATGCCACCAAATTATGGCATGCAATACCCATACAATCACCCTTATATGCCTTTTGGATATCAACCTATTCCCGGAAACAACTATGTTCCTGCCCCTATGAACACTGAACAAACTAATAATGAGGCAAACACACCTCATTATAGTAGTGGATCAACTGATATCCCAGAATTTTCTACGCAAGTATCTCTAGGAAATATTGATGGGAATACACCTCATAGTTTTGTTGCTCCAACCCAACAGTCAAGGAAGAAAGCAAGTTATGACCATTGGAGCACCGAAGAGAACAAAACTTTACTAAATAGTGTTTTCTATGTTAGTAATGATAAGATATTGGGTAATAACCAAAAGGGTGACACTTATTGCTTTTTTTGGCATGCCCGGTACACTGAACGACATAAATGTACTAGATAGGTCCCCGGTTTTCGATGACATTGAGTCTGGTGAAGCTCCAACGGTGAACTACATTGTGAATGGTCATCAGTACAATATGGCATACTATCTTGCCGACGGGATCTACCCAAAATGGCCTGTCTTTATCCAGTCGATTCAGGTTCCCTAGGGAAACAAAGCACAATTGTTTGCAAAACAACAAGAATCGTGCAGGAAGGATGTGGAACGTGCATTTGGGGTGCTCCAAGCACGCTTTGCCATTATTCGTCAACCAGCTAGGATGTGGGATATGGATGTTCTAGGTAAAATAATGAGGGCATGCATTATTTTACATAACATGATTGTGGAGGATGAACGAGATACATATACACGTAATTGGGAAAATGTTGAGTTCGAGCAATCGGATAGTCCTGGGTCTAGCTCCTCGTTCAATGTCCAAACAGGAGTGTTACCTCAATTTCAAGTGCACGTCCAAGGCCGATCTAGATCAAATATTCATACTAGAGCCGAACTACGTGATAAGGCGAAACATATTCAGTTGAAGGCTGATCTCGTTGAGCACATATGGAATAAGTTTGGAACATCTGTTTGACAAAATTATTGTTCAAGTTTATCAATGTTTTAGTGTGTGCTTTTTATTGTTTGTTTTCAAATTTTCAATAATCTATGTATGTTTTGATTTACCGAGTGATTAATAATATTGTGTGTTTGTTTTAATAAAATGTTAAATTTTTATTTTATTTAATTATTAATTTTTATTGTAATGAATTAATTAATTATAAATAAATAAATTAAATATTAACTATAATATTAAAAAAATTAATAAATATAAAAATTATAATTTTAACGATAACATATGTATAAATAATGAGATAAGTAAATATATGGTGGGGTATATGATGAGGTGATGTGGAAGGAGGGAAAGTGAATAAAACCCTGAATAAACGCTTGCTGTGGAAACTGAGTTTTATTTGGGGTTTAAGTGGGTTAAATGCTGACGTGGCACTGAATAAAGTGGGTTTTTTGGGGTTTATTGTGTTTGTTGTTGTGGATGGTCTTATGGTGTGTATAACAAGAGTTTTAGGTAAGGTTAAGTAAACTTTTTCAATTTTTTCTCCAACCATGAAACATTTCAATTCCATAAGCAATTTAGTTGATATTTGCAGTCAAAGCAAGAACCTGAAATGGATCCAGAAATTACATGCTCACTTACTAACCACTGGCCTCTTTTTTCTTACACCCAATCTTCAAACCAAGCTTATATATTCATACACATCTTGTCTTCAACATAATAACTCTATTACAACCTTAACCTACTTGTTCAAATGCCTAAACCCCAATAACCCCTTACCCTTTAACTCAATTATTTCACAGTTTTCCCAAGATGGTTTGCACGTTTTTGCACTGCATGCTTTTTCTTGCATGCATTTTGGGTCAGTTTATATTGATTCATATGCATTGTGTTGCTCTATAACGTCGTCGACGTATGTTAATAAAGGCAGTACTTTGCTGAAATATTACGAGGGTAGTAGCTCGATTTACAACCCACCTAACCGAGAGGCCAAGAAAAGGGGTCCAGGGACTTACAAAAAGAATGTTGGATATGGTGAAATAATACATGCTTATGTTATAAGATCAGGGTGGTTGAGAAGTGTTTTTGTGGGTTGTTCTTTGATTGATATGTATGCGAAGTCTTTAAGTGTTGATGAGGCTGCATTACTGTTTGATGAAATGCCTGAGAGGAATTCGGTGTGTGCAAATGCGCTTTTATCGGGTTATGCTGAGGCTAGGAAGTGGAGGGAGGGGTTGGACTTGGTTAGATATATGCCTAGACTGAATTTGGATTGTGATAACCTTACTTTAGCGGGTGCTCTGCGTGCGTGTGCAGGGCTATCTGCAATGGAACTGGGTAGACAGGTTCATGCTTTTGTTATTAGGCATATTTTGGACGTTATGTGTGATGTATATTTGCAGAGTTTGTTGATCGAAATGTATGGAAAATGTGGGTTAGTTGGGAAGGGTAGGCAAGTATTCGACAAGTTGGGGTTTGAACAAGGAGGGGAAAGTGAGAAGGATATTATCTTGTGGACTTCAATGCTTGGAGCATATGGAAGGAATGGTGATTTCGAAGAAGTTATTAACTTATTTCGGGTAATGTTGATAGAGGGGATTAGGCCTGATGGAATTTCATTCTTGACTGTAATCTCGGCATGTGGGCATTCTGGGCAAGTGGAGCTTGGGGTGGAGTATTTCGAATCCATGAGTCGAGACTTTGGGTTGGCGCATAATCCAGAGCATTATAGTTGTGTCATTGATTTGCTCTGCAGAGCTGGGGAGTTGGACAAGGCATGGAAGTTCGTTTGTGAGATGCCACATGTTGAAAAAGAGAGTCACACCATTGCATTATGGGGTTCTTTATTGAGTGCTTGCTATGAGTATGGAAACGTTGTGTTGGCAAAACGGGCTGCTCATAAAGCGCTAGAACTGGAACCCCAGAATATCGGCATTTATCTTCTGCTGTCAAACATTTATGCAAAGAACGGGATGTGGGATAATCTCGAACAGCTAAGGGGGACGATGAAGGAGAGAGGGTTAAAGAAAGACATTGGACATAGCTGGGTGGATTTGTCCACTTCAACTTAGTTTCGTGATGGTTTGGCATCGCAGTCACAGCATACCATCATGGTCAGAACATTGTCAGCTGGCAATGGCATCATATAGCGTCTGAACTCTGACGAACTAATGAATCGAATAATTTCTTCCATGAACAGTTCAACATTGTCCTACCAATCTACTATCTTCATCGCTTTGATGCTGCTAGGTGAGCTAACTAGTCGAGGAACGGTTTGATAGCTCGGCTGACAGACTGCTTGCTACACTAATAGAACATGGTTCAGTTCAGATACTATACCCGAATTCGAAGTACATGCATGAGTTTTATCAATTTTTTTGAGTCTACGGATATTTGAAGGGATGTCTGATTGATGGCGTAGAGACTGTTTGCTAAGTTACTAAAAAGAAAATCCACAAAATGAGGATAGATAAGAGTAATACAATAAAATGATATACAAAATTTCAAAACAAGTTGAAATTCACTTCTATTGTCTCTAGAGTAACATTATCTACTCAACAAATCATCAGTACAAGCTACGACCCTCAACATTTAGCTATGACAAAAATCGGATCTGAATAAATTGCGATTCCAGTCAACGACAGGCATTGAATTTCTTCTAACATGCTACAATACAATCTGGAGATCCATTTAAAGAACTAATGAGGCCAACAATAACAAAATGCACCCGATGTGATGTACTTGTACTATTGAACTTCCTGCTGTTTGACCTACAGGGCCAAATGCCGTTGGTGGGAAGAGATCGCTGCCTCTAGAAGTTGCATTTTGACTACAGGGAAACAACCATATAAATAGTTAGTTAAGCGATCATGAATCAGATGCCCCAGCAAGCAGAACTACACCTCATTTTATTTCGTCGTTTTAATAATTTTTTATGAAATGCTGAGCTATAGCTTAAGATTATATGAAACAGCAACACATTCTCAAATTACTATTACTACACCAATACGCAAGTACAAACATTATAGGGATATGTAAATACGCTCACCTCCCGGTGAATCTACATGACCCATAACCTGCCAAAAGAGAACCAACATATAAGTTCGCTGAACCATGAATTGCCAAAAATTATGTTTCTTCTTGAAATTGGCTCATTGCAAGGAACTTTGCAAAAGATTAGATAAATCAGAGTTTAAATCACTAAGAATACGAAATTAGATATCCAAGACTGTAGTATTATGAAAACGAGAAACTCAGCAAAAGTTCGGATAAGTTGGTAATATTAAGATTGATTCACTACTATAATCATGGTAGATGGTAGTTGCAATTAAAAGTGGAAGTTACTTATTTGATTATGAACTCTGTGCTATAATACTCAACCAAGGGAAACTTGCAATTTGGTTATGTAACTTAATGAAGAAAACAACAGATGTTCAAGCATGGTAATTCTCAAAGTACGACATTAAAAAATCCCTTCACACTGAAGTGATTGACACTAGTACCCAAAACTTACTTGGATCAATGGTAGTCGTCGTTGCTGTTCCATCGAAATCACATGTTGCACCAACACTTCGCATTTTCTGATAATAATTATTGTAAGCATATGAAGCGTGATTTTGCAGGTTGTCAGGAAAATAGCAAGGGCGCCCAGATTGAATGGCTGCACAATCTGCTTGGCCTTGACCACAAGCCCAGTTAAGACCACTTTGAAGCTTATCCGTGTCTGCACCTTGCTTAGCTACACAAAAAAGTCCAGACGAATTTGCAGTTGCACTATCAAAAGCACTCAAACTAAGAGGATATACAGCAGTTCCATTTGTATTAAAGATGCCCCAATTCCTTTCAGATACAGGACCTGGTCGTTTATCTTCATTGAACAACTCATAAATGTATGTATTTATCGGGAAGTTCAGTTGACTAGGTGGACCGGAGTTGTTTAAGACACGGCGAACCAAGTTGTTGTTAAAAGTCTCAGCATTTTCTATGGTAGCATCGGGTTCCTTAGCACCACCATACCAGGGCCATCCAGTTTCAGTGACAACTATGGGAATCCCTGAGAAATTAAGAGATGCAATGGAATAATACGCAGCATCTACCATAGCATCGAACATGCTCCTATAGTGAAAGAGAGTGTTTGGGTCCACAATTTCTTTGACTGCAGAAAGTGGCTGGAATAGAGCATAATCCTTTGGGAAGATTCCATCGCTACTAACATATTGATAATATGGATACGCATTTAGCATAAAGTAGGAATTTGTATTTCTCAAAAACTGAAGGACCTGGAATATTGTGGAGTTCCATGAAGAATTAAAAGTGGCAGTTGAAGGAGGGAAGGGCCTCGGGATAATGTCCATTGGTAGAGGAGTAGAGACTTTGACTTGATAATTTATATTTGATGCAACCAAGGCTTTATGCAGATAATTCATGGCAGAAGCCAGAACTGGAGCTGCATGAGGGATAGAAGTAAGCACTTCACTGCCCACAGCAACCGCAGTTATGTTAGTAGAAGGTAAGTATGCTACAACGTTTTTAGTTATCCAGGCTGCTGCAGTTGATGCCCGCTCTCCAATTCCTAAGACCTCCTCATTTGTAACTCCAACCATTACCTCTATCCCAGTGTCCGCGAGAGCACTTAGCATGTGAGCATCAGCATCAAAAAGGCGAACATGAGTTATTTGATTAGTCTTCAGTAATGCTACAACATCAGGAGCTGATGGTAGGTTTGAGACATCAGTGCCAATATTTATCCCAACGTATACACCTAAATGATTAAAGGGAAGAAAGTCAACATTGAATATTTCAAAAATCCACATCATACTGCCATGCTAAATGACAGCATACGATACAACATTTATCTAAGGAAATGTCAGCATCCGTATTTATATGAATATAGCAAAAAAAGAATATATATAAACCAAACCAAACCAAACCAAACCAAAGTAAACCAAGCTTTATCACAGTAAGTGGAGAAAAAGTATCGAAACATGAAATAGATTATAATGGAATTGACAAATGCAGTCATTTTGATGAAAAGATCGCTATACAAAATTGCTCTTCTTTTGAGTGAAGAACAATAATGAAGCTAAAGAGAAGGCTATCACCACGTACAAATTGTTTTCCATCTTTTTTACTAATACAATTTGAAAAAGCCTAATGCAGCATTAGCTTTTTACGCCAAAACAGTCATTTCTATTTGGACCTTAAACTTGTTTATCTAAATTAAATTTCCCAGCCATCTCTCTAGTATGTGAAAATTGAAGGTTACAGGTTTCTAAAAATTTATGAAGGCTTGGCATTGTGGAAAGAACACAATTCTATAGATTAGGGAGTGATGTCTACACTGCCCAAATGATACATGTAACACTCCAACAGACATCAACGTGTAAAACACAAGTTTCAAGGCTTTTAAGAACATGCTATCTGTGCTCTTCGAGAGAAAAATTAGAGACGAGATAGTCCAAATGAGGTAAATTTTGGTCTCTTGACGGGGTTGACGTTGTCACTATAAATAGTTCTTTCTGCATAACTATATTTAGTAGCTATATACAAGGATAACAATTAATGAAAGAACCATTTTTGCAACAGACCGCAAATAATATCCTCCCATTCATGAAAGGGAAGAATCAACTAGCGGACATAAAAGTATGTTTTTGAGTGCTTACATTTAAATCTCATAGACACAATAGAGCCACTGAGAAAAGCCTAGACCTTCAACGGAAAGCATTATAACAGATCTACAGAAGCTAATTATATCATAGAATGAAAATACCGCAAGACACTACCTAAAAACAAGCTCAATTACACCATCTATGCACCCAATACTTCATTCATATACTTGATCATCCTTCTGCTTTACCCATAGTACCAAAAAAGAACATATATGCAACGATATGCAGCTATTTAAATATATATAGAATGAAATCATTCAAGTCATATTATACCATATCAAGCAACCTTTCTAATGTACTTTGAATTACAGATTATTAGTCACATATAAACTATGAGAATGCAACTTCATCTTCATCATCTTCCACATGCTACTCAAACATTCCTATCCTAGACAACGACCTCAGGTTTGTTCTCCCTTCATTACCCGAGATACGGAACTTAGTCTCAACTAGAGAATGCCACCAGGAAGCAAACTAAAGCAGAGGAACGCTTCATTAGTGAAAAAGGACATGACTGCTCCTCATTTAATAAATTTCAAAACAAACAGGAAACATACAATTGACGAGGGAGTGCTGATACCTGATGCATTGGACAATATGCTACAAAATATCAGAAGGGCAATAGACCATGGTTCGGCCATCTTTAACTTCAGTATTGTATCCAATCGCCAATGTGCTCTGCATTAAACATAATTGTGAACAATCTATGAGAGACCGAACAAAGCCACAGCATCCTTCAAAAAAGTAACTTTAACAAGCTAGTCTCAAGACCTTCTATACAAGTCAAAACGATAGTCTCAAAACTAAAGTGTGTATCGAATACAAGTAAAAAAACAAAATAACAATCCCCTGCATTTAGTATCAATGGAACACAAACCAAAGTACATAACAGCCGAGGCAAAGTAAGACAAGTCCAGCTCAAGTCATATTCCAATTAGTGACGAGACACCAAACCCAAAAACCATTTGAACACAAAGTCTTACACAATTACGTTTGTTATTCGTCCATCAAAACAAGCCCCTAGAAACAAGGAAAAGTAATGCTAGCAATAATCCCACAAGAAAATGTAATCCACCAAATCCTTGTACTGGTTATGAGCTGATGATGTCTTAAAACTGCAATTTTGCTGACACAACTCCAATTTCGAATTCCAACTCAAATCCATGTCAAATTTGTTTCTCTTTCAGATTTCATTCTTCGTTGGGTACTCACCAATGTAAAAGGATATATAATGGATGCTCAGGAAGAGGAAGGTTTTGCAATATATATTTCACTAAACAACTACATTCCCTCACCACTCACAAACCTGTACCACTACAATACTACATCGTCGCGTATTCACATTGCATTCAAGAAAGTAAATAGATCCAACGCATAACGCAAAGAATCATTAGTCTAGCAGTACCAAGTAAACAAAATCTAAAATAAACTAAACCATACAAAGTTATCGTCCTATTAAGTTTTTAAAACTCGGAAACTAGCTTTTCAAAGTTGGAGTTTTTGAAACTAGATCCACAGGAACACTCCACACTTGAAAGTTCGAAGACATAAAAAAACAACCCAAAAACAGCTAACACTAACTCATAAATGTACAACATAAGAGAGTGTACCTGAGCTCAACTTGGTTTGGTGCTAAGTGAAGCAGACAACCACAGAAGCCGTAACCTAAGGAAAAGAAACTCACTTGTAAAAAAGCTTTCTTTTTTCTAGTAAAAAAGAAGTAAACAGTAGTTTTTTGCATCGAATGAATCAAACATAATTCAAGAAAGCTGTCAACCACAACCACGACCAAAATGGTATTTCACACACTAAAAAAACAACCTTTTTAACTAGAAATGCATTCACACATAAGTGAATTAAGTACATTGAAAATTCATTTTTTTTTTTCATTTATCAGCTATTAATTCATTTTTTAGTTAAATATAATTCTAATATAAACTATGAATATGGATAGAAAATAGAGACCTTTGGTGTTCTTCAGTTGTGAAGCTTCTTGTAGTAGATTTTGGCTCCTCAGCTAACCAGAGAGTAAAACTTTTCACTCAACTTTCATTTTCGTTTTCTTGAATGGTGTCTCTTGGTTGGAATGTATTATTCTTATATTGACTATTTTGTCCTGTCCGGACATAGACCGTTGTCAAGTGATTAAATACTGTTTTGGTGTGTATAGTGTTGTCCGGTGTTAATATAGGTGGTCGTAAATTAGAATATTATATATACTTTTTGAATAAAATAGATAATTATGATGATAAAGAATAGTGAAATTGATAATCATACTGAAGTGATATAAAATGTAGATGCTTTAAATTGTAATTGTATTTTGAGTAATTTAAATATACGACGAGTGGTTTTATCAAAAAAATTTATTGATTGCATAATTAATTTTTTAAACAGCTTATAATGTCTACAATATTGAAATTAGATAATTTAGTGTTACCACTAATGGATTTTGTTTTGATTAAATTGAGATATAAATAATTTTTTATATGTAGAGCAGCTTGAAATTTTGTTGGCAACTTTAATAAATGCATACTAATAGTGGATTTGATTCAAATCAAAGGTTTGTGTCTACGAAAGCTATAAATTTTGTTAATTTTGACTTTCGATTTTCTAACTAACAATCTTTCTTATATGGAGGAGGTATTTGATGTTATTTCTGCTAATAAAGATATGACCTTTTTGCTCTCTCCTTTATTTTTGTTTATTTATTTATTTTGTTATTGGTTTGTGTTCATTTGTTGTTGTAATTATATTTGATTAATTAGTATTTGTTTTCTTGAATTAGTTAAAGATTTAATGAAAACAAACTTTGTTGTTTGAATATGAACACATGTTATATTGATTATGTGAAAAAACTTGAACTTTTTCTGTTTCTGCAATGTGCCTAAATGTGCCCATTACTTAGTTGTAAATTATGTATGGATTTCCCTTTAATTAGGAGATTTTATGATAAAGCTCTTGTCGTGTTCGTGAAGCAATCATCATCTACTCATTAATGGGATTGGTTATCAAGGTGAAGAAATTAACAGTTTTATATAATGTTTGTAGAGAGAAAAGAGAAACTCACACTTCTAGAGAGGGAGTGATAAATTGCAAATGAATTGCAATATTTTGATGCTGAAATTTTGTAAGGGCGAATTTGGGAATAAGAGTTGGGGTACTGTATATAGAGGTATCGTATATAGTATTTGCGTTTTTATTATGTACTCTCATCTTAATTATAAATTGTCTATCTCTAATTTAAATTTTACCGATAATATAGTAAATTTCAACGAAAACATTATAAAACTTACACCACCCCAAAAGGCAAAAAGTTATTCACAATTCCTTTTCTTTTCGCAGTATGGACAATCTGAATATACAAAAATATATGACTTATTTTCTTTGAGCGCCAAAACAATATGGATGCTTCTTTTTAAATGAGGAACTAGAATTGTGGGCCCCTAGGAGATCATATCCCCAATTCAAAAATCACAAATTGACCATCCCACACCTCCACCCCATTAGCTTCTTCCTTTGTAACTCCAGCCAGCCCACCCGTCATTCCTTACTCTGTCGACCATCCTCCAACCCCATGCTCCTCCCCTAAAATCTCATATAGACCATCCTACACATCCACCGCATCAATGTCATCACTATCACCAACCACATTCACAAGCACTCCTTAACCATCACCAGCACCAATAAACACCACATATAAATCTTCTTCTTCCGCGTCTTCTTCTTCTTCTTCTTCTTCTTCTTCTTCTTCTTCTTCTTCTTGCAATACAACCTCCACCAACCACCATCACATAACAAAGACCTCCTCACCTGCCCTTGCCCCCATCACACAACCCCTCCTCCTACAAAAACGAGCTCGCCGAGTTCGCCCTCCCCCTATCTCTCCCTCCAAAACAAGTTCACCCCCCTACACTCACCATAAGAAACAAGCTCCCCTACCCTACCTTAAAAAAACGGGCCTTCTAACCCCCTACGTATTGAAAAACGTGGCCCCTTTCACCCATGTCCATTTTTTACTTCAAAAGAAGGTAGCGAGGTATGGTTTCGAATTGAAGTGGGGGTAGGGTTTCGAATTTGGGAGTGGGGTGGAGGTAGGTTGGGTTATCGGTGAGGTGGGAATGATAGTTGTGTTTGTATTTGTGAAGAAGAAGAGTATGTGAGGAAAGAGAGATTTGGGAAGAGATAATTAAAAGTGGTTCGTTGTGACGATGTGGATGGTGGTAATATATGGCGGTTGTAAACGTGGTAGGTGATGGTGGTGTGGTGTGGTGTGAGATTGATCGTATTATATGTAAGGAAGAAGAAGATGAAACAGGAGGGGCAGGGATGGTGCTATGGTTAGACAAAAAAAAGAAATACAAGAGTGCTACAAATTAAAAATTGTGTATGCCAAAAACCCCTTTGGGAGATCTTCTAATTCTCTCAAATTTTCTAAGAACTTCCATTTCTTTTTTGCTTTACATGGTCTTTTTCTTGTTTCTTGAGATGATGGAGGACGAAGGGGGAGGGGAGGTCGTTCACGGAGACAATGGGGGATTGGGGTGGGGGTCGCTGAAGACTAGGGGACGGATTATTTTATTTTTTCATTTTCATTTAATACTCTTATTTCTTCTAAAACATGTCTTAATTTATTTTGTATATTACAAACTGACTCCAAATGCGTATTTGGTGTCAATTTTAGCAAGAAATCCCAAAATGACTAGTTCAGGAGGGCAAGTAGACCGATTTTAAAACTTAAGTGGCAAACTGATCAAATTGACAAAGTTCTGGAGAAGAGAAAATTCAAGCCGAACTCAAAACTCTGAACGGGTTATTCACACACCCAGATGGAGTAGTACTTTTTTTTAGTAGTAAAATTACTATTTTAATCCCCTATTTATAAATGTAGTGTGTGAAGAAAATTGATCTAGGGGGCAATATTGTAATTTCATTCTAAAAACACCCGCAGAAATACCCAACGTAAACCCAAAACCCCACAAAACAGCATTTTTTCACAAAACTACAACTAACATTTAGAAGAATGCTCCGATCATTTGTACCCCACCACCGCCTCCACCACCGCCACCGCCACCATTCAAGTCCTTGGTTCCGTTCATTTTTCTCTTCTTCATCACCCAAACCCACCACCACAAAACAAGAGCCCCCTCTTCTATACACTCCCTCAATTTCCCAAGAAACCGCCACCCTCCAGCTCCTTTCCTGGGGTCATGGCGCCTCCGGACAACTCGGAGCCGCCACCGAACAAACCCGTCTCTACCCATCTCCCTTTGCCTCCCTCCAACTCCCTAAACCCTTCAAGCTCGCCTCACCCATACCTGGTCAACTCAACAAGGTCAACGGAGGGGAGGGTGTGGAGGTTGGTGTTAGTTGTGGGTTGTTTCATTGTGGTTTGGTGGTTGATGGGAGGGTGTGGATTTGGGGTAAGGGGGATGGAGGTAGGCTTGGGCTTGGGCATGAGGATTCCCTTTTCGAGCCTACATTGAATGAGAACTTGGAAGGGGTGAGAATGCTTGCTCTCGGTGGCCTTCATAGTGTCGCTTTGAACTCTCGCGGGCAGGTCTTTACTTGGTCAGTTGTCCATTTTCTACCTATGCTTATTGTCAAGTTCTAAATTGTGAACTCATTGTTTGGTACATATTGTAGTCGCCCCGTGAGTATGAATGAATTTGTGGGCTGTATAATGTTTGGTGAAAACCATATCAAAGATAGTATTTCGACGTGTTTTACTAGGGAGGATAAACATGATAATTTTGATTCAAATCAAGGTCTCATGTTCCGATTAAGGCTATAGAGTTTGTTAATATTGACCATTGAAAAACAGACTATGTGATGTTTTTAAATGGAGGTAGTATAGGAAATACGCAGGTAAAAATCCAGACGGGGCATTGTAGGCTTGTGATGTGGATATAGTCCTGTGACTTGAACAAGTTCAGCTCTTTTGAGTTTATCTGTAATTACATAACCAGCTTGGGTGAATATGTTATATGGTGCATTAGTTTGATCCTTTGATTCAAAATGAAGTTTCCAGGGGTTATGGTGGATTTGGTGCTCTTGGACACACGGTTTACACTAGAGAACTGAGTCCTAGATTAGTCGAAGGCTCATGGGAAGACGAGATATGTCATATATCTACTAGTGGAACACACACCGCAGCTATCACCAAATCAGGTCAGAAAACGAACAAGTTCACCTAATTTGTCTACTTATATCTCTGCCTCAATTAGTAATACTGTGTATGTGCGTTCAATTTGTATTTATTTTATTACATAGGTGAGCTCTACACTTGGGGCCGAGAAGAAGGGGATGGAAGACTGGGCCTTGGTCCAGGTCGTGGCCCAGACCAGGCAGGCGGTCTCAGCGTCCCTTCCAAAGTTACTGCTCTTCCTGTACCTGTGTCTGCTGTTTCATGTGGTGGTTTCTTCACAATGGCTCTGACAGAAGAAGGCCAACTTTGGAACTGGGGAGGTTAATATTTTAGTTTACACTCTTACCCTGATGGCCAACTTTTACAGTTTAAACATCTCGACCCTTGTTGATATCATCCACAAGCTTAAATGAAGCTACAATTGTAGCACTTTTTTTCCTAACACTCTGGTATTGTTGGCTTCTCAATACCTGATATCTTTTGTTGTTGTTGTCAACAACTTTAAATTAAGTGACCAATGATGATTTCATTGTTGAATTTACTTAAATTATATTTTCTGTCAAAAATAGAAGTACATTACACTTCAGTTAACCTGTTATTGCCAAGGTGCTGACAAAGTAATGAGTCACATTTTGCCCTCAAAATGCTATTTTTGTACTGTAACTTGTTTTTAATAATCATCAATTGTTACTACTTTATTAAAATGATAAGAATACTTACATGGATGCGGAGGCCTATCCATTGTTTTCTTATAACAGTCTTAAATCTTATCTTTTTCAGCGAACTCAAATTATGAGCTCGGGAGAGGTGATAGAATTGGTGGCTGGAAACCTCAAGTTGTCCCTAGCCTTAAAGATAGTCGAATTATTCAGATAGCATGTGGTGGATATCATTCTCTTGCTCTGACTGGTATGCAGAAAAGAATAATGGTTGCAATTGTTTTCAACCTAAATTGTTTGGCATCACAACTTTAAATAAACATAACCCCGAATAAGGAAATATTATTATTTGAGATTGTTTATTATTTTATCTTATTAACTTAAAGTATAATCTTAGATGAAGGAAGAGTACTTTCATGGGGTCATGGTGGACATGGGCAATTGGGTAATTCTTCTCTTCAAAGTCAGAAGGTTCCTCTACCCATTGAGTCTTTGGCCAATGAGAATGTCACCTATATTGCATGTGGAGGATCGTCATGTGCAGCTGTAACCGGTAAGATGAGTTGTCACACATTTTGTTGTTATAGCATCTTTGCAGGAGGCTGAATAGCTCATCAATCCTATAAAAAATATGTGAGATTGCAAACTGGAAGCAGATCATTTCAACTGATCTATAAGATAGGACCAGGTGCCTTTCTTTAGAAGTAGGTTACTGGACCTTAAGCTACTCATAGAAACAGCGGAAAGAAGTGGACACTTTAATAGCTATATAAGTATATAAGATCAAAAAGAGGTAAGGGCCATCGAGTTCGTTGTTATAAAGAGATGGAAAATGATGTCTACTTTTTATCCAAATAGACTTGTTTAGTCATAGTTGTATACTCCTACATGTGTTCTACCGATATTTGATGCAGAATAATAATTCTTTAAATTTACAGATAAAGGAAAGTTGTATATGTGGGGAAATTCTCAAGATAACCAACTGGGGGTTCCTGGACTACCAAACTTGCAACCATCTCCAGTTGAAGTTAAGTTTCTCACGGATGATGATGGATTAGGGAGCCATAATGTTCTTCAGGTTGCTGTTGGTGCATCGCATGCAATGTGTCTGGTCTCGAGGTCATGTATCACAAATTGAGCTGCCCTAGTACGCGATGTTGCTTCAACTCTTTCTTGTAATGCTCCGTCTACAAATGTTATAGGTAGAAAATATACTTCAACGTTAAATGGTGTCGCTTGGGTATCTCGAATTATATTTGTTATACAGGTTACAGTGTTCTGTCACTCCTGGACACCCTCCTATTAACAACAACCGAGAACTGATGTTCTACCATCTAGCTAATCAAACTTGAATGCTTTCTCGTTCATTATCTACCCAATAGTTATCTAAATGTACGTTTTCCAGCATAGTTTACATGTTTTACAAAACCCATTCTACCACAACTAAAAATTAGAAGTACTTTTCAATGTATTTTTTAATTACTTTTAATTAGAAGCCCCACGACTTTGTATTAAGCCCCATGACTTGGCTGTGAAACCCCACGTTACATTGGTTAAATTTGTTTCATGTTTAATTTATCCAACACTCTAATTCGATACAAATGTCATTCATATTTTTCCACAAACACTACTTTTGACTTAACATATGATGTGCCCATTTGTGCAACTGATGAGGAAGTTAATGCCACCTTAACATGAAGAGAACACCATGATCCTCTTCTAAATAAAGGTGCCATATCGATTCATACAAACATCTCTCTACAAAATAATACTTCGTTTCAAAATATTTGATTGTTTCCCATGGCAAAGCAGTATAAGACTATGGAGAAGTCTCCACCCCAGGTGGAGAATCGCTGTCTCCCTATTCTGCTTCCCTAGAGCCTGTTGGAGTTGCGTTCTCTTCTACATGCCTGACTTCTCTCTTTGACCAGTAGTTTCTAAGGCCAGTGCGTGCTACTTTCATCGCGTGGGAGTTATGAGTTTATATTGCTCTAAGCGCTTTGTTAAAGCAGTGAGCAAACAAGGCACCAAAAAGTAAGGGATTAAGAAAATATATTATTATACTCTACATAATACTTTCAAAATATAAAGTAACCTCTAAAGTAAGGGTGAAAAAGAAAAATAATGAGTACAAAAGTACATTGAATTCCGTAAACAATTAAATATTGTGAAAACGTAAATTTTTTCTAGACAATCAAATATATCGAAACGGGGAGTACAAAATAAAGGGGCTTATTTGCATCCTACTCTTAAATTTGAAGACGTATATTATACCTTCAGATAAATTAAAAGAGCACAATCGTTAATATAAACTTATAAACTTCAAAATATGACATTACATATTGTTTTGCATTAATATTTACGTTAAAGGCAAAAAAAGTGATGAGTGTGTATAATTAGAAAAATTATCTAACGTCTTTAGTAAATATTAAATTCTAACTAACAAAGAGCGAGTTTAGTGGAATTAATTGTCAAAATTGCAGGCACGCTTATAGAATAAGTCAATAACTCTATCTCACTTTACTCGATTATTATCCATTTTAATAAATTGATATAGCACATAAGTCATAGGTTTAACTAACAAATAAAGGATGCGCTTGATCAAATTAATCGTATCCACTCGAAACTATTGGTATAATACAATAATAATATAGGTGATATGTAACAAACTTAGTCTAAAGTTTCTTTTTCGAACATAGCTTCGAAATGATAAAAGTAAGAAAATTTTCGAAAACATTATAGAAACATTGAACGATGTAAAAAAATTAAAAATCACGATAACTTATGTATGTTAATTTTTTTTTGAATAAACATAAATATTATTAAACTAAAAGTTTGAAATAAGATTTTACAGAAATTACACTTTTATATAGTCATTTACATCATTTAATATTATTTGTAAAAATATCTAATATTTAGATCTAAGAAACTAATAGACAACTTTAATTATTTAAGACGTTGAAAGTGTGAGCTATTTGGTATTTATATGTTGATTGAAAACAAATTATGAAGTAATTATATATAAAGTTAAATTGTTCTTTGTTTAAATATATATTTTCTAGAAAATAATGATTTTTTTTTACTTTGAATGTTTGCAAGAAAAGTTGAAAATATAAACTTATTTCGAACAAAGGGAAAGATATTGTGTGCGGCATCGTCATGTGCCGACATACTCCCGTAAAGATTGGCAGGGGCTATCACCATATCCAACAATATCGCTCCGGGTGTGCATGTCATTCTTTTGTTTTCATTAATAAAATTAATAAATGAGCTCAGAATAAATGTATTGAAAATTGTAGAGATACTTTTGTAGAGAAATTGGGTTAAATAGCATTTTTGAGAGAAAAAATTAATTTCATATTAATAGCTGCATTATTAAAATAGGATAGTACTTATATAGTTTAAGCTAGCCCCTTTCCTTTTTCGATAGAATACTTCTTGTTTTCCTGCTTGATGAATTCACTTAGCTTTGCTAACATTGGTTCAGTTCCTTTCTTCTTTGTAAGGAGTCTCCAAGTAGAGTCAGATATTTCTTTAAGGAATGGGGATAAAACCTTTTTATAGTTTTTTTCAGATAGGTATGATTCTATCTGATTTCTTTTAAATCCCATTATATCCAGAAATTTATCCAATGTTTTATCCGGCACATTTTCCTCAACAGGCTTAGTCACACTTGACTCCCCAACCTTTTTGCCAACTTCATATAGCTTTATTCCAGGTAAAGGCTTCCTAGTAATTGGGATTGAACTACCTAAAGATGGCAAAGGTCTAATCAAATCTTGTTGTTTGGGCCCTAAGGATCCTCCTACTCCTTGCAGATTAGCAGTAATTATTCTCTGTGGCTCATCATTCTGGGTGGCTAATGAATTAGATTTAACAATCATTCTATTAGCTGCTTCTACTATTTTGGTGGAAGAGTCTTGTAGACTTGAACTCAGACCTTTTATGGATGACTGAAATTCCTTCATTGTTTTCACAACATTATTCAGAGTGTCTTTCTATGCCTCCATAACGTTCAAAACTTCAATTATATGATGGTTCCCCCTTAACTCCCAACCAAATATAATATATGAAACATGACTCATATTCAGGTGGTTATTTCTACTCATTGCCCTGGCCAACACAGAGATAAACCCAGGATCAGCATCCTTGTTATTTGCTTGGAACCACTTTTGTAATAGAGCCTTGATGTCATCCTCATAAGTATCATAGTAGCCCACATGTAGATCAGTTTGATCTATTTCATCATTCATTTGTCTGCTATACATCTGAGGCTCACTTCCAGAGGGTGTATTACCAGAATCCGTTGTCAAAAGCTGAGACAATTTGGCTTGTGCATCAGATGCTGTCATTTCTGTCTCAGGGTTTATTGTTGTTCTCTCCGATTCCTGAACAGCAGTTGGGTCAGATTCATCATAATCACCTAAAGAAGCTTGATCCAGTTGCAATTTCAATAGCTCCTCAGCAGTAAGATCTACTCTGTTAATGTCAGCGCTAGCAATTCCTTCAGGATTTTCATACGCCATTGCAAATATATCAGATTTACCAATTGACTTAAGAGAGATTTTCTCAAGAGAAAAAATTAATTTGGAGCACCTTTTTACAATTTTTAGCAAAATGGCACAAAAGGGGGATGAATTGACAAAAATACCCCCTTATAAACTTGGAGTTTTTTTCAGTTTTTTCTTTCAATTTTTTCCTGGTTTTTTTTTCAAAATCTTTTCGACTTTTTTTCGATTTCTCTTTTTCGTTTTCTTTTTCTTCTTCTTTTTTCGATTTCTTTTTTTCGAAAAAAGAAATCGAAAAGAAAAATTAAAAAATCGAAAAGAAAAATCAAAAAATCGAAAAAAGGATTCGAAAAAAAATTGAAAAATCGAAAAGAAAGCGAAAAAAGAAATCGATAAAAGAAAAAATCAATCGAAAAATTGAAAAAAGAAATCGAAAAGAAAAAGAAAAATCGAAAAAAGAAATCGAAAAGAAAAAGAAAAAGAAAAATTGAAAAAAGAAATCGAAAAGAAAAAGAAAAAAAAATCGAAAAAAAGAACTCGAGAAAAAATTGAAAAGATTTTGAAAAAAAAGTAAAAAGAAAACGAAAAAAATCAAAAAGAAATTGAAAAAAAAAACCAGGAAAAAATCGAAAAAAATAACTGAAAAAAACTCTAAGTTTATAAGGGGTATTTTTATCAATTCATCCCCTTTTGTGCCATTTTGCTAAAAATGGTAAAAAGGTTCTCCAAGTTAATTTTTTCTTTTAAAAATCAATTTCTTTACTTTTGTATCATCCCCATTTATTAGAATTAATAAAAACTTAATATCAAGGGTATGTGGTGTAATATTCAAAGTTTGTAAAAAGTATCATCTAGTGTGTTTGGATTAGGGTGAATCGGGGGATTTTAAAATTATCCTAGGGAAGGAATTAGAGGGAATCAAAGAGAATATATTTTATTGTTGTTTGGACACCATAATTGTAAACTAGGTGATTCGGGGAACGAGGAAAAATATAATTAAGTATATGATTCTCCGGACTATTCTCTAATTTGGAGAAGAAAAAATTTGAAAGGAATTAATGATGGTGGATTAATGGTAATAAATTCTCATAAATTGGAATCAATTTAGTTTCAAAACAAAATAAAATATTAAATTTCCCTTTATTTCCCCTGATTCTCCCCAAAACAAACACATAAAAGTTTATAAGAGCACCATACAAATTATCCAAATAAAAAAGGCTGAAATTCTGCCAATCCTTGAATTTTGGTTATCTGGTCAATTTAGCCCCTAAACTTCAGAAATCGGACTGCTTGCCCCATGAACTACCCCAACGGGTCAATATGGCCAATGCAAACTGTGGAGTGGGGAGATTGAGCTGGAGGGGGGAGATGGAGAAGAAGATCGAAAGGGAGGGGGAGATAGCGAAGAAGATCAAAGGGGGGAGGGGAAATGGAGAAACAAATCGAACGGAGGAGTTGGTTGGGGACGATGCCGGAGATGAGAAATAGGGGTTGGGGACGACGGCGGAGGGGAGATTTTTCTTTTCTAATAATTCTTTTTTTTGTTAAAAGAGCCCTTATATTTTATGATTAATGATTTTCCCACTCCAATTTTTGATATTGGCACTCCATCTCTTTATGATTTTGATATTACTTTTACACTACAAATGGAGTGTTGTTATCAATATTTGGAGTGGGAAAATCATTGACCTATTTTATTTACTAAAAATGACTCCAAAATGCCTATTATATGTTGAATTCTATTTTATTCTTCATTAAGATTTAAAATATGTCAATTTGTCTCGTGAAGACGTGAACAATGGCGAAAATGACAAATGTCCAGTTGGAAAAGTTTAGGGGTTCAGGGGCCAAATTGATCAGATGACCAAAGTTTAGGGGCCTGGCATAATTTAAGCCATAAAATAATGACTTGTTCTGTCGTTTATTATGTCCCAACGGCTACTTTCTTTGCCCCCCTCTATAATCTTCACATGGTAGTCTCTCTTCACTCACCCCCTCCCCACCCCCCCAAAATCAACACAACCCCCTCAACTTAGACATTGATCCTCAAAGAATTCCTATGGAGTATAATGAAAGAGTGATAATAGTGGAGTATCTCGAATCATCTATGTCCGAAGGCCTCCTCACCAAATTCCCCGACAACTCTGCCTTCGATTTCGACTACACTCAGAGCTCCATTTGGTCCCCTGTTGTTCCTCGTCCATTCACTTCAACCAATTCCACCTTTGATCTCACCTGTGGCCTCTCAAGAAGACTGTTCTGCTGCGGAGGAAACTCGAAAAGCCCCATCAAAACCACCCCTACTGATGCAATCAAAAAGGGGTTCAAGAGGAAGTTCAATGCAGCTGTTTATGACAAGTTCCACCAGACAATGAAGGTGACCAAGAAGGCGAATAATGCAATAGGATTCGACAACTCTCGCTTGCCTTCCTCTTCCCAAACACCCAAGGTTTGCCCTTTTCCATTTCAAGAAGATCTTCTTGTTGTCTGAATTCTTATTTCGCGTAAAAAATATAGTATTAATTTTGATACGAATCAGAGTTATGTGTGTCGTTAAAACGTTCGAACATATTGATTTGCAGGGCCATGTATTTGGTAAGATATTAAAAGCAGCATCAAAGCAATTCAAGAGAAAGAAGAACAAGAAAAGAGAAGCCACAAATGTTCAGATTTATAACTCTAATTACTTTTCAGATTGGGATTTTTGATGAAATTCTTTGAGTTGTTTAATGATATTAGCATTTTGGAGGAGTTATTCTATTTCAGAATGTAATTTCCTCTGCTTATAATTGTATTAACGAGTATTATTAATTTATTATATATTCAAGATTTGCAAAAATCTTCAGTTTTAGATTTGATAATTAGGAGTAATAATTATTTCAAAATCATAATCAACTTTGTTATACAACACATGACTAAAACATATGTTATGTTTTGTTAAACATGTTTCATTTGATTGTCAACTTCTAATGTTCTAACATGTCATAGAACGATGATACTCCCTCCATTTTCAATTTAAGTAATTTAACAAGAATTATATATATAGGGAGTACATTTAATTAAATAGACTTTTGTAAAAAGAGTAATAAAGAGAATAATTCACATTAGAGAAGGGTGTTATCATCTTGTATAATAACAACAAGATATTTAAATTAAATAAATTTGTAAAAAATCGATATTTTTTTATTGTTGCTAAATCGAACTTTTCAGTCAAATCAAAATGGAGAGAGTAATTTTAGTTATGCACAAAAATCAACAAGTGTTAGAGTTATGGGTGACTAGCCCATTGCCCGCATAAGATTAGGTTTAGTTCATATTTATCACTATTGAACAACAATAGTAATAAGAAAAACGAAAACGTAAATTTGGATCAAGCCGGATCCATGATCAGTGCGTATTGGACTCGCCAGACAACGCATATCGGAATCGTCAGATAATGCGTATCGTCAATCATTAACTTCCGGGAACGCCATCCTTTTCGAACCCGTCAGATCTCTGCGTATAGGACTCGCCAGATCATGCGTAATTCGCCAATCAATAACTGCCAGGAACGCCATCCTTTTCGAACCTGTCAGATCAGTGCGTGTCGGATTCCCCAGACTACGCGTAATTTGCCATCAATAACAGGAACGCCATTCTTTTCGAACCTGTCATATTTTGTACTAAAGTCCACTTCAACTAGAAGTGGAATAAATCAATTTTTTTTTTCAATCGTTCATAATCGTATCTCCCTCCCTCAAACTCATGGTAATTTGTCTAAATTTCCATGAGTTTGCAACAATATTAATAGTAGTATTTCAATTAAAAAACTCAAAAAATATTATAAAAATAAGATTGAACAAGATCAAATCCCGCCGGTGAGTATTACATAGTAGAAAACCCACCGGCAGGGCATCGGAATGTATATTTAGGCCGCAAGAATCGTTAGGCTCTGATACCATGTAGAAATCTAAAGGGAGATATTTTATTGATATAATAATAGTTGTTGTTCATACAATACAAAAATTATCTATATCTACTCTATATATCTACTCTATATATAATTGGGGAAGGGGGGAATTAGAAGTTACATTTACAAAAAAATGAAGCCCCATGTTCCCATATGGCCAATCATGAAGTGACATGTGTAGATATTAAAAAAAACTTCCATTTAACTATTTATCAAGTAACTTGAAATAGTTAATTTTTGTATGTAATACTGATGTATTTATGTTCCTTCAAATTCAATTTTGAAATTATATATATGATCTTTATATATATATATTTTTCATATATGTGTTATAAAATTTGTATCAATATCTAATTAGTTATACAAAAAAGAAATTCAGTAAGAAAAATAAGTTCCCACAGGCTGGACTGTGTACAAACGACTAGTTTATAGATAAATATGAACTAAACCTAATCTTATGTGGGCTTATGAGCTAGTCATCCATAACTCTAACAACAAGTCCAACAAGTACAACCCAAAAGTTGATTTTAAAATTATTGGCGAAATTGTCGACGTCTCCATTGGGAACATAGGAGTTTCAGGCAAGAGGTCTCTTTCACAACCTCTCCAGTGGGGAGAGGCTGTTTGGAACCCGGTACAATGGGTAGCAATGGGGGCGAAGGAGGGTTATCGTCGGCCATGGGGCATGGGTGGAGGTGGTTGGAGTGCCTAGGAAGGCCAATGGAAATCACTTCTAGAGTAGCTAGATCATGAAGTGAATGCAATCTTTTATAGATAACATATTATCAAAAGAGAAAAGAAAAAAGAAAAAAGAAAAGGAAATGGTAGTTGGCTTGACCTTTAACCTTCATGTAGTGGAAGAATTAGGTTGGGGAATAGGGAAGCAATTACCTCTTAAAATTTTGAAAAATAAACTTTTAATTTTATAAAATATATTAAAAAGACAAGTTGCATATTGTAAGTTACTTCACCCATCCTAAATTTGTGTATATTTTCTTATATTTAAATGATAAAATTTACTTTCTTTCATGTAAATTTTTTTTTTCTAATTTTCACTGCCTTCGGTGTCAGATAGTTGTGGAAGTTTGCATGGCCTGATTCATGCATTGTTTGACTTCAAAAAATTTCATATGGTTTCTAATCTATTAAATTATATTCTAGAAGATTATTACATTTTGACTTTTCTCAATTAAATATAACAAAATTTGAAAGAAAATTGCCGAAATAGTCCCAGATAATGGGACCGAATTGCACATTAGTCCCCAATAGTTACACGATTACATTTTAGTCCTCGAAAGTGGTCAAAAGGTTGCACTTTAGTCCCCAGGTCATGTTTTCCAACAAAGTTGGGGTCAAAACACAATTTTTTAACAATTATGAGGTCAAAACATGATTTTTAACACGATTTTTATGGTTGTTTTCCAATAAAGTCTACAATTATGTGTTAGCCAATGGACAAACTATAATATAATGGTTGCCGAAATAGTCTCCGATAGTGGGACCGAATTGTTAAAAATCATGTTTTGACCCCAACTTTATTGGAAAACATGACCTGGGGACTAAAGTGCAACTTTTTTGCCACTTTCGATGACTAAAATGCAACCGTGTAACTATTGAGGGTTAAAGTGCAATTCGGTCCCACTATCTGGGACTATTTCGGCAATTTTCTCCAAAATTTGACTATTGTGAATCTTGTTAGATTCGTCTTAATATATATTTTTGAAATATCAACTTTTCATAATTTTTTTGCATGTTGAATAAGGGCTGTTTACATTTTAAATTGTATTTTATTGACTATCGAAAGTTAAATGCAACAATCATTTAGAAATGGAGGGAGTAATAAAGAGTTATGCATTTTGATCGGCAAGCTTTATAATAAAACATGAAAAACATAGCATAAGGATTTCCGGCAACAAGCTAAGTGCCATTTCTTGCACCACAACACTAAACAATCTCTTTCGTTCCTTCTACTTATTCTCTCGGTCTCTCCTTTCTTGCACCACAACACTTTTGTCTTTTCATTCCGTATGGATTTCGATTCTCCTAAGAAGCAAAATTTATAAAAAAATAGTTAAAAGAAAAATTCTTGTTTCTTGTTGGGTGAAACTGTTAACGTGACCGTTTCACACATTTTTTACCAATGATAAATTGATTTTGTGTATGCTATTTATTAAGTACATAACAAGAAAATTATTGAAAATTGAAAATTGAAAATCATTAACGTGACCGTTAACTACACTGAAAATATAGAATCACGAATAACTGAAGTCAAATCTATAAACTAATATGTCAAAAACTAATAAACCAAAAGAAGTAATATTTTCGAATTTGGAAATTAATAAAATTGAATAACTAAAATTAAGAATCGTATAAATTACACGGTCTAACATGGGCGAACACTCTATGTTCTCCTAAAATATAGTACATAATATAATTAATTTTTTTTTTACAAATATATTTTACAGTAACTATTCATAACTATCCTAACTAGTTACAAATACTATCAAATACTCCCTCCGTTCTTAAATAATTCATACATTTTGACTTTCATAGTTAATAAAACACGACTCAAAATGTAAATATTTTTTGTTCTACATGTAAAAAAATTATAAAAGTTGATATTTAAAAAGTATATATTGAGACGAATCTAACAAGATCCCATATGACTATATTATTTTTTATAGTTTAATGATAAATCTTGATCAAATTTTTTAAAGTTTGACCACAAAAAGTCAAAATGTATCAATCATTTAGGGGACCGAGGAAGTATATTTTAACTTCACCTTTTGAAGTTAATTTGTTAAAAATCATATGGTATTTTGTACATTAAATTTAAGCTTAATTAAGATGAATGAAACAATACATATACAAGATATGAGCGAGTTCGCACATAATAGACTGTATTATAAAAATGATAAACATTATAAGTTCGAACGTATACAAACGTCTGTAATTTCAAGGGCAAATGGCACCGCATATCACTAACGTTTGATTTATTTATCACATTTATCATTAACCTTCACTTTCGTGCCAAAGACATCACTCATGTTCCAATACTACTCAACCCGTCTACTTTTCGCCAATTTTGCTGAAATCGAATTTTTAAGCACAAAAGTTAGAAAGACAATTTAGTCACAACACTTAAACTTATTAGTAGCTACTTCTAGATATTATATTTCCCCCCCTAATTGGCCATCAATTGAAGCTTTCGAGAAACGGCACATGCTCAATTTTTGAAAAACCCCAAAATTTAAGTTTGTATGAACTCTCAATCATTAATCAACACACATGATATTGAGAATTCCTCATTTCATGCTTTAATTCAAAATTCGGAACCGTACCGGAGAAAAAGGGTCCGAAATTTAAAAAAAATTCTTTTTATTTTTATAAATTAGCGATGAGGTGAGTTCCGAACCAGGACATTTTGGTCACTAGCAAGAACCTTTTCCACTACACTATTCGATTAACTCAAGAAATTTCTAATTAGAAACGGAAGTACTTCTTATATTTCAACGTGCAGTTATGCTAACAATACACTCAAGCAAGATACTCTTAAATAATCCTATATATAGTTTTGTCTCGCATCTCTTGTATCTACATTTTAATTATTGATCCTATCTGTTACAAAATATAGTCAATCATAGTAAATATTTGGTCTTTCGTCGAAACTTGATATTTCCACTTCGCTCAACTTGTAAATTACTACCTCCATTGCTCGTTCTCGTTTTCGTTTTTTCGTGTCAATTTTTTTTTCTATTAATTAATCTTTGTTATTTGTGAAAAATTACAAAATAATATTATGAAATCTTTTCAAAGATAAATGTAATTATATTAATTTTATATAGTTAGATTGACGAGTAAAAGAAATTGATGTTTAAAGTTTGATAAGGATGGACGAAAATGTCAATTAAATTGATGGTTACAGTTTGATATGGATTAACGAAAACGATAATTAAAATGAAGAGAGGAGTATGTAATTGAGTGAATTTTTGTATTTATTGATTTTGACTTTGGTTTCAGTTTGGAGACTTTGATGGAGTCTCAGGTGTTGATTGCTCTTGGTCTTTCACTTTTGGGTGGTTTGAGTACATCCATAGGTAAGATTTCTCTTATTTTTATCACAATTAATTTCGTATTTTATTGATTCAACTTATGCAATTGAACTTTTTCTTTTGGGTTTAGTTATAATTGTATAAATTGTCTTGTTTTTTGAATGGGGTTTTAGGATAATTAACTAAGTTAGTTATTTTGGCTTCAGCTGAATTATATAGGGAGGTCAACGATTGTGTTGTTGGTTTCTTCATTTTTCCCAAAATTGTTATTTTTTTTGGGTAATATTTAAGAAATGCTTTAGGGGAGGTAGTTTCCTGAGTGGAAATTTGCAATAAATGAGATATTTGTTAGTATTTTCTTTTATTATTTAGTTCATAGAATGTTGGTGATGCGTGGTTGATCGTATGGTAGGATCGATTGTCTAGTTGTTTCCGTTTTGAGTTCTTTTTTTAGACCGATTCTTTTCTGCTTTCGTGTTGGCCTCATAAGTTCCATTGGTTATTCATCATTTGTGTTATCGGATGAGTCTTTGATTAATTTAACGTTCTTCAAACCATGCACTCCCTCGTTCTCGGTATTGGGAGTTTTTGTAAGTTTAAGAAATGTGAAAAGTAGCGTCATCAACTTGATAATATGAAAATTTCAAAATCTCCGAGTTAAGTTGCAAATCAGATCGTATTATCTTTGTATGCGGTATAATTGTTTCTGTAATTCATAGAATGTTGATGGTGGCTGTTTGATGTGGTTTATGGAAAGCCATGTATTGGTTATACATCTTCTCATGAAACTTTTTCCCCTCTTACAATGTAAGTAGTACATTTGGACTAGTTTTATATATCCAGTTAGTCTTTCTTTGTTACACATAATATTTTTCCGACTTTCTGGACGCTCCATTATCATCATGATTGATCAAGATTGAGAAGATACAAATTGGAATAAAGAACTTCGTTAGAATTTAGAATGACGTTTAACTCTCAAGTGGCAGTTTCATTGTGCACTTTAGTGGTGGATTGTAACTGGTCTTAAGTATGAAAAAAATGTCTATTTACGAGTTCTCATAATTAGTACTCTGTTAATGAACAGGTGCACTATTTGTGGTGCTCAATCAAGCCCCGAACCTGAAGATGCTTGGGATTTTACAGGTGTTGCTAATTTTTCATTTGGTTCTCTTTTTTAAAATCATGAGATGAAAAGCTTTACATGCGTATGTAAGAAATTTAGTTCACATAATGCTTGGTCTGGATGTACAGACTCGTATCTTTTGAGGGAGAGTCTTCTCAAACTTCAAGTTTTTTTTTTTGTACAGGGATTTGCTGCAGGACTTATGCTGAGCATATCTTTCTTCGACTTGGCTCATAATGCTATCAACTCGATTGGGTTTTTAAAGGCCAACCTTTGGGTAAAACCAAATTTATATGTTGCATCAAATAGAACTTATCATCAAATTTACCATACTAGTGTTCGTTAGTTCAACAAAATTTCATATGCCTCACAGTTCTTTGCAGGTGTTGTATTCTTTGGTGTTATTTCTGGATTTATCCCAGAACCAAATCTTGCTCCCTCAACTGATGTGGATAAAAAGAAGGTGACACTTGATCAGTTTATATATGTGAGTATTTATGGTAAGTTTGCTAAGCTAATCAGTTTCCTGGGTCCAGAAAAATGATGACTATCAGAGAAAGGATGACTTAAAGAAACATCAACGCCAAGTCATGTTTAGTGGAATTATCACTGCTATAGGTTAGTGTTGTTAATAAAGTATTTATTACACCTACCATGATATGTCTGTAGGAAAATAGCTTTGAATGTTATCATTCTTTATAAACTGATAATAGATGGTTAAATTGAGCACAACTAATCATTTCTATTTTGTAAAAACTTAACAGCATTCTGATTATGGAAGGGGCCTGAGTGATTTTTAAATGATTCTGTATACATTTTCAGGGATTAGCTTACATAATTTTCCAGAAGGAATGGCAGTTTTCCTTGGATCAGTCAAGGTTCTCTTTCTGTTAACTTCATTTTGGTCTATACTGGCAATAAATAAGTGATGCCAGATACTGTTCCATCTTTGCTAGGGGTGGGACTCAAAAGAGTTTGTAAGATGTGTTCCTTGCCACAAAAGTCGTAATGTAGTAGAGAACTCGTTTGTAGTCTATGTTACCTGCGTCTCTCTTTGTCTCAAGTTGGAGCTCCAATTTTCTGGCAACAAGTTGTTACGTTATCATCTTCAAACTTGACTTCTGTTATTTAGGTGGTCCTTCTTTTTGCATCTTTTGCAGGGTCTTCGGGTTGGTGTGAACTTGGCACTTGCAATCTGTTTGCACAACATACCTGAGGTAAATCTCAAATACTGTGGTTTTTGTCAAGTGAAGATTATTAAATGGATATTTTGATGAGTGCTTAGAATTGGAGGTACTGTGGTGATGGGTATTAATTATTAACTAATTGGTCCAGTCTATAGTACTCCTTAATTCATTTCTGGGACCCAGGAGTCGAGATTTGATTTAGATACAGCAGGAAAAAAAAAATCCCAATTAGTTATGTTATTCAGGAATCATAGAATCTAAAAAAGAAAAACTTAATGTCAGGAAGTCTCTTGAAAACATATGTTAAAATCTTGTTGATTCTTCTTCTTCTCGACTTCCTCTTATTTGTCAATCTTTAAATTACAGGGTGTTGCTGTAGCTCTACCTGTTTACTTTGCAACTCAGAGGTAAGGTCACTTGGTAATTGCAAGAGTCACTTGCTCATGGCTAATAATGACTGTTTCTATATACTACCCCCATCCAAATTTAATTGGGAGTTTTGACTAATCACTTAAATACTCACTTTCGACCTTAATAACATAATTTAAAAATTTTCTTTAATGCTCTACAAAATTGAGATGGATGGAGTGTTTCTTAATTAACTGGAGATACTTTCCTTCCCAGTGTCTTCCCTAGCCCCCATTGTCCAGAATGGAAGTCTTGTAAGGGAGTCATGGAAGATCGACATTAATCTGTATTCTTTTTCCTTTCTTTTCTTTTTTCCGTTGCATGATAAATTAGGATAGGCTCATAACCAAATGGTGTTAGGAAACTTTTTTAGTAACATGGTTTAACTATTGAACTTGAACAATTGAACAATCTTCGAAGGTTGCATGTGAGTTGTGACCCAACATCACATATTCTATTGGTCTTGGTCTCTTCAAATCGATAAATGAAATCATTAGTTATGAAGATGACACGAAATGGACAAAATGATCAAGTGGATGATCAAGTAGGTATCCTTGGTCTTGCAACTGTAGTTATAGGATTCAACTGTAGTACCATATGGGGACATATTCTATTTTAGTTTTCTCTTCTAATGGATCAAAAGAAGCACTATATATAAATATAACACAACGAAAATATTTATCCAACATGTATCTTATGGTATTGCAAATGTAGTATACTATGCACAATTTAGTCCCGTACTGGAAATGCATGTTTTTGGTTGTGAAAAGAACTATCTCTGATTAGAAATCCACTACCAATATTGAGTTTGTGAGTGTAACTAATTATTAGTCTCTCTTAGCAAATGGCAAGCATTCAAACTGGCCACACTTTCAGGACTTGCTGAACCCCTGGGTGTGATAATTGTTGGTGGGTCTGCTCACTTCATTTGATATAGAAGGCTTTACCTATAATTACTTCTCACTGTCTTTTTGGATGCAGCTTATCTTTTTCCCAGCAGTTTAAATCCAGAAATTCTTGAAGGGCTTTTAGGATCAGGTATCCAAGTTACAATAGTGCTCTGTAATACTTTACCTTATGAAAGGAACACTTCATTTTGACGTATGCTGAGATATTTCTGGTGTCATTGTCAGTTGGAGGTGTGATGGCTTTTCTGACCTTACATGAAATGCTTCCACTGGCATTTGATTATGCGGGGCAAAAGCAAGCAATTAAGGCAGTATTTCTTGGGATGGCCTTCATGTCAGCTAGGTAATCCGTCATTTTACATGGACTTCTTGATGTACAAGGATTAAATTTCCAAATATAAAATATGCAAAAAGTGGCGTGTTAAAGTTATAATCGAAGGATTAAGTGTTTGACAATTCTGTTCAACCAATTGCTCTTAGATGACCAATAAGCAGTGCATTTTGTTTTGTGTTAGCAGGGAGGACCTATGATCACACAAAGTATTGTTGATCATATTGAACCGCAATGACATACTTTGGCATATGCTATTATTTGATGCATTAGGCGATATGTAGCTTACTAATTTTAATGGGGGTCAATCCTTACTTAAGGAAACTCTGCCCGAACTTTAAAAAAGGAGTTATATATTGCTTCATAGTGAACCGAAATGATATATTTGGCAATGTCCTATTATATGATGCATTACGTGATATGTAGCTCACAAATTTTAATTTGTAGGGTTAATTCTTTCTGAATAAATTATAACTCCACCCAACCCTTAAGAGGGGAGATTAGTAGCGTTTATCATCAAGTGCTTTGTTATGCACATTCCACTTTTAGTGTTCACATGGTCAAACTCTTAACAGTACTCATTTCTCTATGTGCAGTTTGTATTTTCTGCAAATAAGCCTGCCTGAAGATATGACCTTGTAGCCCATCATTCGGTCGTTAGTTCATTGGGCCATACATTCCCTTGTATTCTTGTTACTGATAGCTCCTGCTGGTGCATTCGCAAGGTGTGTACTGGATACCCTCTTTAGTTAAGTGAATTGTGTTAAAAAGCTTGGTAGAAAAGAGCGTTACGGGTGGAAACATATGGAGGCAGAAAGGTTAATGACTAATGAGAGGGTGAGGAACAAAAAACAGTGCAAATATATTTGATGGACATGATCCTATAAATGTAACTTTAGTATGGAAATACTCTTAAATGTATTAATATCATATTCTGTTCAATATTAGGTGCCTACAGTTACTTACATTTCTTTGCCCCCATGCCGAGTATATCATCATATTACGAAAAGATGTGGATTGTCATTTTAGTTCTCTAGGGACTTGTATATTAAAGATACCAACTCCCCATTACACGAACATCATATTAGGCGATCTACGATTCTGACCACACCTGATTTATGTGTCCTAGAGGATTTAGAAAACTCATACCGGAACAACCTCTTCACTCGTAATGCTTTATCGGCTCATACACACCGGCATTTGCTATAGTAGGCTGCATTCGCAGTTCGCAGTTTACTGTTGTAAAAGTGCATTGGTTGCTGGTGAGACATATCTATTTCATTACCTAATTCTGGCAGAAAGTGAGATTGCTTAAGAATGAATGCATTTGGCAGAAATGTACCTTTTGTAGTACAAATTTAATTAATGAAGTGAGTTGAAAGCAACAACAAAAAGAACAGAAAGGCTTTTCAATTATAATAAGGTAACAGCCAAATTGTTGGTTGCTGTGAATTTATTATATGGAGCTAGTTCATTTACTCATGGGAATAACATTGATGAACATCCCTCACCTAAAAACCTCGTGCAAATCTTGCAATTTCCTATCCGACAGCTTTGGATCATCAGTCATGTTAACTCAATTCATGTTTTTTAGTTGACGTTTTTATACTTTTGTTTTTGTTTTTTTTTAGTTGACGTTTTTAGACTTTTGTTTTTGTTTTTTCTTAGTTGGCGTTTGACATTTTCAAAGTTATATTTGATTCGTCTTTCTCTCTTTAATCTAAAAGTAGTAGTCTTTTAGCCATTTCAATATTATCAAAAAGTAGTGACCTTTTACATAACCAAAGCAAAATTAGTTACTTTTTCCCTTAATACCCTTAGTTGCATAAGAAAATTCAAATAAAATTAATTACATTAGCTTGCATGATTATTTAGAGTATCACATTCCAAGAGTAATTACTCCAACTTAAATAGGGGTAAAAAGGTCATTGGGAGAATGTTTTTATGTTTTCTACATAATCTGTGTGAAAATCCTACAACACCATTATTTTTGGGTTGGACGGAGTATATCTTAAGTCTCTATTTAATGTATTCAAAGTGTGATAAGTCAATACATCTTGCCCCAGTGGCAGGCATGCTGACACCTCTAGGGGAGGTCTCGGGTTTTGATGTTTCATAATTGTAATGTATTATTTGTATTAATAAAATCAAAGGGTACCCCTTTTGGACATAAGTGTAAAATATCATTGTTTCTTAATTGACATAAAAGAATTGGAACAACAATTAAAGAAACGAATGGAGTATGATTTGTACTTGTTTTTTACTTAATTGCAATGGCAGACAATTATTGAATTAATTGAAGTAATTTGAGTCTTAATTAATTGCATGACCGGGATTAATCCGAAAATAAAGTTGCATGTTATTTTTAGTGGAGCAAACAATGTTTTGGCTAACAATGTCTATACAATAATCCACCATACTAATTTAAATAACTAATAAAAGCTCTCAAATCATCTATATAATAGGGACCCTTTGCACACAAATTCTTTTTAGTCTTTCCACTTGATTATTTCAGATGTTTTTGGTAAGGTTATTTATTTGTTTTTATTTTCGATCCTAGAGTAATTTATTATTCTTAGACACTTCCGAAGCAATATTTTGATTGGTTTTCCTTTAAACCCTTATTTGATAAGTAATGATAACAAAAGCTTCTAATATCAATTCAATTATTTAATTGTTATTTTGTTCGTTAATTGGGGTTATATACGCAATATAAAAATTACTTTTATAAAAATACTATTCAATATATATTTAGCGATACTAATTCTATAGTATTTTTTAAAGTAGTAAATTATAAGTAATTCATGATGACCAAAATTAGATACCTAAAAATGAAAAACATTCTAGTGTTACTCGAAATTATGTATGATAATGGTTTAGCCCTGTTCTTCTGCTTGATCCATATGGTCTTTTACATTGTAATTTAGTTTTTTTTTTATAATTAACATAGTATTATTATATCATCATAATAGTAATAAAGTTTTACATACTTTAAAGAGAAATTCTCAAAAACTTACAATACTATAACATTTAGATCTTACTATAACACAAAATAGATCCAAATTTATATCCCACAACTGGAGCTGTCAAAAGGAGTCATCTTCGATGTGATGATAAAAATATTGATTGGCTTCGAAAGATGCTGTAACAAAAATATGCTCCATTCCGTAGTAGAGAAAACCTGCTTCATATCTTTAACGATTACCTGAGAAAGGAAAATGTCAAAAACTAAAAAAAAATTCAAACTATGTTCTTTCTTGGAGTGACTAATCACTAATAAGATTCCTAATATTATTGCTTGTAGTATAATATAGGGATAATTGTGAGTAGATCCTGGATGTGTTATATTTATGGGTAATGTATTAGTAAAAGTAATGTGATTATGTTGTATGGATCCTTTAATACTAATGTGTAGAGTCGGTTGATAGCTGATTTGGAAATGTATAGTATGTATATTCTGGGGGTAGTGGCTTGATTTTGGTCCGAGAATGATATTTGATACATGTTATTTGATTTGGGTGACTATTTTGTGTTGAGATAATGTAATGTTTTCCATTGTTGAAGAATAATGTTTCTAATTGCTAATAGATGTGAGAATTGGAAGTTGTGATTGGTAAAATGAATTTTATTCCTATAGCTCCAAATGCTCCACAGATTGCTGAAAAGGATGTAGGTTGGATTTTTATTTATTTGAGTGATTTTTCTATTGTTATTGATTGTTTTGACAAGTATTTGGGTTATGTTTGTGTTGTAGTTATGGAATGAGAAGTGCTTGAATAATGCCCAAAGTGGTTTTATGCTTGGACATAAACGAAAGAGGTGATCAATCACCTCTTGGTTACATCCACACATTGGACATTGAGTATCAATATGTTTGTAGGATTTTTTTCATAGGTTTATGTTTGTAGGTAGCCTGTGGTATAATACTTTCCATAAAAATAGTTTGATTTTTTGGGATAGTTTCATTTTCCATAAGTGTTTCCATGTATGCCTAGAGATAAAATGGTAGTTTTTAGGGACTTTAGTTGAATGATTTGTGTCTCTAAGATAGTTATAGAATTGTTTTGCAGTTGGGCTGTTGGTGGCTAGTGTATTATTCCAGTTTATATCCTGTGTGTGGTTTGTAATGTTTAATTGGATAATTTTATGAACTATATGGTGGAAGTAAGGAACGAAGTAAGGGCTGATTCCACATAATATTAGTAGAATGTTTGTTATTGTTTTCTATGAGTTGGTTGAGGTATAATGGTTGTCCTTTAGTAGGTTTATGATGAAAAAGTGTTGTTGGGTGTTGATTCTTTATCCAGGGGTCTTTCCAAATATGTATGTGATGGATGTTATTTCATGTGATATTTATATAGGGTTTAATAATGGTAATACTTTGTATAAGGCTTTTCCATGTATAAGTGGTGTGGTAATGTTTCTTGGTTGTATGTAAGAATGTATCCGGATAATATTTAGGTTTTAGAATTGATTGTATAAGGGAGTTGTGATCAGAGATGATGTTCCAGCAGGATTTAGCTAGTAAGGCGGTGTTGAAGTGTTTGAGATCTTTAATTTCTAAACCGCCTTTGTTCATAGGGAATTTGATGAAATCCCAGTTTAACCAATGCATCGTTCTTGAGATTGTTGATTCCAGAAGAATTTAGATAGAATAGATTCAATATTATTAATAACATATGTAGGAAAATTATAAATAGACATAGGATATACTAAAATACTAGTAAGTGAAGATTTAATTAAAGTAATTTTACCAGCTTGATTTAGAAATTTAGTATTCCATGAAGTAATTGTGTTTTTGATTTTTTCTGTATATTCTTCAAAAAATTTATATTTATTGGTATGAATATCAAGTGAAATACCTAAATATTTACCAAATTTTTTAGATACTTTAAAAGGAAGATAATTTAAAGTATTATTTTTTTGAGGAGTAACAAACGGGCTAAAAATAATTTGAGATTTTTCATAATTGATAATTTGTCCAGAAGATAAACAGTAGTTATGTAAAATATTTTGGAAATTGGTACAACATTTTTTATTAAGTTTAAGGAAAAAATAGCTATCATCAGCTGTAACGCCTCGCCCCATAACACCGGGTCGGAACGTTATTTGATTTGATGGACTGGCCTCACAAACCACCACGGGTCTCTCCAGCACGTTTTGTCCTCACTCACATGCTCACCTGGACACTTCCCAGCGGGTCACCCATGCTAGAATTACCCCAGGTCAAGCACGCTTAACTTTGAAGTTCTCCTGAGTTGGGCTACCGAAAAGAAATGCATCTTGATGGTATGAGTAGTACCAATCAAATCATATCAAACATATCACATCACCCACTATGGGCCGGGTATTACAATCTCCCCCACTTAAACACTCAACGTCCTCGTTGAGCCACATCCATATCCACACTCACGTCCACATCCAGGACCGTACCATCCGTGTGAGACTCATCTCACAATTCCGGACGGCTCCGCTCTGATACCATTTGTAACGCCCCGCCCCATAACACCGGGTCGGAACGTTATTTGATTTGATGGACTGGCCTCACAAACCACCACGGGTCTCTCCAGCACGTTTTGTCCTCACTCACGTGCTCACCGGGACACTTCCGAGTGGGTCACCCATCCTAGAATTACCCCAGGTCAAGCACGCTTAACTTTGGAGTTCTTCTGAGTTGGGCTACCGAAAAGAAATGCATCTTGATGGTATGAGTAGTACCAATCAAATCATATCAAACATATCACATCACCCACTATGGGCCGGGTATTACATCAGCGAATAATAAGTGAGATATCTGAGGGCTATTACGAGAAATTTTAACACCCGAAATAAGTTTAGATGTTTGAGCATGTAAAAGATTAGCCGAAAGCTCTTCTGTGCAGATTGCGAAGAGTAAAGGGGGTACAGGATCACCTTGCCGAAGGCCACAAGATGATGTGAAAGGCATAGTTATATTACCATTAATGATTAACGAATATTGCACGGAAGTAAGACATTTGCTAATAATATTAATCTAGTTAGTAGGAAAGTTCATTTTTCGAAGAGAATCTAATAAGAAATTTCATGAAATTCTATCAAAAGCTTTACTCATATCAATTTTAATAGCCGCTAATCTATATTTTTTTGATTTAGATAGACGTATATGATTAGTTAATTCTTGAGCTAAAATAACATGATTCCTAATAGAACGACCATAAATAATGATATAGAGGGTTAACTTATTTATTTAGTTTAGCCCTATATTTTTCTTCCCTTTTTAGTATTTATTAATAGTAGTGTGTTGATGTCTTGTGTGAAGTAAATGACAATTGAAGACTGTTAATGTGGAAAATGTAGCTAGGATTTACTAGATGTATGTGTCTACCAATGAATCACGAAGAAAATAATACAATGAGTAATCTTCAAAACAACTACGATAGTTGTTTTGGTAGCCAGAAATTGAATGAAAAAATGGGAATGAAATGAGAGTTAATTGCATTCTTAAATTTGATATAAAATACTAAATCGTCATTACATTCTTTAGTTAAACGCATAACTCAAAAGAATATTGAACGCACCATGTATGGACTCATTAATTAAATGAACTTGTAGAACCGAACATCTACAATGTGTGCTCAAACACGCGTTGCATGTGCTGAGAAGTCAAACAAAGGCTTGTAGTGTGAGCTCGGCAGTCATATCTAGGGCTGTAAACGAGCCGAATAATACCGAACATCGGAAGATTCTAGTTCTGCTCTGCCATCCTCAAGCCGAATAAAAACGAGTCGAATAATGGTCGAATATCAAAATGAGAAGCTTGACTTGAAGTTTGTCATTTTATTTTCGACGAATTCGAGCCGAACTGCCTGAATAATTTGGTTTGGAGGTGATGAAACAAAACAAAATTCAACTAAATATGTTAGATCTATCATAGAATAAAAGTAAAACTAAACTCAACCAAATATACTAGATCTATCAAAAGAAAGAGACGATTAATCGTTCTCATGCAAATCTATATTGAAATATTATTACATAATTTCACATGGTGAGTCGAGCCGAGCTTTTGCGAATCGTTTACGAATCAAGCCAAATATTGATTTTCAAGGTTTGGCTCTACGTTTGTTATCACGAATGTAGCCACGAACCGAACTTTTTTTAGTCAAATACCCCGAGCCGAGTCGAGCTTCCAGGTTCGTTTACAGCCCATTATATCAACCGGTAAATCAATTGTTGGATAAATAATGAATTAAAGCATGCATGGTATACGTTCGAAATGTCAACCAACACACACATCATGCACTCGGTTGGCCAAAATCATCAAAATTTACTGGGCAATAATTTCTAATGTTGGGTTGGGAGAAAATTGTTGAAATGGTCCCCGAAAGCGGGTCCAGGTTCCTTTGGTCCCCGAAAGTACAAAAGTTGCAAATCAGTCCACGATAGGCAGATTGGTCCAAAATTTGTTAACGATCCATGCGCTCGTGAGCTACACACGTTGTTAATAAGTTAGAACGGTAATAATAGAATTAGCTTATGAATGAACTACAATCACCATTGGGTTGTTAAAAATGTACGCCTTAGTTAAATTTTGGACCAATCTGCAACCGTTGGCTAATATCGTGGACTGAGTTGCAATTTTTGTACTTTCGAGGACCAAAAGGCAACCTGAATCCACTTTCGAGAACTATTTCAGCCGCTCGTTGGATTTGGATAGACTAGGTTACGGACTTCACTTATATAAACACATTAAATATGGTAGCACAATATTATTTCCCATTACTTCAACCCCATAATAATACTTTTTTTCTTAGAAAATTTAAACAATTCAATCTTCATTTTTTTTTTTATAATTAATGCATAAACTTGAATTAAATGTTCAACAAGTATGCTTCAGAAGAAGCAATATTACAGTTCAAATGATAAGAATTAAAACATCTAATGGAAATATCATGAAGGTTTTCAAAACATCCAATTCTAGTTTTAAACCACAAAATGTTGCAATTTGATATCTTGATTTTGTCCTTTTGCATTCTCCATTCTTGACTACTTGAGATATCCTTGAAGTGTTTAGTCCAGATCTGAGAAGTAAAACAATCAGTCATGATGAAAATATTATGGTGCCTATAAGGCTCCATAAGAAAGAAGATTGTGAGAACAATTTCACCGAAGGAAATCAAATTCAGATTTGAGTTTTCCTTGTTATCGTCCATGACATTGCCTCCGTAGAGACAATGTCTAGATCCTTTCCAATTAATCGAGACAATCCAATGTGGAGTTGGACCATTCAAAATTTCAAGACAAATCTTAGAGTCCCTTTTTTTGCAAGATCTGTTGCAGTCACTTGCTGAAATGGGATTGCAACTGTCCGATATAATTGGAATACTGGTGTTGTGATTTCCTGGTTGTTTGTTGAGTTTTCCCGTTCTTGAATCTTAGAGGCTTTGTTCCAACCGGAGAGAGTTGTTGCAATCATAGCCATTGTGTTAGGGATTGATGGGGCTTTGTCGTTGAAGATGGCTTGATACGAGTAAGCCAGATAGACCAAAGCGTACAACAAAAATTAAGAAGTTCAAGTTGACAATTGTGCTTACCTTTTCTTTTGTTTTTGTTTATTAAAGAGGAAATGGTTTTAATAATGTTGTTTTTGAAAATGATATGACTTTGATTAGTGTTAGTCCATAATGTTGATGCAAAGCAACAGTCAAGAAAAAGGTGATCGCTAGTTTCCTCATGTTGATGGCAAAGAGTGCATTCAGTTGGGATTTGTTTTTTTGTTTTATTTTTAATGAAATTTTTAATGGGAAGTCTATTTAGTAAGGAGCGCCATAAAAAATGTTTTATTTTGTGAGGCATATGTAATTTCCAGAGATTTTTCCAAGTAGAGGGATTGATAGAATTTTCATTCTTTTATAATAATGGCGCTACTCATCGTGTACTTACTGAATAAACTTCAAACTGATATAATAACCTCCAAACCACGTCACCGGTTCCTTACATTCCATCTCCGTTCTTAACTTGATTACACCTATGGGGGTTTTTCAAGAAGGATCGATCTATCTATGGAAGAGGAAAAAAGAGTGATAACTCATCATTTATTCACTACACTCTGCATGCATGCTGAATCCTGACTACTGTAACATATATACATATATACCTCTGAATATTGAAGTATTACTCGTTGGTATTTCCATAACATTTATGCTTTATGACAATGACTTTTCATCTCTTTTCCTTTGACTGATCTGATCAACACACTGTTCACACTCAGCTTTCTTCCTCTTCTTCTGCTGCATGCATCCCTTCACTCTTCAGCCTTCTATTTGCCTTCATTCATCTCAAGTCATAGCAATAGTCAGGTTAGTTGTATACACAAACACTCATCAATATATATATATTTACTTCTTATTACATCTGACAAGGAAAAAAGATTGAGTCACTGTTTTCTCGGATAATAACTACTCATTATCTGTCCAAGAATCAGGATTATTTAGATTCAGAACCGAATTTCATGATGTGATTAATTCATAGAGTTTGAGACAATTGTCGATTTGATCAAAGATAGTGGAACGAAGTTGAACTTTGGTCATAAGTAGTTATGGTGTTGCAAATTAGTTCCTCAAAGTGGCTGAAGTGTTGCGATGTAGTCCTCCATAGTGACAATTGTTGCACATTAGTCACTATTTTTCCGGGGACCATACTATAACACTTATTACTTTTGGGGACAATATTACAATATTTCTGTCATTTTCAGAGACTAACCTGCATAAGCGGAGGCAGCCAGAGACCTTTTTTTTTAATTATTTTTTTTCTAATTTTTTTTATACCTGATATAACTCACACCTAATATAATTCATTTACTCTCTTCAACAACATATATATTACTTTCAAACATATCCTACATAAACACATACCAAAAAAATTATGTTTTGTATATATAAAAAAATTATGTCTCTTTTTGTAAAAAAAATTCGATAAATTTGACAACCAGAAGAATTTTATCCTGGTTCCGCCTATACTAACCTGCAACATTGTAATTATATGGGACTAAAGTGCAACTGTGTCCCACTATCTGGGACCAAATCTGTAATTATCTCCAAAGGGTAACCTCCCAACTAAATCTAATTAATGGATATGACGTAATACGTCAATCGGACTTATGCGTGCTTCAAAAGAGGCGATCTGTTACCGAGCTGTCTTGTTGGGAATAACAAGAGCACTACTCAATACTCAAAGTTTCATATATGTGGTGAGTTATTAAGAAACCGCTCGGGTTTTAACAAAGGCGGCTATCCGCGGCCATATTCATTGGTTGAAGGATGTGAAAGAATTTAGGGGGATGATACTTGTTAGTATCGGATTTAAAGGATTATTAGTATACCCTTCAAGTTCAAAACAACATAACAACATTTCCTTGGAAACATGAAAAGAGAATCTATTTGGGTGGGGAATGCAAGATATTTTATTACATCTCATAAAATTATTTGATTCGTCCCTTATCAAAGAATTTTCATGACTCATTAATTACAAATGATGTTATAACATATACATACCATCCGCCCTACCTTTCTTCCTTGTAGCTTGAATTATTCCAAGCCTTGCAGTATCAAATCAGGACTTTATGTTATTCCTCTCTCTGTATACAAAAGAAGCCCTTTTCGGAGTTAGGACGGTTAGCAAGAATGTATTTGAATCAATTAAGTAAGAATGCGCTCCTATTGAATCCGCTTTTGGGAATAAAAGGGTTTTGTTAGTTGATTTTCCTTCTTGACTTAAATAGAAGACGTGGCAACTAGAAATGCAAATCTTGCCTATTCACCCTATTCCCTAAGAGAAGAAAGCATATTCTTTGGATCGACCAATATATATATATATATATTATATATATTATATCTATATATTTGTTGGTAAGACCGAACAGAAGATCTTTGGTTCGAATACATATACCTAAACTTTTTTCGCGCTTTAATTAAAGTTCAATCCAATTATGGGTTTCACTTTCATCCCTCAGTTTGTGCATTTGTGATTTTAGATTTTAAACACTTCATTTATGGATTGGGTAATATTATATGTAAGAGCCAAAGAGAGGACCTCAATATGTTCAAGGTGGCTCAGTTGAACCAAAATGTTTCATAGTTGAGTTGATAAGTAAGTATAAATTTTGGTGAATTACTAGGATTCATCATTGTCTGCTCTTTATTAGATTATTTATTACATCCACAAATTTATTTATAAATGTATAATACATATAAAAAATTACTTATAATAATATTTTCACAATGTTTTATAATACTAATATGAACTTCGTCGCTTCATGTTAGATAAATAACTTATACAAATAATATTGAATTTATACTCTTAGATACCACATGCATATACCTTATCATATGAATACAATAAAACGTTATATAAATATTTGATTTTTCTTATCAAACTAGATGTCTCTATTATTCATTTCGTCCAAACTACGAGAATCTATGAGTTGCTTTAAATAATTAATAAGATTCGACATTAGAAAACATGAAGTATAACTATCAATATATATTTTTAGACCGTTCAATAAAAATTTGTTTTATTTATTGAAAATGGACCAGAAAAGTTAATTATATGTTGAATTACTATTTTGTTCTCACCAGAACTTAGAATATGCCATTTTCAGGCGAGAATCCCCAAATTTCCCATTTTTCATTGTACAGGGGGCAAACTGACCAATTGTAAATTTGATGGGATAAACTGACTAATTTAGGGAACATGGAGAATTTAAGCCTAAATATATGTATCACTAGTACTAAATAGTTATACTACCGGATATTGTTTTTATTAATATGGTCAGAGCTAACAAGAAGGGGTGGACTTGGTGGCCTGACACGATGAGGGGAGGTGGGGGTGGTTGCTTGAGATGATGGAAGGGCAAGAATGGGAGGTTGGCCCAAAATGTATATTATATGTTGAATTCTTATTTTTCCCTTCATGACTTGTTCGGGTAGGTTGGTCCAAGTATTACCAATTTTAAAACTGTGAGGAGCAAACTGATCAGATCGTCAAAATGATTAGTTCAGGTAGTTCATGGGACAAACTGACTGGTTGGAAAGTTCAGGGGGCAAACTGACCAAATGAGCAAAATTCAGGGGCCATAAGAATATAAGCCTTTTTATTATCATTTGAAATAATAACTAAAAAATATTAAAACTGCGGGGGCAAACTAATCAGATCGCTTTCCAAACCATTCACCGTTTGATCACACATGTTTCGAAATATCCCGTTTGATCATGGATGTTTAAAAAAGTGACCCATCAAGCCACTCCTTCAACTACGCTGTTAATTAATCCGTTAACCATATCACGTGAGTTTAGGTTATTGGACTAATGTCTCATTCGGTCATACATGTTTCAAGCCATTCTCCATTAGATCATACATGTTTCAGAATGACTCATTTGATCATACTAGTACTAATTAATTTATGTTTATTATAAAATGCGAATCTTGCTAATATTCTCCCATAAAATGTGACTCTAATACAATTTGGATATAGATAGGGATATATTGTTGAAAATCAGTCCCCAAAAATTGTACAACTGTTATAGTATGGTCCTCGATAACGACAAATGTTGTACGTGCTTCACTGTTTTTGATACTAAAAAAGAGAGGAATACCCGACATTTTCACTTTACGAAACTATCGAAGATTAGATTGTTATGGAGTAACAAAGACCAAAGTGAACTAGAGTTACACTATTTGAAAATACATACCTATATCTCATTACTTATAGAGGTGTCCAATTTTGGATGAGGTAATTATAATATTATCCCAGACAAGAGGTAATATTAAATTATTGACCAAGATAAAAGTGATCGTGGCCACAACCTTAATAATTTCGATTCTCATAAATCAACAAAATCAAACCAGCAAATCAATTGTAATCTGCTTAAAGATGATGAAAAGTAATCAAATCATCTGATGATCAGGTTCCTGACAAAATGAATAAGTTTACTTTGCTATCTACCTTCTTGCACGGTTGCACCTAGGATCATCATAACGAGTCCGACGTTAATTAATTTTTCAAGTCCTCCTTCTTTCTCAATAATAATCTCAAAGACCCAATGATGGTCGATGGATACCTAAATTTACTGGGCTTGCCCGTACGCTTCTTTGGGTTTCATCTGTACGATCCTGATGTCATGAGCATCGAACTCGGAACGTTGCCCGTAAAGTGGGTCGACCCTCCTACGTACAATGCTACGAACGTGGTACCAAATCTTGACAAGTGTCATCATTGTAAGGAATGGAGGTATGCCCATTCTCTTTTCTCGCCTCTATAAATAGTAATCAAGGTAACTTTATGAAGTTAACTTATTTCTGATTATGCTATGACTGAACCCATTCTGAATATGTACTGGCTTACGTATCGCAGTGTCTGTGATCGAATCCCGGCCATATTTTCCGGTACGACAGATCCTTCAGACCTGAACCATCTTTGGCTCCTAAACCACCAAAACGTGTACATAAAGAGATTCCTAAAAGGACAATATTTTACTAGACAAACCCTAGCTAGCACCACATAGTCTTGAACTGAACATCGATTATCCTCATGCATCAGAGAGATCAGCCAGGTTCTCTGACTTAGAAAATTCTAATTTATCATTGACATGTCGGTGGGGATCGAACCCACAGAAGAACGAGTAAATGGTTTCCTTTTTCATTCTCATTTTTTCAGTTAATCTTTAAATACAAAATAAGCCCATATCTTTATATTAAATTTTATTCCAAAATTTGGTCATGTGTGATGATTTAAAGTAACTCTTATTGTAAACATATATAAGGTCGTCAAATTGATAGGATTAGGGATGTTTTTTTATGTTCAATTAGGGTTAGTTTATGTTTTTCCAAATTTTTGTGTGAAAGCAACTCTTCGTCTTTTATACACATTAATCATATCCAATGATAATTATTTTCTTTGTATTCGTTCTGTTTTTTTTTTTGTAAATTAGCGATGAGGTGAGTTTCGAACCCAAGACCTTCTGGTTTTTAACAAGAGCCTTTTTCACTAGGCTATTCGACTCATATTCGTTCTGTTGTTGATGTCGGTTTTATGCTTAAGTAGCCGGTTCAATTCTTGTTAGTTTAATTTGTTTTCTTTATAATAATAATATAATATATCAAAAAGTTTGTGATTAAAAAATCATTAAGTACATTTCATATTAAAAAATAGTGAATTGTTTCTTCACTTTTAAAATTGTAGACTAATCTATTTTAAAATTTTAAATTAAATGAAAAAATAAAAATGATCACAAATGCTATAATTTTAAATAGTAAAGTATATAGTAAGTTTAGTTGGTTTCATTTCAGTTTATGCTAAAGCCGATTCCAATCAATTTTTTTTTTTGGTTTTTATTTTTCTTTTAAATTATTTTCTTTCGGTCTTTTTTTCAACCAAATGTGTTCGATCATATTTGATTCGGTTCAATCGATCTTGAGTTTGAAATGAAGAGGCAACATCCCGATATAATCATACTATTGGGGGTAAATTGGAAAAACAGTGGTCGAAAGTGCCATAACAAAATTACTTAAATGGTGTCAAATTGATAAAAAGTGCATAGCTTAATGGCAGTATGAAATTGAGCCTGCTAAATAAGTTATCATATTTTAGAAACAAATATAATCATCAAAACTGGATCCACAATTAAAAAAATGGAAGGAAAATAAAGTAGAGCATTCATCTATCTTTTTTCTTTTCTTTTCTAGTTTCTTTATAAAAAGCTGAAATGATGATAAATTACAAAAGGAAGTTGTACTACTACTTACTATTACTAGCTTTCAAATAAAATAAAATTCAAATACTCAATAAGCACAAAAAAAAACAAGAAAGACGCGACTAATTCCTCAATAATTTGCTTCTTAGCTCTTGAGATATTGAAGGTGCTGGAAAAACACGCTTAGATAGCGTTGCTTAGATAGCGCTTTAGCATAGATGGTGGTTTTGATACCACTTAGAAGACACGAGGGCTTAGATATAGCGTTGCATAGATAGCGGTTTAGCGTAGATGGATGGGGTTTTCGATCACTGAGAAGACACATCATTCTCAACATCTTGCTCAATTTCAGATGCCGCTTCATCTTCTTCATCAAAACAATCAATGCCAAAAGAAGCGTGGCCATCGCCAAACGCCTTGATATGATCTTTGAGTGATCTCTTGTGTTTAAAATCAGAGCCACAAGTGCAATACCAAAGTTTCCCACAATTTTTCTCATGTGTTCTCCAATCTCCTCTTACAGCAAATGCTTTCCCACATTTCCTACACATGAAGGGCTTGATTCCATGCTTCCTCTTGTAATGTGTCTGAAGAGTTCTGAAATCTTTGAGTGGCTTTGCTCTTGGATGGTCTATGTTGTTCCTACAACCTGGTGCACAGCAATAACATGGAAGCCTAAGCATTGCTGTTGGTTGAGTCCCCCTTAGAGATTCTGGTCCTTTTCTGTATTGTGATCCATGCCCCCACATATGCATCTTCATCAACCATCATATATACTCATGTGTTAGTTATTATTACTACTATCTCTACCAAAGGCAAAGTTGTCGACATGATTCCGAAAAGTAGGTTAAGGTTGTCATTTAGTCCTCGGAAATTAAAATTAGTCCACAAATATATTGATGGGGTGTTGAAACTTAACGGTCAACGTTCCGTTAAGTTTTAACACCTTGGTCTAAGTCGTAGCTCTTATCCAACTTTAGGACTAATTTGCAAGTTTTGAACTTATGAGGACCAAATGAAAACCTTAACCGACTCTTCGGAAGCATTTCGGCAAAGTTCTTCATTTAGGAAAACTTAATTGATGAATTAGTAATAATAAAAGCTAATTGTTGAAATGATCTCAAATTATATGTGGAAGTTGCACTCTAGTCCTACTAAATATATGGTTTGCGCAAATGGTTCCTGATATTTGCGTAGACCGAACATTTACAAGGACTAAAGTACAAATTGCACATATTATTTGTGATCATTTAAACAATTATCTCTAATATTTATGACAAAATAAGTTGTTTGGATCTATTATCACCAAACTAAAGAGTTAAAATATTATATTTAGATATTTTGTTAATTAAATTAAGTATGTTGATTAGTGGCATTCCAAATGATAACAAATATATAAATTTCATTACATTGGACAAGCAATATATGAAGGAAAGTCATTATGTTTTCCATATGTTAACATGCAAATAGTGAATGCTTGCTAGTACCTACATTATTGCACGTATGTAATAAGATTCCATTTCGTTTGGAAGTTTCTTTTTTATCTAATCAACACTACATTTGTGGCTACTCATTAGCTCAAGGATTGTCAAATCAAGAATGCCCCAAAATTTGAACTCCATCATCATTCAATTTCAACCTATTGATTGTTCTTATTACTTGACCACATAAAAAAAGAAAAAAAAAAAGAAAAAAAAAGAAAAAGGATCAAAGATAAAGCTCATCATTCTCAAAAAAGAAATGTTTAAAAACATTTTCTTCTTGTTTTGTCATCAATATATGATTCTATTACAAAACTATACATTCATACTATGATACTATTATTATGTGTGGGGTTTTCTTGTTTGATATGTGTGTGAAAAGTTACTTTGAATGTTTACCATATAAAAGCAACATCATGTATGTGGGGGATTTCCCAAAGTACAACTATATTGAGTATATGACTTAGAGGTATAATTCTGACTCAATGTATTAACCTTTTCTTTACATCTTCTTAGCTTCTTCCCAAATGGCATATAAGCTAAGGACTCAACCTAAAAACTGGAGAATAATGTTGAGTTTGTGTTATTACAAACTTCAAGGATAAAATATGAGTATTTATTACACTGACCAGGTTGATTTATTCAGATCCCAAAATCCACAAATCATGCAATAAGTTAAAAGAAAAAGGAGTGGAAAAAACATTATGAAAACCCAAAGTTTTAAAAGGTGAAAGATTTCTAAAAAGTTGAACCCTATACTATTAAACAAGTTTTAACTCTTTCATCATCTAAAGTTATTAACTACTTTTCTTTGGGTAAATCTATCACTATATGCTACTATTAGTCTACTACTTGATGACAATCAAAATTAAAAACTTCAATGTACACTTCTCACACTCGCTCATGGGTTCGATCGCACAGTTCGTGCATTCGGTATTAATTTTTTACTAAAAAAACACCGGACGCGCGGTGGAGTGGAAATATGTTTCCCAAACAATATTAGGTAGATTTGAAAAAGTGGAAGTTTGAAATTACTTTCCCAAAAGTAGTTTTGTTGAACCTAACAAAGGTTATAATTGAATCTTGAATTTTCTTTTTCTCTTGGGACAGCTATGGATTAAATAAGCTAATAACATATGATAATTATTAAGTTGAGAAATAGATGAGTACCTGCATGTTGTTGTATCTATTGAATGTCCTGAAGCAAAGAGGGCATGAAAACTGAGTAGGACCAATGAGGATCTGGGCAGGGGTTGGGATCCAGTAATGACCCTTATGAAGTGTGCTTGAGGTACAATACTCATTAGCAATAAGATTAACTTCTTGATCTCCAATAATCTTATTATTATTATCACTAATAATAATGTTACTTGTTTCAGTTGTGGTGGATGGAATAATCCTACTAAAGATCAATTCACCATCATTTGGAGTGGGGGTAGGCAACCCTAAATGCAAAGAAACATTACTCTCATCATTTTCATTGTCTGAAAATAGTAATGAGCTCTCATCTTTAGTATGATTCTTGTCTACTTCCATGGCACAATTAGAGAATGAATAGTATGTAGGTTGTTGTTGTTGTTGTTGGTGGTGGTGGTGATGATCTTCGTGTTCCGGCCGCGCGGGGCTGGAAGAAAGAAGTGGGAGAGCTTCTCTAATAGGGGGAGAATTAGGGGGTGATGATGATGGTTGATCATAGTGGTAGTGATGAGTAAAGTTATTAGGGTTATAAGTAGAAGAGTGAAAGGTGGAGGTGCTACTATTGTTATTATTATAGTTATTAGTACTAATATAATAAGGATACAATGATGGGAAATTGGAAGGAGGGGTGGAAGATGAAGAAAATTGGTTGAGAGGTTTGAGATTGTTATTATTGTTAATATTGTTGTTAAACCATCCATGGAAATAGTGATTAGAGTAAGGATTATTATCACCCATGATGATTAGGAGAAGATAATAATAAGGGATGATGATGAAGAGATAGATGAGAAATATGAGGAAATAGTTAGGTGGATTAGATGGATGAAGTGATGATGATGATGACTAAACCAAAAAGGAAGGGCAAAACCAAAAAGAGAAGATGACCCAAAAAAGTCTTGAAAGATGAAAACTGAACATAACCACCAACTAATTTAAAGGGGAAGAAATCACTATACTACCACACCCAAAATTAATACAAAATTAAAACAAAATAATAAAAGTTGGCCTGGCCTGACCTATCTTGATAAAAGTACACCCTAGTGAATGTAATTAATAACAAAATCATAAACAAATATATCACTTGTGACCAAACATGAGTGAAAATACACTAAAAGCAAGGTTCAAGAAAGATAACACAATAATCTTGGGACTTGACATAGAGGTAATTAAAATATAAAAAAACCATTTTTCTAAAATACCCAAAAAAAGAAAAAGAAAAAGAAAAAGAACAAGTAGTAGTAGGAAAGAAAGAAAGTTACTTAGAAGATCCAAGACAAAGGGCAGGAAATTAGGGTTTGGTGTTATCAAAGAGAAAGAAGTAGAAGAAATAAGTACAAGAAAAAATAGACAAATTGAAAGAAATGAAATGAAATGAAGCAAAAGCATTGAAACATATGAAGTGAAAATTAGAAATCTTGGGAAACAAATAGTTAGAGAGAGTTGGGGCAAATGCTTTGATGTGCGAGCTGTGGTCGGGTCGACACAGTACTAACAAGTATGAGCTTGTCCCTACTCAAACTGCTCACTCTTCATTATTCTCTTCTTCTTTCCTTCTTACATGCACATCAAACTCACTGTTCAACCGTCATCTCTCTCTCTCTCTCTCTCCCTCTCTCTCTCTCTCTCTTTCTCCTTCTGTTTTTCTCTCTTATATGTGAATGTGTACCTTTCTTGATTTGACTTGTTCTATATGTATGTTGGCCACACATATTTCCCCATGCCCGTTTTTACACCACCAATACACATACATACATTTACTCCGTTCGATTTTTTAGTGTAAAAATAATAACGACGCACGCATGCAATATGCGTTGCATTTCACAAACGAACATGTATCGGATACATTACAATGCCCATATAAATAGTTGTTACATGTATATTTTCTCTCTAATATTTTATTGTCTCCTTTTAATTATTCTTCAGGATTATTAGTGGGGGTTTTGTTATTGTAGGAATAATTGACTTCTTTTTGATATTATTGTTCGTAAGTGTGTATATTATTTATAATACACATGATAAACTAATGGGCCTAAAATATAGTGTACATATAAATGTTAACACTATTAATACACAAATCTCGCCGTGAGTATCACATAGTAGAAAACTCACGAATTGATAGGCTCGATACCATGTAATCGTTCTTTTTTTGTAAATTAGCGATGAGGTCAATTTCGAACCCATGACGTTTTGGTAATTACCAAAAGCATTTTCCACTAGGATATTCCATTAACTCGGTAGTAATCGTTCTTCGAATACAATTTAAAGACCTATATTTATAAACAAATATTAAACATAATGCTAATCCAGGCCCGTAGTTGTGGGCTATTCGCCTACTAACCTAACACTAACCTAACATCCACCCGTCCTATGTTTTCTCCCTCATCGCTAGTAGGTTGATGGGTCGCACGCTCGGCACACCGTTTACCTGCTCCAATCAACGTCCTCGCACTTTTACCTGGATAAGACACATATTATTAGTAAATAAGATATCACATCAATTGTTTGCCGATGGCTCAATAGCCTAGTGGCATCCGGCCCAACCTTTCATGTAAGAGGTCAAGGGTTCGAACCTTGTTGGAGACATACTTGTCTCATATTATACTCTAACTTTCTATTAGTTAGCAATTTCTGTATTCATGTTTATAATATCATTGTAGTCACAATTCATCGCTAATTATCAAAAAAAAAAGATATCACATCAATTGTCAGCAAGCAACTCAGATACCTAAATCAAAAGGCAATATAACTAAAGCACATATAATACATTTTGTAATGTCAAGACATCATGAAGCCCTACAGTATCACGTCGTCTAGTCGCGTACAAAATACTACCATCGGGTAAACTAAGAGCACATAGCACACCATCAAACTGATGAACCAAACAATCAAGAGTCTGTAACATGAACCGTAGCTCAAGTATCAAAAATCCAAGAGATAGTACAATTAGTACTAGAATTATCATTAATGCCCATCAAACAGTTCCATTTGATGCCGCCCCTGGGAATTGCCAGGCTGATCGGCTATTTTGCTAGGGTCAATCATGACAAGAGAAAAAAATGTTTCATAGAAAAACCTAACTATTTGATATCATGTAAAAATAATTGACTTTTTTTATATTATTATTCACAAACATACATTACCTATAGTATCCAACCTAAAAGTAATATAAATAATAATACTAATAAAAGGTCTACTAATAATATAGATATCAATAATATTACTCATCAAGCCTTTGAGAACCATGCATGTTGCTATTGTATATATACCAAACTAATTGATTGACTATAGCCGTATAGCGGTAGGTTATTAATTAATATAGGGACAAAATAAATAACAAGCTTGTTTGCTTAATCTCTTGCTAATAAACAACGAATGTGATGCTTCTAAGTTGGTGTAATTTCAGTAAAGCTTACTTAATGAATGCTAAATATGATTTCTATTTGTCGGCTACAATTATTATTATAGCTTTTGGAAATGTCATTTCAATCAGTTCGACTTAAACATCTTCACTTATTGCATTGGACACTTGATTATAAGAAATTGATCATCCGTGCAATTATAATAGTTAGAAAATTGCTTCAATAGTTATAATTTATAAACACGATATTATTAGTGTATTATATATTCTAAGAAACAAGAACTATATATAGAAGCTTATTACACCTGAATTTGACATTTATTAATTAAAGTGGTAGAATAGTTGTGATAAGGTGGTAAAAGTTTTAAATTAATTGTCAATTTGATCCAGATAGTAAATCAAATTGCAGTGTTTAAATTTCTAGGAGATTCATACTTAAAATTTTGGACTTTGTTGGGGTGATCATAATTCATAAGATGGAGCAAATTGTTGAAATATTCTTACATAATGCTACTAAGTTGCAATTTAGCCCAATAATGTCATTAGTTGGCAGTTTAGATCTGTTAATAGTAAGAAAGTTGCAGATTGATCTCGGACTTAACTTCAACGAAAATAAAAGATTAGAGAGTATTTCTAAAGTAAAAAATAAATTTTGGAAATTTGAACTCATAATTGGTGTGTAAAGGAACTTTACTAACCCCTTTCATGTAGTCATTTAAATTTTTTCTCCCATTAGATGGAAAAGGGTAGTAAAGTTTTATTAGACACCAAATATGAGATTCAAGCATTTAGGTTCGCTTTTTTGGCCCTCAAAAGTATTCAACGGTCGCGTGTAGGCATTAATTATTAACGGATAACTTATGTTATGGACCGATTTACAATATTTATCATTATTTGGGACTAAATTACAAATGTTTCATTATTGAGGACTAAATTACAACATGATGACACTAGCAGAGACTATTTCAGTAATTTACTCTAATAAGATGTTCAACAAATATTTTTAAAATGATCGATATATCAAATAACAAAGGGCCAATAAATACGATAGGAATAGTGATAAGAGTAAGAACATTTGATACCCAATCATTTTAACGAGCTTCGACGTACCCAGTACTTGACCCTTGGCTTTCCAACATCAATATACAAACATTTTAGCGAACACCACCAGAACCACCTAGTTTCACTTCCAAGTTCTAGCAACCGCGAATAATCTACCTAAGCATTCAAGGGAAACACGAAGCTCAAAGCACATCACAGCTAACAACTAAAAGCGTCTAACAATCTCGTTAGGAATCATAACGTTCTCAAAGATGGAAACACTCTATAAAAACGTTAACCCCTAACAACATGATCTAAGAATATGACCGCCCTTGTAGTTATATTTGAAGTTCTTGAACAACCTAATCATATCAATTATAAGTTAAATCTAGTCATTTTTTAACTTTTCATTTTCTTGTTCTCGAATTATTTCTTTTCTTTAGTTCTCACATTATTTAATTTTCTTCTTATGTTCATTAATTATCTTAGTGGATTTGTACATTTAAGTCATCACATTTAACATAAAGTTCTATCATGATGACTAGTGAGGATGCATTCACATATTCAAAGGTTAATAAAATTTCTTAATACGAAATATAAATAGTGACTAATTATTTTTTATCGATTCAATATACATAAATAGTGTGAAATCGATCGACGTCCTGAGATGAAAACTTTCTTCAATAAAAATGTTGTGAAGTGGAACAAAAAAAGACAAAGCAAAGAATAATATTAGCCATGACATAAGTTTCATGGTTTGATTAAATAAGATCTTGGAGGTATATTCAAGATTACACGGGAGTTGTGAAATACAAGCTCTCTAATATTTTATTACAAATAAGTACCCAACTACATTGACCTTTGTTGTCTAGAGACACCTTGTCCGGAGATCTTCAAACATACATACTCTTGTCTCTGGATTTGCACTATTTTTTTTTCTTTATTTAGTATCAACTCATTCATCCAATTAGAGTTTTATCAAATCCAGGGATGCGTCAATAGTCCCTCGGTAATTGATTTATAAGACGGTTTCGGAGGTAATTGTAGATTTGGTTTTAAATAGTGGGACGTAATTGTTTTTTGTTCTAGATGGTTATGATGTTGGAGGTTAGTTCCTAAAAATGGTATAAGTAGTGTTGTATAGTCCTCGAAAATGGTAAATGTAATAATATGGTCCCTAAGAAAATAGAGACTAATGAGCAACGATTGTCACTTTTTGAAACTATATATAGAGCAACATTGAGCCACTTTTCGGAACCAATATGCAATTGTGTAACTATCTGGGTTAAACCAAGATTGAACATTCAGTTTATAATTCGAACCTGTTATAAGTCTTTGGGTTTGTATTGATTCTTCTTCTGGATTTTCGGATCACATTTATTCAATCCGAAATTGGTGCGGTTGGGCTACTTAATTACCCTATATCCAATATGTAAATTCAGATTATCGATGCGTGGAAGTGGGCGGGGCGTGCTGAAAAAGACGAGAGGGTCGGGCTTTTATTTTAATTATTTAAAATGTATCTTTATACAGAGTATAATAGTCATTTTGTCTTTTAAAATTGGAAAAAATGATTTATGATGGAAAGGGAGAAAAAAAAGAAACTTTAGGAGCATACTAGAAATGAACTAATAATTGAGGGACCACATAAAATATTAGACGATAATATAAGCCCAAAATAAAATGCTAGAACTATACTTCAAATTTGCCTCCCCTTTTCTGTAGAAAGTTATGGTATACTAATAAGTTTTCTTCTATCAAGATTTCCTTAAAGGATTATCATGTAATCTATAAATTGACGTAGGAATTAATCATGTGAGTTATGAATTAAGATCCAAGGCTTCTAGTCTAGTGGTACCGGGCTCGAGCCTCTTTTCAATCAAGAGGTCTCGAGTTCGAATCTCACAGAGGAGTATATTTAAACATATTTTCTCTGTTTCCGTGGCTGCCTTTGCAGCGTTTCCGGGGCTGCCTGTGCAGCATTTCAGCACCCATTATGTAGGATTTCAGCCGTTTCAGCGATTTCCAACACCCATTTTGTGGATTCCGGGCGTTTCAAGAAAACTTCGGGAATCGGACTTACATCCAGGAAACGAAGTTTAGGCATTACTTGGATTGGAGTCACTTCCAGAAAACGAGTTGTTCATTGCAGCAGCAGTCAAGAAGACGAAGCTGTTTATTTGGAGCTTAGACTCCCGTTTGCTTAGTTTAGAAATATAATGTATTTTCTATCGCATAACTATTTGTAACTTCTACCGTTTGAATGAAAAATAAAGTTATGAATTAAGAAAAATCTTAATAGAAAAATTCCTAATTGAACCGTTACCGACTCGCCTCCCCGTACCCTTTCCCCTTCCCTAGCTCGATTTCTAGAAAAAACATAAAAGTCGACCAACAATAGTATAGCCTTCACCGTCGTTCAAGACCCTTTCATTTCCACCTTTTCCCAGCCACAAGCCCATAACCTTAAACCATATTAGTTGCTTGATTATTCCTTAAAGTACCCAATGTACTGAGCTAATCGAGTAACCTCGTGAAAAAGGCTCTTGTCAATGACCAGAAGGTCCTGAGTTCGACACCCACCTCATCGCTAATTTATAAATAAAAAAAACAAAAGTACCAAATCTACTCTTTTTCTTGGCCGTGTGTTTGCACAGAAAAAATCAAAGATCAAAAAAATGTTATGCCTGTTAGATTTTTCTATCAGTTTTTAAGTATACATCCATATATGGTGGATACGAACCGAAATAAAATTTAATATCATAAGATTTAAGATTTTATTATTTTATTCGAATTTGAGTCGAATACAAAAATCGAGTTTCAATTCAATGTTATAGTATTCTATTGAAATTCGATATTTTATATTCATCATGTTATATATTTGATACACATTTTCATATCAATTAGTAAAATACTTATATAAATATTAGAATTCAAGTCGAATATTGGTTTGAACTCTAAATGAGCATATTTGGAAGATATCGAATCTAATTAAGAAGCATTCGTATTACTATTCGTTTATCTTTTTTTGTAAATTAACGATGAGTATAATATGATAGTATTAAAATATGAATATAATGTTAACACGCAAGCTCTAACCACCTAATCAGGTGAGGCACATCCGTGATTTACCTCTATCGTGTACTCCAGGCCAGGGGTGTGCGTAGCAGCGTAGGGGTCCTTAATGTAACGGTTTCACACTTTTAGAATAACTAATGGAGAAATTTATAACTAATGAACCATCAGTATTCGTTTTTCAGTTGAATATCAAAGTCATAATCGAGGTCGATTCGTATTCCGACAACGATCTTACCTTTACCTCCATACCATATATAGCATTCATGTTGGGTGCTAGAGTAAAAGGCCCAGCGGGATGCCATAATGAAAGGGCTTCCAAGAGCGGCCTAGATCATGTGCAAGTGCAAGGAGTCCAAGCTTCCCAGTGTAGCAACTAGACGTGTCAAACGAATCAAGTGTACCCATTCCAAATTTAAGTCCGATCAAATGATCGGCAGCCGCCAATATGGACGGTTTGGGCCCGTTAACAGAAGGCCCGACCTCTTAAGGTATTTTAGGCCCCTATTCGGTTCGGGCCCCTTTTCAATCGGGGCTACTGGGCCTTTTACGGTATACCGTTAGGCCTAAACGGTATACCGTATCAGCCCAACTATTTTTTTGCTGGCATTTCACCAATAAAAATGAAATGTTGCTTGGGGATTTAAACATAGACTTTGCTTATTGATAAATAGTACACTAATTATTGAGTCATGCTCTCATTTTGTTATTTTGTGTATTAGTATTATTAAAGTCACTAAATTATTCAACATCTATCACTACTAGTTGAGAACTGCCCCGTTTAGCAACAGGGCTTAAAATTCAATCTTTGTAATTTTGTAAGTAATTTTACCTCAAAAGAAACACAAATTTCAATATTTTGATAGTAAAAAAGGACACAATCGGATAATAATTATACAAAAAACATATCAAAGATCCATATGGAAGTAGATATACTAAGAGGGTGTTCGAACTCATATGAGCTTTTAGTCATATATGAAGTTGCTCACTAAAATCTGCAACAATAACAAATTAAAACAAAACCAAACACATAAATAATGTCTATACACCAAAGTCACACAAAAATTTCCATAACAAGAATTAACTCGTAATAAGTTGACGAGAAACAAGGACATTAGTAGCAAACAAACAACTAAAACAAGAAATACAAAAGCTCATACCAACAATTCATGGACATGTATACGAATAAATGTGCAATTAAAAGTGAAGTAAGAAGACAAAATTAAAACAACAAGCTATTAACAAGAATCTAAATAAAATTAAATAAAACCTGATTGTAAAGGGAATAGAATTATCCAAAGAAATCAGAGTGAGTGAGTGAATGAATGAATTAAAATGGATTGAGTATATATATATATAGTAGACGGAGGGAAGTGATCAATGGGCAAAATTGATCCAAGTAATCCAATGGTTCAAAATATGATGGTGAAATCAATTGTTCAACGACCAAGATTGGCCTAACTAATCCAATGGTTCAAAATCAATGGTCAATTATGAAGTGGGGCATAGTTAATTATGAAGTGGGGTCTAAGTCATTTAATAACAGGTCCCACACTCAGAAGATCAATGGCCGAAATTGGTTCAACTAATCCAATGGCTGAAAACACGATAATAAAGTCAAATGATCAATGACCAAGATTGACCTAATTAATCCAACGGCTCAAATGCAATGATCAATTATGAAGTGGGGCATACGTCAATTATGAAGTGGGGTATAAGTCATTTAATAACTGGTCCCACGTTCAAAAGATCAATGGCCGAAATTGGTTCAACTAATCCAATGGTTGAAAACACGATGGTAAAGTCAAATGATCAACGGCCAAGATTGGCCTAATTAATCCAATGGCTCAAATGCAATGATCAATTATGCAGTGGGGCATACGTCAATTATGAAGTGGGACCTAAATGATTTAATAAGTGGTCCCACATTTAAATGATCAATGGCCAAAATTGGTTCAACTAATCCAATGGCTCAAAATATAATAATGAAGTCAAAATGATCAATGACCAAGATTGATCTAACAAATCCAATGGCTCAAACGCAATGGTCAATTATGAAGTGGGACATACGTTAATTATGAAGTGGGGTCTAAGTCATTCGATAGTTGGTCCCATGTTGTTAATACCGGGTCCCACAGACGACATACCAAAAATTTGTGGAGGATTTCTCATCAACTTTTATATATTGAGGTAGAAAGTGGGATCTAAGTCACTTAATAGTTGGTCTCATGTTGTTAATAGCGGGTCCCACGGACGACATATCAAAAATTTATGAAGGATTTCTCATCAACTTTTATATATTTATCACTATATCACAATTGTATTATACTTGATTATATTTTGTGTCAAATAATACTTACACTTGAAAGATAACAATATTCATCAATATATTACAAATTAGTTAGACTAATAAATTTTCTTAATGATATTATAAAAGTTGTTCAATGTTAAATTTGTCTTTACAAAATATAAGTATATACAAAGCATAAAATACATTAGTATATTATTCTTTATATAATAAGTGTTATTATTTATTACTTTAAATATTATAATAGTATGCTATTAAACAATAAATAACTTAAATTGATTAAAGAATAATAGATAATTGCATCTCGTGTTCTTATTCATAAATAACCAATAATATTTTATTTATATAGTAAATAACTTAAATTTCTCTTATAATAATATATTAAATTGAACCATATCGATCATATCATGAAATAGTTTATAATGACAAATATACTTTACTATTTAAAGATTAATATAGTAATATATCTCGTATTTTTAATAATATCTAACATTAAACAATTTTATAAGAATATTAAAAGATAATTTGTCATACTATTAAGTAATATGTAATGTAACATTAAACTGTGTATTTTATTCAAAAGAATAATATATTCATATACATGTTATGATTTTATTTAGATAGTAGATAATATTATTAATGATAACATAAAAACTAACAAGTAATGAAATTGGCATAGTGGTTAGTACTTACACATCCTCCTTGGCAACCAAGGTTCAAATCCCCTTAACATCACTTTTTTAAATAAAGACACAAACTATAAGAATTTTTTAAATAAAGACACAAACTATAAGAATTTGTTGTACATGATATACTGCGTAAAATTACATGGTATACCGTCTAAACCGGGTCTGGGGGCCGGGCCGGCCGGTTATCCGGGGCTTTGGAGGGGGCTGGGCCCGGGCCGGGGGCATAACCCTGCGCCCTTATTCGGCCCTCTAACATGAGATTTAATATTTGAAATAAATTTAGATTGTACTCGTTAAATATTGTTTTGATATTCAAAATGAGTTGGTTAAGCACTCAACTCTAACTAAAGGCTAGTAAGAAAATTATGTGAGCAAACCGTGAGCTTGTGAGCAAACCGTGAGCCTATAAATACAAATGCAAAATATCAATGACTGAAGATACTTATGTGAGGCGTAACGGTGTAATTTTCGTCGGTGAAAATGGTAGGAGCTCGAAAATTGAAATACTAACAGCTAGCGTTTGGAGGAAATGACAGGAGTGTGAAATGCTAATAGAGTACGTATACTTTTATAATATCAATCCATTCCGTATAAGGAAATAAATTTATTATTAACTATATTAATATTTATTTTTCTTAAATGTTTAGTATTATATATATTTAATGTTTTAATTTAATAATTTAATCAATATATATATGAAATATATATTTAATACTTTAATATTTATTGCTTTCATTTTTTTCTAAATATGTACTTAAATTTGTATAATTATTGTATAATATTGTATTAAAATTAATTTATTATAGCATTAATTAAAATTTATAAAATAATTATAATATAATTTTGAAATTTAGACTAATTATTTTAAAATATATAATCAAAATTAAAATATTAATATTATTTCTATGTGATTATTTTATAGTATGAGTTTATTAATATATAAAATATTTATTGATATTACTTTAACTTTATTATCATCAATTTTATTATATATTAAATATGCAAGATACATTATTCCATTGTTGTAACATACCAAACAAAGTAATAAAATAATTAAAAACAATTCATTTCACATGTCGATTTGTTTCAACCTTTATTCTGTTACTCCAAATCCATTCCTGACTACTAAACACAACAATATAATATCGATGAAATAAAGAATTAATTTGTGAGTCACTATATAGTCTCCAAATCCAACTAAAATGAATTAAGACAAAACACAAACAACATAATCAAAGTGCATCGATCATGCTCTTGGACATGGTGATGACCTTTTTCTTTGGGCAAATTCAAAATAAAAATTTGGGCATGTACGTATTAGGCTTAGTTCTTGTTTTGAGTCTTGCCCTAAATTTGGAATTTATTACACATTGTTAATTTGTTACCTTAATAAAGAGAGATCATGCAACGTTTTGGATGAATTGCTTCAGAGCATTATGTATGGATTGAGGATTGGTTTGGCTTATATGATGGTGTTGGCTATTATGAGTTTCAATGGGGTTGTTTTTATTTCGGAACTAAACTAAGAAAACTTCCATCATAAATTCTGATGGTAAGAAATTTGGATTCTCTGCAAGTTGTTGAATGGTAATTGGTAACTTGATAATAAGGCATGCCATAACTTACAAATTCTTGAAAAATTAAATTAAAATAAGCAAAAACTAAACATCAACGACATGAAAATTAAATGATCTATTTAATAATAAATTTGTTTCCTTATACGAAATGGATCTATATTATAAAAGTATACGTACATTATTAGCATTTCACACTCCGGCCATTTCCTCGGATAGCTATTATATTTCAACTTTTGAGCTCCTACATTTTCTCCGACGAAATATACGCCATTCCTCACGTAAGTATCTTCAGTCATTGATATTTTGCATTTGTATTTATAGGCACACGGTTTGCTCTGAGACTTTTTTTACTAGCCTTTAATAGAGTTGATATTTTGTTCCCCCATTTAACTTCTTCAACTACTACACTTTCAAATAGGGGGGAGAGAATAGTTATTTAGTGCTACAGTAAAACACTATTTGGGTGTGTGTATAACAGATCAGGGGTCCAATATACACACACCAAAACAGTATAATGGAGGATGTGAAATTACGGAAATAACCCAACACACAAACGAGTTTTGCACGGGTTAGTAGTTGTATTGCCTAGAACGAGCACGGCAGGTGTTTATAACACAACAAACGAGTAGATAACTCGTTGGTATTGTTATTGACGACCACAGAGTTAGTTGGTTCCCTTACTAACGGATAGTGCTGCTCTACACGGAGTCAATGTCCCATTAATGTCTGCATGGCGGGCAACACTATACTCACACCCAAGTAGTGGATTACTATAGCTGGAAATGATCATTTTGCCCCCCCACCCCCTCCACTTAATTTCCTCACCTACCGGGGGCGGACCCAGGGGGTGGGGTAGCCCCCCCCCAGGTTTTTCGGTATCGTTATATCTATATAGGACTTTTTGAATTTTTGTGATATATACACTAAAAAGTGTAATAAAACTAAGTAAAAGTGTAGCTTAGTTGGTTAGAACCTTCATTTAATTGGTGGAGGTCATGGGTTCAAGCCATCCAAGGTTCATTTTTAACATTTTTTTTAATACTGTCACTATTTTTATTTGTTTTGCCCTCCCCCCCCCAATTTTATTTTTCTCGAAGTTGGCCCTCCCTTTATTTTCATCCTGGTTTCACCCCTGTCACCTACTACACTTCCAAATAGGGGGCAGAATAATAAATTCGAGCTACAATAACCTACTATTTGGGTGTGTGCACTATTACAAATATGGTCTTAGAGAACGCTAACTTAGAGGGCGCTTCAAAAAATACGCTCTCCAAGAAATACTTAGAGGACGCTTCCGTGTAATGCCCTCTAAGTATAACTTAAAAGGCGCTTATAGGCGCCCTCTAAGTTATTAACTTAGAGGGCGTTTTTTTTTTTTTTTCTTTTTTTTTTTTTTCTTTTTTAACTTAGAGGGCGTTTAAAATTATTAGAAAGGAAAACTAAAAAAAGGGAGGAAAAATAAAAAAGGACATTCATGTAAATAGTACACCACACCCCCCTACCTTCCTTAACCAGTACGCCCCCCCCCACCCCCACATTCCATTCACTCATAAAAAAGGGCATTTATCTAAACTATAAATCAAGTTAGAAATTTTAGAAGTTGTAACCACAAAAACATGGTTAATTCATCTTAAAATAATAACAAAGATTTATCTCAAAAGATTTACTTTATATATTAGCTATTTTATTTAATATATCTTGAAAGTAATTATTGGCTAAAGTTCAAGTAAAAATGTTAAATTATATTGTAGTTTAAGAATTAAACTACAAAAACTGTAAAAATGGTGTTATGAGACACTAAAAACACATAATTCGAAAGAAAAATATTATAGCTAAAAATAAAGTATATTGATTGAAAATAAATTTAATTAACCTTAAAGTATATATATTCCATTTCAATCCCATTCCTTAGTACATAGAAGTGTTATCAAATTCTCCTTTTTAGTTCATCCATATTAATCAAATAACTTTTCCCATAATTGTGATTAGTGTGTATATATATTTTGATTCATACTATTTTGATTAATCCACATTAATCAAATGACTTTTTCCATCATTGTTATCAAATTCTCCTTTTTAGTTCATCCACATTAATATTTTGATTCATATTTATCTCAATGAAGCTTCTTCCTTTTGTTTCCAATACCCTCCACTGGTTCATTTATACATATATTGCCTCCAATTCATATTAGTATGCGTTTTCCTTTTTTTCGTGTCAATATTAGTACATAAATGCATGTACGTGCGTACAATTGATGTTGGGTTTTAATACAAATTTTATATATTAAATTATGTAAAATTATATGACGATCGAGTACAATGTTCATATATCACATTTAACTATAGTTTTGTGTATATACCTTTGAAGCTTGATTGAGTTGTGCAGCAGAAGAGCAACGTCCGCTCCTCTCTCTAGTTAGTCCACACTAACGCTTGCTTGATTTCTTTCTTGAAGCAACTAGAGTTTGAGTGCATTTGTCAAAATGAATAAAGAGAGAAACAATTTTCTCTCTTGGTGTTGTATGTTCTTGTTTTGGCGAATGAGGTAGAGAATGAGGAAGACTTTTTCTTGATTTCTATATCATATAATATGAAAAAAATGAATTGGTGTTCTACAAAAGATGTTATGATATGATGGCTTTAATCTCATTAAAACCAAAATGTAACATCCCCTATATTAAACGGCTGGCGATATTGTCAGAGCAATTTTAATTCTGCCAGAGCAAAAATTATGTATATCCCTATTTTAACCTTTCAAGTCAACTATTCCATTTATCATTAGTAATTACTATCTAATATTTTATTGCAATTAAATTAATTTTAAAAATCAACAATAAATAAACACATTCCATATTTTAAATATATACATTCTCAATAGACATTATTACTAAAATTATTTAACATGTATATAGAAAAATATATTTTAAGATTACATTTTCTTCTTTCATTGCTAACTTCCGTGTAAGAAAGTTACAAAATAGTAATGCGTACGCCCTTTTCTTTTTAATTGATATTAAAGATCTTACATATATGAATGTCTATTGCCTTTTATTTTCAATTAAAATAAAACATATTTTGCAAATTGTTTCCTTCATTACCAATTAATTATAGTTGACCAAGAAAGCAATAATGAACTCTAATTGCAAGGAAATATTAAATTGTAAATATCAATGATAAAATGAAATAATTGACTTGAAGGTTAAAATAGGGATGTACGCAATCTTTGCTCTGGCAGAATCAGAATTGGTCTGGCAATATCGCCACCATTCATGACAGCTAGGCCTGTAAACGGACCGAACTATACCGAACGTAGACACGTTTGAGTTCGGTCTGCACCTAAGTCGAACGTACGTTCGATCCGGTCCGAAAATCGCGAACATCTATTTTTTACGTTTGAGTTCGAGTTCGCATGGTTTTTTGAGAAAAAAGTTCGACTCGATTCGGTCCGAGTTCGCGCACCGTGCGCAAAACGTTCGATCCGAGCCAAGTATTTAGGCTTTAGGCTTTACCGTTTTAGTATTTAGTAGTTTATTACTATTAGATTATTGGACTACATATTATATATGAACCAGCTAAGTGCGGACCGAACTATTTCGCACAGTTTGGTCCCGTTTGTCGAACATCCATTTTTAACGTTTGCGTATACGTTTGAGCGTGCGCACCGAGCCACGAACCGAACTTTTTCGAGTCGAATAATGCAAATCGAGTCGAACGTTTTACGTTCGCTCACAGCCCTAATGACAGCGAATGAATGTGCTTCAAAATTATAAAAGTTACGTGACTTTTGTCCATATATTTGGACGGCCAAAGTGAGAAAATATTATTTTGGAATTTCCTTCCCTTCATTCTTTGACATTTACACTTTTGACCTGAAGATTTTAATCGTATTGAAAATCAAGTGCATTGTTTGTGTGTGACCTCATAGGATCGAAATAACATTAGTCATTTGTTAATAAAATATCAACCAACTATTTTACTTACATATAAATCATGAGCGGATCCTAGTAAACCATCATGACCCCTAATGCATTTCGCCAGCATTTATACTATTGTCAAACATAATAATATACCTATGAACTTAACCTTAAATAATTAATCACTACGAACAATCAATTTATTCAACGGGCACTTATTATGACGTGTCAAACACCTCATAATTCTAACAACTGCATCACTACAGGGCAATCAACTAAGCTTCCAAAATCCAGAATCCAACGCTAAAACCCCTTAAAAGCTAAGTGATCGCAAAAGAGATGGAGCAGCTATGATCGAACCTCTCTCGAGTTGGCATTCCATAACCAACTTATCGCATCTTCAAGCATGAATCTTACGTGTCATTAGTTAATCTAGTATTAATTACTCTCTCTTTTATTTATTCATTATTTCATTTTTACTAATTTTAATCGTTTATTTAAAAGTTGAATTTTAGCTTATATAGATAATCAAAATTCAAAGTATAATGCCAATAGAAACCAGTATATTTGGTCAAACTAATTAATAATGTGGTATAAATTCAACTTTAATTACCTCAAAAAAATTACTCTTTTAAGGTGCTAATTAGAAAAAGATTACAGACGTGAACATTGAAGTTATAATTTTAGAGTCTCTTGCCATCCTTACGTGTATAATTAACATTTGTTTATCCGAAAATTGTTGACATAATAAATTTCATCAATATTTAAATTAAATCAACAACAAATTAAGCAATTAAATAAATTTAACGGGCAAATAAGTGGATATTAATGTAGGGAGGGGTTTCATCTACAACAATTACAACATGCCATGGTCCCAATCTCGAGTCTTCTAGATCATCGATGTCACTTGATTTCCCTTTTCCCTCTCATAGTATTTTCCTAATTTATTTAGGAGTCACCAGTAATGTTCCCCAAGCTTTGAGGAATTTTACCTGCTCGGATAGACTTTATTTGTTTAATAAAATAGCTATAGGATCTTGTGAAACAAATTCATTTTCAATGAAAATAGAAAGAAATGAATTTTGACATGATCACATAATAAAAAATAGTTCAATACAATACAGAGACGGCTACTCAAGACAGTGTTCCTAATTTTTAGAAAGATATTACCAAATCTCCCGAGCAGATCGATGAGGCAGATATCACAGTAATAGCACAGATTGCAGCATCTCCTGCTACATTCGGATGTATTGTAGGAACCGAATGAGCCACTATTTGATCACTACATCTACTCACATAATGCAGTCTAATAACAACCTAAAATGTAGAAATGCTTAACAAACAACAATCATTTTGTTCTTCCTAATCGACCTTACATGCATGCATAAGAACTATCAAACTAAATGCAGAATACTAAGCTAATCTTAACATAAATAATTGGCGTGCATTTGTAATTTTGAAAAGGTAGGGTCCTCCTTTTCTTGACTTTCATCCACCAACAGTTGATCTCGTTTCTCATTCAGAATATGCGTCACGATCAACTTGGCAATTCTTCTTCTTTCATTGTTCGAGTTAATCTATATTATGAAACATATAAATTTGTAAGTGGAAATGGCGTAGTCTATGAAAGACATTATTTGTTAAGAAAAAAGTAATGTGCTCACATTGATCGAACGTATATCTTCCACACTTGGAGCTTCTAAGAACTTCATAAGAAAAATCCCACAATCATACATATAATTTCAAATGTTGTTATTCTTAATATAAAATAGATAGAAACATGTTAGAGGAAAATACGACATTTACAAATGACTTACGTGTTTGTTTGCTTGGGCAACACGGGAGCCCTCAAATTTATAGAGAGACTTATTATATTTATCTCCATAAAGTTTACCGAACATCACATCCAAACCAATCAACTGCAAAAGTTTTAAAATTATTAAAGGTCAAACACTTTTGTTATTATTATAGAATGTGGAATTAAGCTTATATTTTGTTACCCATGTTGCCACCATTAGCCTCCGTTTTGAATCAGGAATAGAATCGAGAACAAACACTGTTTCTTTTGGTATGTCGATCAATATACTATACCAATGCTTGTTTGAGTCATTTAGCGGAATAAACATCTGCAATTCAAAATAATGTTCAATTAAAATTTATACATTTTAATGATAGTGTAAGTTTGACAAACTAATCTTAATCTGACTGCAATGGAACATTCTGTCTTAACAGATGAACCATAAGGTAGATATCGTAATTTACTTCATTAAGTAAATAAGTGGTTTCAATTTCCTTTTCACGAAGGAACTGTTGGACTACGAGTCCGTACACCTTGTTTCAATGATGACTTAAACATTGATTTACTATCTAACATGTTTGCTTAAATGATTTAAATATGTTAGAAAGGTGTTTGCCGATGCAAAATTGTAAAGCATTTACAAAGCAAGCACAAGATCAAGGCTTCGCTCTGTTGATATGCTTAAAGATCAAGTGTGGTGATGAAGAAGAAGAATCAACCACACACTAGTCATTGAGAACTTGAAGAAGGTAAAAGAAAAGAATGACGACCAAGACAAAGAGTCGACATTAAACCGTCATGAAAAGGACAATTAAGAAACAAACACAAGCTCAACGATATTCAAGAGTGTTCAAGATATCAACCGAATGAGCTATGGATGCAAAGCATTTTCAAAGGTAAAACTTAGCCTTTAATCATAGCTTAAAGTCTCTTATATAATCATAGTTGAAGCTTATATATGAGAGATATTTTTTCAAATCATTTTTGACAAAAATATGTTAAGTGTTTAATCGATTTTCCGAACGATTTGTCAAAAGTAAATGTTTTGAAAATCATAATATTTATAAAACTTGGGTTTGAATACATATTCTTAAAGAGGATGAAAAGAGCTTTCCAACGCATTTTGAATCGTCAAAATCGGATTTAAAATGAGTGAGTTTAGGCAAAATCAAAACTGGAACGTTTGCTGAAAACCCGCCATCGGGACTTGATCGGAATGTGAGGAAGTTCTGACCCAAGTAATGATCAGCTTCGTAACTGATTTCGGAACTTGATCGGTACTTGCCAAGTACCGACCCAAGTTCCGATCGGCCATTTTATAGCCGTTTTATATCCGTTGGAGTCTCAAAAACACTTATAAAACACTCATTTCATCCCCATTTCACATCAAGCCTTCAAAACGATTTTCTACATCAATCCAAGGCCAAAATCTCTCATTCAAACACAAAATCTCTTCTAAATTAAGCTTCAAGTTTGATTATCATTATATGCTTTAATCTAGAATTGTGGTTAAGTTTTATATCTAGAGATTGTGTTAAAGAATGAGCATTCAAGGTGTTTGTTGAATTGCTCAAGAGAGAAAACGAGTTCAAAGTGATATCCACTCATCAAGGAGTTCATACAAGCTTCACGATTCATATCTACTCATTTAGGAGTTGTTATTTGTGCTATAAGTTGTAGTCCATTGTAGCTCATTGAGGAGCATTTTAGATTGGGATAAAAACAATAAAATCTTTCCACTATAAAGAGATGAAATCCTAGGGTGGTTCCTTGGGTTCTTAGTTGGGATACCAAGAGGGTGAAATCCTAGTGGTGGTTGTCCATCGGGTTGCTAGCTTGGGTAGGTTAGTAGTGAAATCCTAGTGGTGGTTGTCCATTCGGTGGTAGCTAGGAATTGAAGTTGAATGCGTGTATTGGTTCTTCAAGTTCATAGTTAGCCGTTTCCAAATCCCAAGGTTGGAAAGCCGAGGGTCGAGCATGTAGGGAAACCGAAGCTCGCTAAATCACATTTGCATCTCTATCCCTACTCTTTACTTTCTTGTCTATATTTGATTATATGTTAGAATTTCTAAGTTTCCTTAATATATATTGCGTGCGTTGATTGTTTCACTTGTGCCGTAATATATCTTAAGTGTTCACACATTTCGTAAAAGATGTAAATTTGGGATTTCGATATTAATTATTTTATTAATTCAAAAATTGGCTATAATTTCGCTATAACCTAATTCACCCCCCCCCCTCTTAGGTTGTCATATAGGCTAACAGGAACCATGGATAACAGACTAAATGACCAGTTAATCGAAGTTAGTCAAACTTCAGTTAATAATAAGTCCAATGACAAATAAATAATCGTTTTAAATAAATAAATAAAAAGCTAAACAATCATTTACAATGTTCTCATTCAGTAATGATGAATTGGATGCATTTGTATACATACAGTACTATATTGGCATCTTAATGTCTTCGAAATATATTAGTAGTATTTACATTAAATATATCGAAGAATGAGGTAAGTATACACATGTTTTATAATTTTTTTATTGTGAAGTTCTTACTTGTTCGCAGTCTACAATTTCAGGTGTCCAGATGAAAGAAAGCCTAAAAATAATTGTCAGAATTTAAATTTATTAAGAGTTAGACCTTGTTAAATTCTGACATTTTAATTAGGATATCCCACAACATTTGAATTAGGATATCACAACATTTGATCAAAGTTTGTAAAATTTGACTCAAAAAGTCAAAATAGCTTCATCATTTATTAATTTAGAGATGGAGTATACTGGATTAGTGGTCCGACATCCCTAACTGACAAATGTTGCACATCGTCGGATAAAAGCAAAATACAATACTTTGAAAATGGAATTCTTTACATTCTGTTCAAATGAAGAAGATTGGCCATACAACACTAATTCTCAAAGACACTGCTAATTTAAGAGGGGGACGACAGTGGTAAAGTGCAGGTGGGAATCGAAATTAGCTCATCTTACATAGGTACACTAATTCTTGTAATAATACATAATAATTAAGTACTCCCTCCGTCCCTAAAAGATTGTCACATTTTGATTTTTGGTAGTCAATAAAATACGATTTAAAACGTAAATATCTATTACTCTACATGTAAAAAAATTATAAAAAGTTGATATTTCAAAAATATATATTGAGACGAATCTAACAAGGTCTTACAAGACTATATTATTTCTTATCGTTTAATGAGAATTCATGGTCAAATTTTGTTATGTTTGACCAACAAAAGTCAAAATGTGACAATCTTTTAGGGACGGAGGAAGTATAAACCATCATCACTAAGAGCAAGATAAAGGCGTCCCCACAGATATGCATAAACCATCATCACAATCACCATATTGTTGAAAAAGAACCCAACTGGTGTATCCTTCATCCTCATCCAATTTCGCGTCTCCTTCCTTTCCTTCCTTTCGTTCTCAGTGTACACCTGTTCGCAAGTAAAAAAATGCCTGGGTCTATTACTGAAAGCAGGAAGAACCACAACCAAATAACCACATTTCACATTAGACAATCGACCAAAATGCAACAACTTGATAAGGAAATAGCCACTCAAGTATTAATTGTATTGGAACAGACTTAACACGTTCAAAACAAACCTTGTAAATAACAATATGAAACAGAAGAAACAATCTACCCACTAGAACAAACATTAAGTAGTTATTACTAACCTCCATGGTCACTTGAGTCGCTTGAGGTATTAACATCACAATTATTATTTTTTCATTGTTGACAAGTGGTTTTGTTATAACCAAACGCCCTATAAAACATAATATAGTGAAAAGTCAGTTTAGCAAAATGATATTTTGAATTTGTAGAATATAAAAAATATAAGTCTTACTTTCAAAGACCACATATGTTTTTTCTTTTTGTTCCAACACTAGTCTGTTTTCGCCTTCGAATATGTACCTCAGGATCTCTGACATCAAATTTGGTATTACAATAATTAAGATTTTCGACAGAGGACTTTTTGTTAAATTTCGCAGTCAATTTGAAAATTTCTCCTAGACAAGCTGTGTAGTCTTCAAAGCTTTGAGAAGCATGAAAACACATGTTGGATGATGCCGATCTTAGCACTCCGTATCTTGCAACTTGGCTGGACAAGCGATCCAATTGCAGCACAATATTTCATATTCCTCTAAATTTGGACGCAACAACTTGGTAAATTCTTCTGTTGCAGCTTCCTTAAAACAGCAAAAGTATGAGAGCAAGGAAGACAATCACTCTCAAATTTTTTGCAAGAACAAGTAATAAAATCAATACTTGCATCATAAATAACTTTCCAAATCCTCCCTTCATTACTCGACATGCCTATTCTGTAAGTGGTGACATTGTTCTCATCAGGATCAATCCCAAATATGTGTAAATCATTTTCATTGTCAATCTCTTTTTGGACAAAATGAAAGATGTTCTGACTGTACAGATCAGCAGCATGTCGTTCGATATCAGGATTATGTATTACCATCACGGATGGTGAGTGCTCAGTATGGAACTTAGCCCTCAATTCCTTGAACCTCATTTTTTACATGGCTAGATCAAAACGCTTCAAAAATTTGCATAATTTGAAGCGACTAGTTAAACTCTTCTTAAGAACAAAGTTCATTTTCTCACATCTTTGTGTACTAGCCATGCCGGCAAAGAAGGGTCCCTCTAGACAGGACTCTGCCCACATTTCCCTTCTCTTATAAGTCTTTTGAACTCAAACGTTCTCCATTAACTTACACTCATGCTCAAGTTCTTCCCATAATTCGTCAAATTCTTCCTCTGAACATCTTTTTCTCATTAGTTTCATAAAGCCAATTATAAATTGCTGACTCTTAACTTTAGATGTACAATTTCTAACCAAATGCCATCTACATAATCTGTGTGAACTACTAGGCATTACTTTTTTTGTTGTCTTTCGCATCGAGTAATCACTATCAGTAATGACGGAAGGAGGGGTCCTTTTATCCATTGCACGTACAAAATGTTCTAATACCCATTCATATGTCTGAAACTTTCATTTGAAATAATTGCAGAACCAAACACAATGGTATTAAAGTAATTTATAATCCTTGTGCGACTTTGAATCTGACCAAAATAATATAGACAACATATTATCTTGATCCACATCGTAACTAAATTAAAAAGAAGGATCACTCGTCTTCTTTCCTTCCAAATATGAAAGTGCAGTTTTAGCTTCCCCATTTTGTGTTCTTTTTTGGTGTCGATCAACCAACATATTGTAAAGTTGTTTCACATTCAACCCAGCATTAGCGTGTCCACCAGCCTGGTAAGCCATCTGATCCATGATTTGGGTAGGATTCATCCGAGCGAATTGCACAAATAGTCCCCGATAGTGTCACCAAATTGCAGTTTGGTCCCCAATAGTGGCACTGTTGCAGTTTAGTCCCCGAAAGTGGCAAAAAAGTTGCAGATTAGTCCCCACGTTAACTATTCCGTTAATTTTTAACACCAACACGCGATGAGAGGTTAAATTTGGACCAAAAAATGAATTTTTAAGACTTAAACTCATTTTTTGTATCTCATAAAAATTCATTACGAAGTTGAAATGCAAAATTTTATTAATTTCTAACACTAATAATGAGTTTGTGTCTTCAAAAAAATCATTTTTTGCCCCAAATTTAACATTTTATCGCGTGTTGGTGTTAAAAGTTAATGGAATAGTTAACGTGGGGACTAATCTGCAACTTTTAGCCACTTTCGGGGACTAAACTGCAATGGTGCCACTATTGGGGACTAAACTGCAACTTGGTGACATTATCGGGGACTATTTGTGCAATTCACTCGGATTCATCCCTACATCATGCAAATTCTCTGCAAATGCAGCATCCGCAGCAGAATCTTGCTATGGCAGCGCAGTAATGGGACGTATTTCGTGGGCACCAACTCATGATTATGATCAGGCTCAAAATTGGTCACTATATACTTTTTAGACTCTCTATCAAGTCGAACACGAAAGTGTGCTCCACAACCACATCTTGTAGTTGATGTCTGCCTTCTTCTTTTCTTGTTTGGATCGTCATTTATTTTCTTTTCATTTCGAAATCCTTCATTGCTACATACCCACAATCTGTATAGCAAAAAATTATCTTTCTTTTCAAATTTAACATCTTTTATTCTAATCCCAAAACCAATCTGCTTGCTATAAGTCTCATAGAACTCACGTGCATCTTCATCAGATTCAAATTTCAATGACATAACATCAGACACCTTAAAAGACGAAAGTTTATCTATCATACTACGCCACCCTTCTACAATATAAGATTCAACTGGTACACACTCATCTACATTATCGTCTGCAATACTAATCATATCTTCACTAGATGAATAGTCTTGTTCAGAACTATATTTTTTACTATATACATCATCCATACTTAATTCATCAGAACTATCATAATGGGTACTTATATCATCTTCACATATCGAAACCCAGTTTTGACTATATTCACCATCTAAATCGTTTTTATTATCCATTTTTAAATTGATAATTGATATTACCCTGCATAAAGGTAACAATATATTATAATATCAGAAGCTACCAAACAATGATTAATGAAGTAACATAATAAAATTTCAAATATCAAAAGGTAACGAGCAATGTTGCATCTCATATAACTAAAGCTTTAAATACCCAACGAACCGACACTAAGAATATTTAACTTTAAAACAGTGTCTCAACATAGTAAGAATCGGCTTAGCCTCTAAATCATTAAAAAACATGCTATTTACCATATACATCTTCAATCCACTCCTTAAATATATATACAACACATAACAATTATTCTCACAATTCAATCTGAACAGAACAAGGTCACCATGAAAACATGACTTTACTTTCTCCTTTCACAAAGACTTGAAATTCATTACAAACAAGATCTTGAACAATCAATAACAGCCTTTTGAGACTAAAAGCATATATATCAAAAAGAAGGTACTTATATAAACAGAAGTGAAAGTTAAGAATAAATCAACAAAACAAAATAAATAAACTAGTCAAGGCCATCAAAATAACAAGATGTAAAACTTTACCAATAAATTGGAGCCATATACCGTTTCGAATGATCAAGAATTGCTTATCTTGAGGTAGATACGATTTTCTCTTATTACTCCCCAGATTCCCTATTAATAAATAAATCACACACTATTAGTGCCTTAGAAAATTTACATAACAGTTACTAAATTTTCTCTTATTAGTGCATACAAAGACAATTATGTTCAGATTCAAACCTAGAAATTTTCATATGCCTCACCACAACCCTAATTGAGGTGAGGAAGAAAGGAAGTTTTAGCGGGAGGGGTTGTGGAGTTTCATTTTGTCACCAATTGAGGCAAAAAATCGATTTTAAATCTTAAAAATTATATTTTTACCCCAATTTTAACGCTCAAACCTGAAATATTAACGAAAAACTTGACGTGGGGACTAAAGTACAACGTTTTGGCCACTTTCAGGGACTAACGTGCAACCGTGTAACTATTGGGGACCAAAGTGCAACTCGGTCATATTATCGGGGACCATTTCAGCAATTTGCTCAAGTCTTGATATCGAATTTGTCCCTTACAATTTGAAGCGTAGTAACGAAATTAATTTCCGTACATATGTTTGCATAAAGTTAACCTAATAAGTTAATAAGTTAACCTAAAAGGCTTTTGTCAGTCATTAAAAAGTCTGGGTCCGATACTCATCTCATCGCTAATTTACACAAAAAAAAAAAAAGTTAACGTAAAAAATATATAGAATAATGAATCACTTGGATCCCTTTTAGAACATCAGATATCGTATATATATAGTCAACTTACAAAATAATAATCTAATTGATATTTTTTAAATGCGAGTAATATCTCATACCATTATTAACTCATTATAAACTACCAAAAATGAAGCCATCTAATAAAAAAGGAATGGAGATAATATTTCTTAATGGAAATCGAATACGAATGCCATATACAATAATAATAATATCATTGATATCTATAGTAATCATTCAATTACTATATAATTTATTTCCATAAGTGATCATTATTGTATACAAATGCCATATACATCATTGATGTCATTGATATTTATAGTTATCATTCCATTACTATATAATTTATTTCCATAATTGATCATATCAAAGGATGTTAATGTATTTTTATGAAATAATTAAAACTTCAAAGTCCTTATTAATTCAAAATTTAGTTTAACAATATACAGAAAAGGAAATTTATGAGTTGAACATATTTTTATAAATTTACGTTAGTAAATAAAATATTTCTATAAAAAAGAAGAAACACTATTTGGTTATTGCATGTGTACATAGGATGAATTTTATTTTCACGGTGCAAATGTACACTGTTAATGCTCGTTCGTGGGTCCAAACGCACACCTTTGGTGCATTCCGTGTTATTTTTATACACAAAAATACTCAAACATACGATTTCTTGAAATAAGGTGTAGTGAAAATATGTTTTGCGTATATATTAGCAATGTTGTCGATACGGTTCGGTTGTTTACCCTAGCTTTTTGTGTGAAACCTAGCCTATCTATTTTTTAACTACATCAATCGATTAGGTAGAAAATGATTTCGATTTAAATCGGTTCGGTTGATGCCGATTTTGAGGCAAAATCGATTCCGCTCGTCGCTTTTGGTTTTGAAAAAAAAATGAAAGTGCACAATATGAAGTCAAAAAGACAAAATAACAATACATAACATGAGTCATGACAATAGAAGAAAACATTTTAAGAAACACAAGTTACTCTCTTACTCCCACACTAATCTTTCAAATTCTAGTTTTTGAGAACACATTTTAATAACTTTGGACTTTACAATTAATTTTTTCATATGGACACCTATGTTATTGGACTACTTTTTAAACCAATAAATTATGTAAATAATGTAATAATCTTTTTAAAAAATCAAAATGAAGTGCAATTTTATAAAACATCACAAATATAAATATTTTAAACAATATATATAGTTGGTTCAGTTCTGTTTATGATAAAACCGAAAAGCGATTCTTTTTGTCAGCTTTGCATTTTTTTCGCACATATCGATTCGGTGTCATATTTTTTCCAGCCAAATCGATAAAATGTCCGTTGAATTCAGTTTGGTCGATTTTATCGGTTTGAAGCGAACTGAAAACATCCCTACTACCGAAACTAAAAAGTCACCCCCCTCTCCCCACCCAGCCCAATGAATGAAATGAAAGCCCAAGCCCATGAATGAGTGGAGGAACACACTCAACTACTCACTATATTCGTTGGTTATAAAAGTAAACATCATTTCATCATTTTTCAAACCCTCAAACGCCGCCTCCTCCTCCTCCTCCTCCTCCGCTTGCTTAAGCTCAGCTTTGCTTGCGGAACCTCTGGTAACCCCCGCCTCTTCCATATATCATTATTCTTAATTTTATCCATTTAATTTATTCCACTTCGCATTTATTTATTATCATTTTCTTATTCCTATTGTGTTGTTTTACATTTGCTAGAATTACTTTTTGTGCATATAGATCTTTGAGCTGCTAATTCATTTCTTAGTACTTGTTTGTTTTGGTGTGTTAGAATTACTAGGATTTATGTTTTTATTTTAGAAGTTTGTATTTTTTTAAATCGAATTTTATGTTTTTTCTGTATGGATTCGATGAGTTATTTAGTGTTGAATTGAGTATTTAACTAATGTAGATCTGTATGTTACTACCTACATTTCAGTTTCATTTGGAGATTTACTTGGTAATAAATAAAAATTTTATTAACATTTCGTAAATTGTTCAAAGTTTAAGCGAATGCTAAATACCTTTAACTTTCTAATAATTATTCGCTTCAAAACATTGTTCATTCTGTGGCTATTTTTGTTGCAAAATGCTTACTTTTTTTGTTTTGGTAGGTTTCCTAATATAGTTGTGTTTTATTTGATTATTTGTCCTTGTTCTGAATGTTTTGTTGAATTGTGTATCAATTCTGTAATATAGTACTTCATCCGCGTTTCGATATAACAGATGACTCAATTTGACTATCAGAGTCAACTCAATTCTATTCATCCTAAGCAAATACAGTTAATGGACTATTTCATAAAGTGAGTTGACTTTTGCATAGATAGTCAATTACCAACTATATTCTAATCATTCAATGAATTTATCGGCTAGATTTATGATAACAGATCCACACACCAAAAACTATGTCATATTTTTGACTGATTTTAGTTCAGCATTTGAATTGAGTCTTTTTATTGATTATGGTTGAACTCCCAACTATATTGCGATTTAGGTACTTGTATGATGTAAAATGATTTTTGTTACTTTGACTTTGGTCCCTCTGCATAACCATTCATTCTATTACTGAGTTGAGTTTCTATTTTGTTGTTTGGGTGACTGAAGACGCAATGGCAGATCAGCACCAGCTTCCCTCTGTTGCTCAAAAAGTTGCTAGTCAGCTACATTTGAGCTCTAGCGTTGCTTTCCAAAGACCTCAAATGCACCAGAGACAATTCAGTTATGGCAATTACAGCAATGCTGGCCTACAATACCCCATCTCACAGACCTGCCATGCTACCCCAGATCTGTCTCTGGTGGCTGCTAATGCATCACCAATCTTTGTTGGAGCTCCTGCTGAGAAAGGATTAGCTGGATTTGCTATTGATTTTCTCATGGGTGGAGTTTCTGCTGCCGTGTCTAAAACTGCAGCAGCTCCAATTGAGCGTGTGAAGCTTTTGATTCAGAACCAAGATGAGATGCTCAAGTCTGGAAGGCTGTCTGAACCATACAAAGGTATTGGCGACTGCTTCAAGAGGACAATGGGAGAAGAAGGTTTTGTCGCTCTATGGAGAGGAAACACTGCCAATGTCATCCGTTACTTCCCTACTCAGGTTAATAATTCTCTATAAATACTTTTGTGTTAGTCTTGATATTCATATACTGACTGGATCAATTGTACAGGCCTTGAACTTTGCATTCAAGGATTACTTCAAGAGGCTATTTAACTTTAAGAAAGACCGTGATGGCTACTGGAAGTGGTTTGCTGGTAACCTCGGTTCTGGTGGTGCTGCTGGTGCTTCCTCTCTGCTTTTTGTGTACTCCTTGGACTATGCCCGTACTCGTCTTGCTAATGATGCTAAGGCAGCAAAGAAGGGTGGTGAGAGGCAATTCAATGGTCTAGTTGATGTCTACAAGAAGACTCTTAAATCTGATGGTCTTGCTGGTCTTTACCGTGGATTCAACATATCTTGTGTTGGTATCATTGTCTACCGAGGGTTGTACTTTGGAATGTACGACTCATTGAAGCCAGTTCTCTTGACTGGAGATTTGCAGGTTAGCTTTTCTTCCTATCTTTACCTTCTCATTTATAATGTTTATTCTCTACACTTGTGGTGGTGCATATCACTGCCTTCGAGTTTCTCAACTTACGACACGTCAGATAGACTGTATCCTGACACCTTTTTGTTGTTGTAAACTTTATATCAATATTCTGCTTTATAGGTAAATTTGTTTGTTGCTTTATGCTGAAACTTGTTTTCGTCTCTCGCTTTGCAGGATAGTTTCTTCGCTAGCTTTGCTCTTGGATGGCTCATCACAAATGGTGCTGGTCTGGCTTCTTACCCTATTGACACAGTTCGTAGAAGAATGATGATGACATCTGGTGAAGCAGTCAAGTACAAGAGCTCCATGGATGCTTTTAACCAGATTCTTAAGAACGAAGGTGCTAAATCTTTGTTCAAGGGTGCTGGTGCTAACATCCTCCGTGCCATTGCTGGTGCTGGTGTGCTTGCTGGTTACGACAAGCTTCAGTTAATCGTTTTCGGTAAGAAGTATGGTTCTGGTGGTGCTTAAGAGTTCACACCAAAGTGATAGCAACATTTTTACTTTACAAAACAGATGTTGATGAAATCTTCTATAGTTTCGTTTTAAATTGCAGCAGGCGATGTTACTTTGTAATAATCGAATTTTGGTGGGGTTAAATTAAGACCCTTCGTTTGATCTCTAGGAGACGATGTTTTGTTCTTGTGTTATTGAGAATGAATAGATCAAACGCATCTACTTTCGGAAAATCGGTTTTGGTTCTCTTTAACATATTCGCTTGTTTGCCGCGTATGTTGTTCATACGCAGTTCTTCCTGTATTGAATCTTTCAGTTTAAAATACATTTGGGACAAAGACTATACACAAGGTATTCTCAATACCATAAATATTGTTCAACTTGTTCGTGATTAAAACTTGTGCCTCAAAGCTGTGATTAATTTGGTTCTAGGTTACAAATCAAATAAGTATAAATTATTCTTAAGATATCAACAAAAACCGAAAGTACCATTAATTTCATCTTCTCTTTTATTTCGAATCTTCAATGACAATAATTTACACCAAACGGCTGGAATGATTATCTTTGTGGATGTTTTCAATCAATCCCTTGTTTAAAATGGTTCTAGTCAATTAATCACATGTATTTCAAATGATTTTAATTAATCACTCATGTTTTAAAATGTGTCCTAGTTGGTATCACCGTTAAAGTCACCGTTTGATAGGTGTTAAATTTTGCTTAGCATGTAATTACCGAGGAAGGGCAATATAGTCATTCGTGATTAGCTAAGAAGGTTTTTCGAATTTCAGCCTTACCTCCATATCTAATGTTGATAGTGATTATTTTTGGGCGACTTTGGGAGGTGGGATTAATTTCGAAGTGTTTTGGAAGATTGTGTGTTTAGTTCAAGACATAAGTTAAGATTAATGGACATAAAATGACTATATTACATTTTCTCGTTGATCCGTGCTAAGCACTTGCTTAATTTAACACCTATCTAACCGTATTTTAGTGGAGACACCAATTGGGGCACATTTTAAAAGATTAACGAATACTTCCTATAAACGTAAACGTAAACGTGGGTTATGGTTCCCGCCATTTGCCGATAATTTAAATGGTTCATCCCCGCACAAATGAGACTTTACATTTTGTAATGCTTACTCTCTTTATCTTCTCCTCTCCATTAAAATCAAGATTCAAATTCTGCAAAATCCCATTTCGATATTCTTCAACTCATTCTGAATCATCCTACAAACCCAATAATTCAAACTGGAACACATCACATTCTTTCGTCCTCTCCAACCCAATCCTCAACATTCTTGAAACAAAATGCAAATCAATCTACCAATTGAAGCAAATTCAAGCTCAAATGATTACTACAGGCCTCGTAGTAGACGGTTTGGCTTCGAGTCGTTTGGTCGCATTTTGTGCTTTGTCTCAAACCCCTGATCTTGATTATTGTAGAGTTTTGTTGGATAATTTGGAAAACCCAAAAGTGTTTTCTTGGAATATTGTGATTAGAGCGTTTTCTGAAAGTGGGACCCCCCAAGAATCGATTTTTATGTATAAAAAAATGTTGAAGTTTGACAGAAGTGGTTTTTTTAGGCCAGATAATTATACATTTCCTTTGTTGTTTAAGATTTGTGCAAGATTATTGTGGTTACAAGTTGGTTTTCAGGTTTTTGTTCATGTGTTGAAAATGGGTTATGATCAGGATATTTTTGTGATTAATTCCTGGATTCATTTGTTGGTTTCGTGTGGCGAGTTTGAGGCTGTGGATAAAGTGTTTGGTGAAAGTCGTGTGAGGGATTTGGTGACTTGGAATTCTTTGATTAATGGCTATGTGAGGAGCGGAAACCCGGGTAAGGCCTTGAAGTTGTTTCGGGAGATGGAGATGGTTGATGTTGAGCCTGATGAGGTAACTATGATTGGAGTAGTATCATCTATTGGTCAGCTAGTGGATTTGGGTCGTGGGAAGGAAATCCATCGGTGTATTGTGGAGAAGGGATTGAATATTACTGTACGTCTTAATAATGCACTTATAGATATGTATATTAAGTGTGGTGATCTTGAAGCGGCACAGATGTTGTTTGATACAATGGATGAGAAAACTATAGTGACGTGGACTACTATCGTGGCAGGGTATGCAAGATATGGGTACTTGGAAGTCGCTCAGAAGCTTTTTGATGAGATGCCAGAAAAGGATGTTTTTCCATGGAACGCTTTAATTAGTGGCTATGTTCAAGCAAAACGTAGTAAGGACGCATTACGTTTGTTTAATGAAATGCAAGCCTCCGGCATTATGCCTGATGAAGTGACCATGGTTAGCTGTTTATCTGCTTGTTCACTGCTTGGAGCTCTCGATGTAGGCATTTGGATTCATCATTACATTGAAAAACAAAAACTTTTTCTCAATGTTGCGGTAGGAACTGCTCTTATTGATATGTATTCTAAGTGTGGTAACATGCAGAAGGCACTTCAGGTTTTCAGTGAGATGCCACAAAGAAATTCCTTAACATGGACAGCAATAATAGGTGGTTTGGCCCTTCATGGGGATGCACAAAAGGCTATAGATCATTTTTGGGAGATGATTGGTGTTGGATTGGTACCAGATGAAATCACTTTTTTGGGTGTCCTTTCAGCTTGTTGTCACGGAGGGTTAGTTGAAGAGGGTCGACATGTATTTGCCCAAATGAGCTCAAGATTTCATGTTTCTCCAAGAGTAAAACATTACAGTTGTATGGTAGACCTTCTTGGTAGAGCTGGTCTACTTCAAGAAGCTGAAGATCTTATCAGGAGTATGCCGATGGAGGCAGATGCAGTAGTGTGGGGAGCATTGTTCTTCGCTTGTCGCATTCACAAAAATATTGAGATTGGGGAGAGGGCAGCTCTCAGACTTCTTGACTTGGATCCTGATGATAGTGCAATTTACGTGTTGTTGGCAAGCATGTATGTAGAAGCAAACCAGTGGCAAAGAGCGAGGGAGGTGAGGCAGATGATGAAGGAAAGAGGAGTAGAAAAGAATCCTGGTTGCAGCTCAATTGAGGTGAACGGGGACGTTTCTGAGTTCATCATTAGAGACAAATCACACCCTCAAACCAATCAGATTTATGATTGTCTGATCCAATTGTCGAACCAGATGGAACTTGTCGAGCATGTTCTCGGTTAAGAGCTACCACTCCCTGCTTTTTCTGAAGTTAGCTTCGAATTTTACTGATCAGGTCTTTCGGAGGCTTCTTTTCATGTTGAAAGATTATGCCAATTTCATATTGCAGCTGTTATGGTTGAATTACAAGAGAAGATTGAAGTTGTTGAAATTGGTTGATTGGTATTGCACAAGCTGATGTTTAAAAGATGAGCTGAAAGAAATATTGTTGCAAGCAGGGTTCGAACCCGGTATCTACGCGTTGGAAGATTAGTTGAGTCCCCTCTCCACAAGAGTCCGGATAATTTAGGGAGCCACAAGAAAATATGGCTTAATTATATTAAAACCAACTAATTCTAGGCATTTTTTGAAAATATGGAAACTAGGGTTTGTTATTTTCAATTTTAGGCATTTTTTGAATTGGGTGTTGTATTTTTATTTTTTTGCTCACAACATTTCCAATTTGATAGTTCTAATTACCTAAATTTATTTTCTACAACTAGCTTTCTTCCTACATAACCTCCAGACGCAGCTATAATATACATAAGCAATTGGAAATACATCCAATAGAATCGTGCTTTACAACGTAGAAATTAGAATAAAGTCTGTTTACGACATATAATACAATCTATACAATAGTCTACATGATATAATTTATATGCTAATCTTTGGGTGGAAATCAGGACCTATAATGGTGTCGGTAAACTCATCTAAACAAGCCATACGAATGCGTTCAGGTGTTGCCGGAGTATCTAGAGGAAACCAGTCAGATCGACCAATTTCAGTCCTTGCAGAGATAATGGCATCTTTGATGGCAAAAAAGACGGATGAAGCCAGAAAGAAAGGAGGCTCTCCAACAGCTTTGGATGAATGGATGGCTTTAGTATTAGGGGCATCCTGCCAAACAAAGTATTCATTGTTAGAACTAAAATTTCACGACGGCAAGTAAAAGTGGACAACACACTGCCATCTCGATAATGAACATTTAGTTACAGTCATAGTCTCCGGATATCCATCTATCATCGTTCTTAACTGTACTATCATTGCGTTACGTTCTATCATCTAGACTACAAAGAGGATGAAAGAACTATCCCAAATCAAAAGTAGACATTCAAAAGAAACTACTCAGTCGCAACTACTTACCACTGAGCAGGAGAAATGAAACTAGTTAATGGGCTCTACTATTATATTTAGCAATCTGAACAACTTTGATGATAAGTAACAATACCAACATATGAATGCAATCATGGTAGCTAGAACATCAGTAACATGTGCTTACCTTTAGCAAAGACACGCTGAATTTAAACGGAATATCACCGACAGATGGAATTTTATAGTTTCCAGGGCCACAGGTGAGCAAGCAACCTGCTGGAATCCACCTATGTGCCTTGTCCCCCCATTTTAGTTCTTCTAAGGCCACCCATCCAAGACCTTGAATAAATCCTCCTTCGATCTGGAACATATAAGTGAAACTGATAAGTATGCAAGTATGGCAAGAGCCGAGAAGCTGTGAGCTAATTGTGATTCATTGTGGTAGTCCAGCTCCATGCCCCGTGAAAAACAATATGCATTGTCCAACAAATGAGTTTAGGAGAAATCTCTCAGTTCTACTTATTAAAATTTACACACAAGCCTTGCTGGATATTGCCTAAATTTCATGGTCATCAATACTCGACGATATTTTCCTCCCCTCTAATGTGTTTTCCCTCTGCACCACCATCTTCTGCATCGGAATGTCCCAGATGCAGTGGAAGCGCTTATCCTCAATTCATACCAACCCTCCGACCTTTTGAACACAAATGACACCTTCTTATCCCTATTATATCCATCTGATCTTCAAGGAAGTTGGCAAATGAACCAAAAATCCTAGCCCTGATGTAAATGTTTTAGTACTATTCATCCATCATTAAAGAACAGAGCATGTTATTGAGTTGGGCATACAAGGAAACATGACTTATCTATATATCCATCACGACTTGTGCATTGTCTTAACATATAAGCCAACTAAAGAAGCTCTCCAATGAATTCTTTGAGACGTTAAACTGTTTAACTAAAACGATACACTTTTCACCTCAACTTGATCCACTTTTTCTCAAATATATAAAGCTGAAACATATAAGTAATCCTACTGTTATATCTAATTGATCAAATTTAACTACCTAAGAACATATTACGATATGTGGATAGTTACCTTACGGGAATATCAAACTGGAAAGGAGTTGGGAGTAGAGTGAATACAAAACATAAAATAGGAGACAACCTGTCCAATATCTATTGCAGGATTGATTGAAAAACCAAGATCAAGGATCACATCAGCTCGTCTCGTGTGAAAGTCACCAGTTAAAGTGTCAATTTCAACTTCAGCAAATGAAGCCCCATAGGTAAAGTATCTGAAAGGGACACCTTTACCAGTCTTCCAATCAAAACCAATATCAGGTGTAATAAAAAATCCATGAGCTGATAGATCTATCCGCTCCAAGTAACAGGCAGTGACTAGCTGAAAATAGACAAGTGAACGCTTCTCAACAAGCTATTGAACAACTCACCATCAATGACATTCTCCAGTATATAAAGATCAACTAGATAATTAAAATAGAATGATAAACTAGGAGTTATTTGATTCACACTTTAGTTACGTGGTACCACATCACATGACTGGGACGACAATATAGAGTAGGGTTTATTTCCCCTCCCATTCTCATTAAGAACAATTCTCCTCTTTCTCAGCTGCTTGACATACCAAATATTGCCTTTAAAGGCTGCTGACAAAAAAGCCCAATAACATATATGGATATGCATGTATTTAAGTCGCAAAAAAATGACCTTAAAAGCTCCAAATTCCTCAACAAATTGATCCATTAATTACTTTGAATGTGTTTGGGTATCCGAAGATTTCAGTGCTGTAACACTACAAATATAATAGTCATGTATTTTAAGTAAAAGAAAATGACCTTAGAAGCTATAGCCCCAACAAAATTGTTTGTTGAAGATTGCTTATTGCAGTGCTATCATAAACCCAACATATTCATAAACTCCCTGTGGCACCATCACACCACTACGAACAAATAATATAAACCAACGCTTATCATTTGGTTCTAAGATTGTGGTTCTCTTAAAATTTATTTCCATGTAGAATTTGAATTAGATACCTCCTTGAACGAAGAAAAGTTTTGTTTCGATGCTACAGGCTCCATCCGAGCTTTTATCTGCTCACATGCATCCAACACTGCAGCCCCATACATATCAGAGCTTGCAGAAGCTGCTGTGGGTGATGAATTTGGAACCTGCAAATATCAGGAAAAAGAGAAAAATTAGTATTTGCATTTGTATGCTGGAACCTTTACAATATGAATACATGAATAACGATTTAAAGTTGGAGCCAATTCAGTCTATATAGCAGTTATTAGCAGGCAATGCCTGAGTTTAACACCTCCACATCGCATTCACATACTCATTTTACCTTAACTGAACCATCCCTCTACCATGCAACAATTCATGACAGAAATTTCCATGGTCTAGTAGCGGTCTCCCAAGCAACATAGATGGATTTGAAGAAGAATTGAACACCAAAATACAATTGTTTGGAACACTGTAGGAACTCACTTCTACTCCTTCACGGGTATTTAAACTAAAGAAAGACACTTGAAATAATCCTCAGACAAATGCACATGCCTATAAATATATTTCTTTGCATCTAGAATCAACTATGAATATGGTTTAAACGTCTTTCACTTGGGACTTATCTTTAATAGCCCTCATGTACATTTGAATGATATTCTCTCTATTGTGAGATGTTCATTAAATCCAATTTTACCATTACCTTCATATCTGTTGCAATTAGTTATGTAGTAGTATATGGGCCTTACAATTGTCTAAGTAATTCACTGTTACATTTTATTATATTTGCATTCAAATAATCATATCTGGTTAGTTGCAATGTAGACATCAATATTTCCAACTAGAAAAACATTAGTTGGCTTCACAGATGCAGGGATAATTAACATAACTTTGCAGATATTCACACTAGTTTCTTTCCCAGTCAAAATAGGATCTCAGTCAAAAGAGGAACATGAGATGCCCCACTATGGAACCCTAGCACCCAGCATCTGTGATAGACTGACCTAAAAAACCACCACATTCAGGAGCATTTTTGTCCCAACAAACGCGCTCCCTGGAAAAGAATTCCCAAGGGTAAACCCATATCATCCTAAATTCTATTGGCCAAACAAGATTAATATAAGACCTAAGAGTTCAGCGCCCAAAAGACGATGCAACTTGATGATTTGAGTAGTCCCGATTTATCCTTTCAATACTAACATCACCCATTTAAGAGAAGGGGTAATATAGTAAAGGGCCCTCAAAATCAAATAGCTAAGCATAGCCTTTCACAACCACATAGGAGAAACATAGCTTTGGGCAAATGAAAAAGAAGCCACTTTTATGGCTTACAAACTCAAAACAGGTTATAAGTTGTCCCGAGTTTAACTATTGACACTTGAGATATGTTGGAGCGTGATCCGTGCCAATGGAATATGTCAAAGCATACAGAGTGGTTTGTATGGTCCTGAGCTTTATCCCTCTAAAACCAATTGGTTTGGTTTTAGTATGGATGCACCACCCCAATGGACTCTTAAGAACATACTCATCTACTCGTGATTTTTACTCACATGGAAAATATAGTTACCATAGCATACACAAGAAGACTGATGGAGTACAATAATAATATTAACTAAAAATCTTAGCTTAATAGAAGAAAACTAAAATAAAAACAATGGAAACAATACAGAGATCAGAGTAAACCTTGTCAGTACTTGTCTCGGAGATGAAAACAGAGCTCAGGGGGATGTCAAATGAAGAAGCAGCAATCTGAGCAACTTTAGTATGTAAACCTTGACCCATTTCCACACCTCCATGTGTCACTAACACAGTTCCATCTGTATAAACTTGAACAAGGGCGCCTGCCTGCAATAATCAGTAGTTAAATGCAAAGTTAATCATATATCACTGATATTGCAGCATGCTAAATCATATCTTAGAACATATTTCAAGATAAGAACCTATGAACAGTATCACAGACTTAGCGATATTCTCATCACAAATCTAAACACTAAGAGCATGTGTACAAGTGTATATGAGCTGCTGATGCATGATCATATGAAATCAAAGGTCTACAAGTGGCTAGCATCTAATGAAATTAACCGTAGAAACTTAAGAACAAGTGTCATACAGAATGTAGGTCAATATCATCTGGAGATAAGAAAAGGAAGATGAAAAACAACAAAGAAATAGATATAGAATATGGACTCATCTCCTCTAAAGTCTAAACGACTTGTGCCCTTGATCAATTGGTTCTTGTTTTAGTTAAAAAAGATGGAGGGAGAAACAAGTTTTTGAGATAAATTTGAACACCAAAAACATTGTGCAAAAGTAAACCTCCCAACCAAAAATGAACGGAGGGAGTATTATATACAATTCTTTTACAAGGAAAGATTAAGTAAAAAAATGGTAAGGTGAACTTTAGACTAGAGAAATGCCTGGTTCATAAACTTGGTCGTGAACGAGATGCCAAATTTTGTTGGAACCATAGAAATTCCACGCTTCTTATATCGGTTATGGAGGTTAAAATTCTCAATTTCTTCGCGAGCTCTCTTTATCTCAGAAGATGACTTCAGCTCCTCCCAAAGGCGATTCAGGGTACAATATTCGATTTTTTGACCATAATGTAATACTGATCCTTCACCTTGAAAGTTGATTTCCTGGAAGCATTTCCAGATTAGTTGTTCAAAACTTTCTTCTAAGACCAATTTCTTAAGCCAGTGACATGAACAGGTTAGGAAACATCATTATGCCAATGGAAGAGAAGCATACCCTAATTTCTTCTGGACTTTTCTTTAACTCGACTGCAATTCTCTGGATCCAGTTTTCAGCAATTAGCATACCTTGTGGACCACCAAATCCTCGAAAAGCAGTATTACTAGGAAAATTTGTAAAGCAGACAGCCCCCTTGATTCTGACATTTGGTATATCATAAACATTGTCTGAATGGAACATTGCACGCTCCATTATAGCAACCGAGAGATCAAGTGAATTTCCCGCATTATTGTAAAGCTCAAGATCTAAAGCTATCACCTTTCCATCCTCTTTAAATCCAACCTACAATGATGTATTTTCACCAAATCAAAAAGGTCAATTTTTTTACCATCTGAAAAGCTTGACAGCTCAATTGAGAAGGGAGACTACAACAGTAACGAAAGCTGGGGTCGATATTAGTCTATAAGTTAGAGAAAATATTCATGTGACTTCTTGAGTTCATATACCATCAGTGGGGTCAGGGGGTGTATCTAAAGTAGAAAATACAACAAAAAAAGTTGTAAAAATCTTCCAATTTGAAGGAAATAACTTATTTCCTTAATTGTCTTAGAATTGGAAATTGTATCTGTGTCATTAGAATACGAAAACATACTTAGAATATGAAATTGTATCTGTGTCATTAGAATACGAAAACATACTATTAGAGGGATCAGCTCACTGAAGTTGAAATAGTTACGGATAGGTGATCTAGAAAACATTATTCAATTTGCTGGTGTAACGGTATAACCCGCATATCTCCAATAAAAGAACTTCCTGACTTAAATGCTCAGTTGTGAACAAATATAAAAACTACCTTATATTTTCCAAGAAAGCTATGGCGCTGACCAGTCATCATCATATCTATATCTCTGTCCAGTGTGATTTTTACAGGACGGTTTAACAAATAAGCTGGAACAGCTGCAACAGCAGCAAGAAATGCTGACCTTGTCTCTTTCCCCCCAAATCCACCACCAATTCTTTTAGTCTTGCAGACCACTTTAGACATAGGAAGACCAAGAACATGAGACACATACTTCTGGTGCTTTTGTGGGGCCTGAAAGTATCATAAAAGATTTCCGAGATTCAATACAATAGTACATAGTTGCACCACTTATAGGTGTCACAAGAATTTGTAGTAGTAAGAACCTTAAATTGGATCATAAAAATGTTTTGTGAATGTGTTCTGTTTAATTACATGCATTCACCTCCTTCGGAATAAACACAAGTTGCAAGCTTTCAAGTAAGAATTTTTAAGCATACGAAATGCTTAACATCCTGAATATGAAATCATATCATTGTATGAAAGTATAAGCCACATTACACAGATAGTAGGCTGTTATTTCAAAACTTGAAAGTCAACATATGTAAGGCGTAAAGAAACAAGGATCATTCCATACTTGAGTAGATGAGATCATTTGAACTTCATTGCCCCCATCCAATGTCCATATCAAAGTAGTGTTTGGTTCCAAGTAGAAGTGCTCCTGGCCACCAACACGAACCTCTCCCTCTATGATCTTGTCACACTGACCTGATTGGAGACAAAGTTCAACACTCCCTTTCTCCATATACCTCTCAGAATTTGGATGAAAGCTATTAGCCTGGATTGCTTCCTCAATTGATAAGATGGCAGGAAGTTCTTCATAATCAACGTGAACCTTTCTAGCAGCAATCTTTGCATTTTCATGCGTATCAGCAACAACCACCCCAACAACCTGCAGTTTGTAAGTAGCCCATAAAGATCAATATATGAATATTATCTGTACTTTCCGAAAGAAAAGAAAAATCATAGCATGGTCATTCTTTTATCTGCAACTGTAACTCTGTTCAGGGTTGAACACTTGAACGTAAACATCTATCATTGTATGAGGAAACAATCACTAGTGTTAGGGGTTTTGGACATGTTTAACAGCAAAATTGCTCCATTTGAAATATTCTGGTGATCAATGTTGCCTTTTCACCCAACAGCGTTGGGTGTACTGGTTAGTGGTTAGGCACTAATAAGTGTAGAGGTTAAGGGTTTACCTTGGCAGGTAGTTTTTTTTTTTTTTTAAATAAAAAAATTGCAATGTCGTCATTTTGGCAGAATTCCCATCTTAGTTGCAAGAGTAGCTAGAAAGGCACGGAAAAGCATTTCACCTGGCCAACACAAGTGACAAATTCGGTAGCAAAAGTCTCCTCGTCTGCAACAACTGGTCCTGTCATATTGTTACCTGGGACATCCTTAGCAAAAAATATTCCTGCAACCCCAGGAGAGGACTTAGCTTCTGAATCATCAATGGTAAGTATCCTAGCATGGGGCTTTTTACTCAAAACAAGAGCAGCATGCAAGCTGTTGAGAGGCAATTGCACATCATCAGTATACTCTGCTTCTCCTGTGACCTGTAGGATAAATAATCATCTTCAACAACGGTGTTGACATCATATTATCTCTAGGGGAAAACATATATGATTATGTGAAAAGAGAGATTTAACTTAATCTACATGACACATGAACCACAAAATATAATGTTCACGAATTTGGAGCTAGCTTTTGCTCTCAACTATTCTTTTTTAAAACGTAAAAAGGGGTGCAACACGAGGACTTCTCAGGGGGTCACCCATCCTAGTACTACTCTCGCCCAAGCACGCTTACTTTGGAGTTATTTTTGCTCCCAACTGTTGATTATAGTCAAATCATTCAAGATTGCTTTTGAATAATGTCAAAACGTATGCAAACTATTTAATATACAAAATCCCACCTGAAGTTTTGCTGAAAGATGAACTTCAGGTGCTCCAACAGAACTTCCATGTTTCATGATTTCATATTCCTGACTGCCCATAAGAGATGGACGTTGAAATGCCTGTATTGCAGACAGATGAGATGCTGGAATCTTCTCAGGAAAAGACCCTTGTCCATCCATTTGCTGACAAACCCACAAGAAATACTTGAAGAAAAAACTAAGAATTAGTGATTTGCGAAACTCAATCATTCCACCAGGAGAGTCGTCCTTAAGTAAAATATCTTTCTTTAACACATCAAGAGCACCCTGCAGGAGCTCCTTGTTCCAAATCTTTTCAATCAGAAAGTCTTTTGTTTTTACTGAAGGAAGGGAAACAGGAGCAACTCCTCCATAAACTATTGATGCATCTGAAACTACCCATTGTTGATTTTTCTTTGTAAGATGCACACGCATGCCAGCATTGACTATGGCAATATCATCATCCCTCCGGTGAGCTTGCTTAAATTCTTTCACAAACTCAAAAGGCTGATTCCAAGGCAAAAAGACAGACAGTAGCATTTCATTAACTTCCAAATCCACCTTACGATACCCTTTAAAGAATTTTTCTGCCAGCATTTCTCTAACATTCCCCATGGTGTCTATGATCTGGAACCTTGCTCTAGTAGCCATCCAGAGAGGGTTCAAATCTGATATTGGACTGGCAGTGCAGATATTCCCACCAACAGATGCAACATTTCTTATCTGAGTACCGGCGAACCATTTTAGCTGCTCAATGATTGCTCGGCATGAAGAGGTTTCAGAAGTAGCACGATCTTTACAGGCCTTTTTCAGTACTTCCATTAGTTCTGATAGTTTAACTGCAGCACCTATCTCCAAGCCTTCATCCTTTATGCACAACCGGTTGAGCTCAGGTATATGCGCAATAGAAACGAGAACAGGGTATTGCATGCTTTTAAGCCTCATTTCTATACCCACTTCCGAGTTACCAACTATAAATTTTAAGTTTGGATGCCTAGCTTTTAGATCTAATACCTGCTTTAGCTTTGTGGGTCGGTACCACTTAAGTCCCTGAAATCCACTCAAGCTCAGATAAGGCCACTTCCTAGACAAAAGCTCAGGTGGAAAGATGAACTCTTTCTCATTGTAAGTAGTTCCATTAGTGTCACTGTATGCAATTGGTTTGTAATCCTTGCTGCAATTACTGCTCTTCACCCCACAAGAACATGGTTTGCCAGTTGAAGGGCAGATAGTTTCTCCCTCGTTTGAACCTTTTGCAGATTCAGTAGTGTACAAGGAATCATTTGTTTTAGCAAATACTCGAAATGCATCAACAATTGGTCTATACCCAGTGCATCTACACAAATTTCCAGCAAGACTTTCTTCTATTTGTTCTTCAGTTGGTGGTTCATGAGATGATCGTAGCAATGCATACATGGACATGACAAAACCAGGGGTGCAAAATCCACACTGCGAGCCATGAGAGCGGGCTAGTTGTTCCTGAAGAATATCAAGAGCTTATTATACATTGCTGCAAAATGCACATTCATGGCATAACTCAAAGGAAGTACCTAAATAAGGTTACTTATCAGCAGAACAGTGGGATAAGAAGAGGAAAAAAAATCCATGTTTCCCACGAGGTCACCCCTGGAAACAAATCTCTATAGCATTGCAACAGCAACCAACTTAGAGAAATTGAATATAATGCTATTGATTGGTAAATTCAGCAGCAAGATCAACAATAAATGCTATGTTCATGAAACCTTGATGGTCGAAACGGACTTGAAGTAATAACTTATAGTGTCTCACTTAAATACTGTAACGGGCAACCGAAATTTTAAATCTTCAATTCCTTCAAATATCTAGCGCCAAACCAAACAAGAGTACCTTTTCTGTTTACTTACCAGAGGGTTAATCAAAAGACATAAGACTTAGCGAGGGTGTTTAACAACTTTTTTCAACTCAGCCGTAATGAGGTGCTCACACGAAATCCTATGGTTAACCATTTTAGGCATGTGTAATTATATTTTATTGAATCAACTTGTGTTTAATTCAGTACAGCAGAGAAAAAAGGGGGGGGGGGAGTGGGGTAGATGAGAACTAGAGGCCAAAATATTCCATTGACAGGAGAAAAAGTAATACATTACCTGAGGTTTTCATATCAAAAGTAGCACTAACAAATATGAATAAGATTTATTTCACTTCGGGTATAGGAAAAAGCTTGCAACCTTCTGAACATTATACTTGCTTCGGTTAGTTTCGATGGAGTTGAATATATTTACTTCTCCTTTTACTATTTTCTCTACCTTTGTTTTGTATCTTATTATTTGTTTCATCAAAATGCTTCTATACCCTATACCAGATAACGACAGTACTTTCATCCCGGTATGAAGTTGGCATTTGGGATATCCAAATAGTTAATGTTCCTCGATATAAAAATCCAATATATTTGTGGAAGTCTTCTAGAATGATGTGGGAGTTATTATTCTTCACAATATATAAAAGATTGCAAAACAAAAGAGCACAAAAAATGCAAAAATTATACCTGGACAGGATGCAGCCCAATTTTACGATTTCCAACTCCCTCCACTGTGATGACATGCATCCCTTCCACAGAATATACCGGAGCCAAGCAGGCATTGATAGCATGGTGCCTGTGTAATTAATTTATTGCACAACAACTTGTTAGACTACTCCATACCTACAACTAAGATTCTAACGTTGAAAATCAACACCTGGAAGCGTTAGGATACAGTATATGAAGCTCAAGCGCAAGAGAGATTACACAAAGTAGACGGCAAAAAACTTAAAAGAAAAGAGAGGACAGAAGAAGGGACTTACACACATCTGTTCAAATTTGGATCAACATAAGAAACCATCACTGTGCAAGCCCCGCAACCTCCTTCACCGCAGCCTAATTTTGTCCCAGTTAGGCCTATATCTGCATTACCATCAAGGAGAAGCTCATAAGCATATCAATATCATAACACGCAGTTTTATATAGGCGAGTCAAATGATAACGATCATATACACATATTTGGCATCGTCATCTCCATTTTGCCTCTACTTGATACTATTTCTAAAAGATAAGACTTCAAAAATAACAAAAACAAATATATTTGTCTGCCCTTTCTTTACGCATTTCTTTAGACAAAGACTCCGTTTTTCCTCTTTTCGGATTCTTCGTGAACGCATTCAACTTTAAAGGAACGGAACAATCAATAGTACAAAGTACTAACTTATACTTCATCTGTTGTATTTGAGTTATACTCAATTAAGTACTAATTCTAAATCAAGTAAATACTACACTGAAGTATCTTTTCTTTTAACTTAATATTTTACATTTGCACATTATTGTAACAGCTCAAATCTTTGTTTTGTTTACGATGCCCAATATGGTGTTTTTGGTTAGTGTCTCGTTACAAACATATGTATTCAGACATCATTTCCTTTCTATCCATAATTAATTATCAAAAAAAATATATAAAATCCAAAAGCATCTTAACACCAATTTGAATTCTTCTTTTTTTTGTAAATTAGCCATGAGGTAAGTTTCGAACCAGCAAACAACGGCCTTTTACACTAGGTTATTCGATTAACTCCCAATTTAGTATTCTTGATACAAATACAAACTGAGTTATAGCTTCAAACTTTCAATTGAAGTGGAGGGAGCAAAACAAACATATTATTTTGCCCATGGCCAATAGCATAGTGGCATCTGACCCAACCTTTCATGTAATAGCTATTCGAGACATATTTATCTCATATTATAATGGTATTAGGTAGTAATTTCTGAATTCATTATTAGTAATTTAGTGCTAATTTACAAAAAAAAAAAGTCGAACAATAAATTCATATTTTGAAATTTAAAAAGTCAACCACCATAAAAGCTAATTAATGAACAAAAATTAATACGAAAAAATAAAAACGTGAATCAAAAAAATTGAGATATTAAAAAGTGTACCTCTGAGATATTCAAGAAGAGTTAAGTGAGCTAAACCATCAGGTAAAATACGACGAACACCATTAACATAAAAGATCGCTTCAGTTGATGATTCTTCAGCTATTTGTTCGCTTAATGATCCCATTTTTTGAATCAATTTTACAAATTTACTCGATTTGATTGATGAGATTGTTTATAACTTTCGACTTTAGCTACTTGAAAATACAACAAATACAAGATAAATATTTGGAGGTGTATGTAGTCGGTGTAGATTTGAGAAATGATTAGATTGACACGTTTCACGTGCATAATTGTAATGTTTTAATCATTGGATAATTATATTGATTTTTTGGGAATCACTAGAGGAGTTAAATGACAATTTTGACTCTGAACAAAACTTCATAAAATATTACATTTACAAATAGGGGGCGAAACAGTTATTTTATTCTTCACATATACTATTTGGGCACTGTGTTGGTGTGTAACATATCAAATTTTTGGGCTGATCTGTCATGCACACACCAAAACCGTAAAATTTTGGAGTCAAATGACTGTTCCCCCCCCCCCACCCTTTATTTTGAAAGTGTAGTGATGAGAAAGTTAATTTGGGGACAAAATTGTAATTTCATGCCCAAATGGAACACTAAACAACATTAAATTTTGTGGGCTTCACTTTGTGATAGATTGGTTTTGTCTATTTCACATATCACATGCTCTGAAGTATACTAGCAAATTGACTCCGGCGGCTTGATCAATTAATGTCCGGAATTAAGTAAACGCATAGGATAATTGTAGATAACATTTTAAAATATTTATATTCAGAAGGTATGGCAATAGATTACATTAAAAGATGTCTATAACATAGATAAGATCGAAGTTAACTTTGATGTGTAAATTCTGCCCCATTTATTGATTACTATTTTGATCTTCATAACTCTTGGCCTGAAATAAAATCTGCTCCACAATGTTGAGTTCTATTTTGTATATTAATACCAGATTCGGCATCAAAATCTGGGTCATCATTCTCTTGCTGAGCAAACTGTGTCAAAACAGGTTGTGCACTTGTTGTATCCGATGCATTTGCCAACCCATCATCATGCAAAGTTAATAAGGTTGTGGGATTGGCTTCCATACTTGTTTCTTGACCTGCAATACTCGCTGAAATATTACCATCAACACCCTCCAAAACAAGCTTCTCTACATCAAAATATTTTGTGATATCGATCTTTGACAAAACCAACATGTCTGGTCTGACATTTTGGTGTAACTTCACTGCATCCTCTTTAGCAACAGAAACATGTTGTGGCGACTGTGAATTCTGCATTTCATGCGTGTATCTTTGGGTAGTCTAACTAACAATTTCGGTCGGAGTAATCAACTTCATCACATTAATCTCCTCTAGGCTATACACTTTAATTTCAGCAGTACCTTAGAAACCATATATATTTGAGCAAACAACAAATTTTCTTTAAGCTTACAAACGCATAATTAATAGATTTTAATATAGTCGAATTTTAGCATGCAACAAATTGACATAGGAATTCGGAAGAACTAATCAACATACAAATAATTTTGAGATGTAATCGGGAACCAAAGTAATCAGGGAAGTACACGTATATCGACAAAAAAATCGAAATCGAAAGGATAATTAAATTCAACAACCAAAATGAAAGTATCAGAACATTTGAATCCAACAAGAAATAAGAAACCAATAAAGCTTGATAGACAGAAACGGGGTTGAGAGAATCGATGTCCGACAGATAATTCACAAAGATGAAGCCAGAATCGAGACTTGTTTGCAAACCCTTGGCCACTTTTGAGAACGATCGACTGTAGAAGAAAGTAGGGGCATCGTAATGAAAGAGGAGGCGGGAGGTTGGGGGCTAAAAAGAGTTGTGACGGAGCTTTTAGTGGCGGCGCAAGAGCGATGGCGGACAGGTTCGTGTGAAGATGAGTTGAGCGGAGCTGGGTGAAAGGAATATGGTGGTAAGCATATGGAGTGGGGTAAATGTAGACAGGTGTTCGACCGAACCAATACTTTATCGTTTGGCAGGTGTCTTCATATTGACAACTAAATTTTGTTGGGCCGGCCCAATACTTACCATGTCTTTGTTGGAAAATGATGTGTCCATTTCCTCAATTAGTGCCCGTGAACTATATCATCTATATATACGGTTCAACAACCGATAGTTATCTGAACTATCAGTAGTCTCACCCGAGATAATGCCGGGGGTCATCGAATGGCAGACTAGGCTCTCATGATGATCTTCGGGATTCGTGTGTACGGTCTTATACGTTGAATCCCGATGCTTTCGTTACTCGGGCTATGAGGTCACACACGTAACAATTACCGAAGATACTTTCGAGTAGTGACCCGAAAGTGAATAAGGGATTTGATCCATATTGAGGATTTACGGTTCGATCGAGATCGTGTCCCGACCGAACCGATGGTGCGCCCGGAATTGGTTCCGGACACACCATTTGGGGTTTATGTATATATATATATGTGAGATATATATATATATATATATTATCATTTATTGAAATGATTTAATTAATTAATGAATTAATTAAATAAGATATGATTTAATTAATTAATTAAGATTAATTAATTCCATCATCATGAATGATTGACATCTTGGTGGCTACTTTATGCCTTGGGAAGAACTCTTGTAAGAGAATCTTCTATGGACCAAGAGGCATTAACCATATGGATGGTTAATGTGTTTGTTTAGTGTATAATGTATACGGTTCAACAACCGATAGTTATCTGAACTATCAGTAGTCTCACCCGAGATAATGTCGGGGGTCATCGAATGGCAGACTAGGCTCTCACGATGATCTTCGGGATTCGTGTATACGGTCTTATACGTTGAATCCCGATGCTTTCGTTACTCGGGCTATGAGGTCACACACGTAACAATTACCGAAGATACTTTCGAGTAGTGACCCGAAAGTGAATAAGGGATTTGATCCATATTGAGGATTTTCGGTTCGATCGAGATCGTGTCCCGACCGAACCGATGGTGCGCCCGAAATTGGTTCCGGACACACCATTTGGGGTTTATGTATATATATATATGTGAGATATATATATATATATATATATATATATATATATTATCATTTATTGAAATGATTTAATTAATTAATGAATTAATTAAATAAGATATGATTTAATTAATTAATTAAGATTAATTAATTCCATCATCATGAATGATTGACATCTTGGAGGCTACTTTATGCCTTGGGAAGGCTTTGTAAAACTTGGGAAGAACTCTTGTAAGAGAATCTTCTATGGACCAAGAGGCATTAACCATATGGATGGTTAATGTGTTTGTTTAGTGTATAATGTGTTTCATCATCCATTCTATATCATAAGATGATATAGAATAGGTAGAGAATCAAGCTAAGTATCACACAACCCTTGTTAGAGAACACAAACAAACACACACACTTCATCTTCAAACCCTCTAGCAAAACTCTAAGTGTTAGAGTATAGAAATTGTTCTATAGTTTGCTATAGTAGTTAGACTACACACTCCTCAATAACACACACTAGTCCAATGTGTCTTATTGCTATCTAAGGTATTGGTGTGGACTATTTCATAGTAGTTCCATATCACCTTGGTGATAGAAATTTCTTCAAGAAGAAAGCAAGGAGCAAGGTGTGGGGATAAGCACTTGAAGATCAATATCGTTTCCGCTCACGCTTCAAAGGTATATCTTTGTAGCCACACTCTTTGTTTATGTTAGTTGTAGCATATTCACACTATCTTTAAACATATACTTCTATGAGCTAGTTCTATTGTGTAAGTTCTTACGATCAACGAATTAGGGTTTTCTAGACATATGAACTATCGTAGTTCATTGTGTCTTGCAACCCCGGGATATTCCAACAGTCTTAACATACACCTCTATTTGGACATCAAAACAATATTCATCTTATTTGTAATGGAATTTATATGTACAAGAATAAAGCATATGAGAGAAAGCACATATTATATTTGTCATGCAAAATCATAGTAGTTCAGATTAAAGTTGTGCAGATCCATACATTGAAAGGTAATTCCGCATTTTCTGTTTATAAGTTCAGACATCATATGAATATGAAGCATATTAACAGAAAAAGCTTCTATATATTCTGATATCTCACTTATAATGTTCCTATATGTGGGCATTATGAAAACTTTAGTTCACAAAGTTCAGTTATTTTATTTTTTTTCTCAAAATTTTTTTTATTAATAATATTGTAACCATTACATTCAGTTATGACGTCATTTTTTCTTGGAGCAACTTATGACCCAAATCGCTTCTAATGGAAAATATCAAGCGAATTAACACAAAAATCTTATATTTATTATGATATATCACTTATATTGTTCCTATATGTAGGCATTAGTGAAGCTGCAGTTCACAAAGTTTAATTCTGACGTAATTTTTCCTGGAGAAACTTATGACCTAAATATCTTATAATGAAGTTCATTTTTTTATAATTAGAAGTTTTTTTGGCAATATGAAACAATTGATTATAGATTAGTTGACAGAAAAGTACGAGTGTACATACTAAATACTCCCTCCGTCTTTAAAAGATTGTCACATTTTGACTTTTGGTGGTCAACAAAACACGATTTAAAACATAAATATATTATTCTACATGCGAAAAAATTATAAAAAGTTAATATTTCAAAAATATATATTGAGACGAATCTAACAAGGTCCCACAAGACTAAATTATTTCTTATCGTTTAATGAGAATTCATGATCAAAGTTTGTAACGTTTGACTAACAAAAGTCAAAATGTGACAATCTTTTAGGGACGGAGGGAGTATATGAAATAAGATATTGATTTTTGTATTTGTATTTTTGTAAGTACCTGAAATATAAACGATGCTAAATAGCAGGACCGGTGTGCTGAGATTGTCCTTCATTTGTACCTTTTCGTCTACTTTGATCTAGCTCGACGGAAAGCTAGATTTGCCTCAATTGTTTGTCTCTTTCATTCAACTTTTCTCAAATTAGCTTCCGCTATCTCAAGAATTTGCTGAACTTCTTGTGGAACAATGTCACTACCTCTTTCCGCATCATTTACTAAAATAGTGATCTCATTACTCCCTACTCTAGCAAAACCGCCCATCAGAGCCATCATTACCCATTGGTCAGTAAGGCGTATTGTCAAAATACCTATATCTACAGATGTGACAATAGGGGCGTGGTTTGGTAATACGCCAATTTGGCCACTATTTGTAGAAGTTTCACATTCTTATTTGCCTGGAATATAAAAGAGTCTCGTAGATGCATTTGTATAGTCGAATAGAATTACTAATCATATGATCACATTGAATTACAAAATCACATGATCACATAAATCATATGTTGTAAATTTCAGAAGATGGACAAGGAGTTACTTAAAAAAGAAGATTTCCTCAAAGCTAAATAGCCTGATTCATTTTAGGCAGATTTCTCAAGTAGATTTGCTCAAAGCCAAATAGACGGAAATTTCTTATATACCGGAGGCCTTTTTTCCGGTACCATACCGGACTATAAATCTGGACCCTTGAATAGCAATGAACAGCTGAGATTGATAATTAATCTAATTCATATGTAACCACAGTTAGTAATAAACTTGAAAAATCTCAATTAAAACACATAACTTTTTTATATATTTTACACGAAATATCATTATATGTATATACAAACCGTTGACATCGTAATTTAAAAAGTCAACCATCGAAATTTTAAAATGGACAAAACTTTTGGGACAATTACCTTAACACCAATCTGCAATTCATCTACATCCTTGAATTTCTTAGTCGAAACTGAGGAAAAAACACATTAATTGTAAAAATAATCGATTTGAAGCTTTGATAATTGGTGAAAATTGGGGAATTAACTAGATTAAAACCGACAAGCACAAAGATTGAAATTAAAAACTGAATCTAAAAAGACTTGAAAATTAATAAATAGAGAAAAAAATAAAACCTTGAGAGTTGCGTGTTGGTGGTGACTTTGTGGAGATAAATGAGATGGAGGTGATATGATGAGTTCAGTGGACTGGACGATCGAGATTGGTGTTGTCTAACAGTGGCGGAGATGTGAAGAAAATTGTGAAGAAGAAATAGTGAGTTAACTATGGTTAAATCTGAATTAGATTAAATCTCAATCTCAGCCGTTCATTGTTATTCAAGGGTCCAGATTTGTAGTCCTGTATGGTACCGGAAAAGAGGCCTCCGGTATATAAGAAATTTCCCAAATAGACTAATGCATTTTAGGAAGATTTCTCAAGCTGGATAAATAAATTTGAGAAACTTCTCAATTTCATACGATAGAAATCTTTTACAAAGTAACAAAACAATGAGATAACAACCCAAGATGTTAAGAGTGATAGGAGGAGACAAAGCATTCGATAGTCACATATACATGAAAAATTTTGTTACATGTATACGACAGATAATATAATTGGACTTAAAGAGTAATCAATCATATAAGCTATTTAATTTCAATATAAATCAGAATTCTATGAAATAACTGATGAAATCATTGAGTTACAAAATATAACTGAAACAATTTCATAGAGCATAGAATGTTTCAGATGTATTTTGCACAACATTTATGACAGACATAGACATGTTGAGGTTATCCTTCATTTGTATCTTCTTGTTTAGTTTAATGTTTAACATTTTTATTTGCCTGATATAAAGAAGTGTCTCGCAGATGCACATGCATAGTCACATTGAATTAGGCTCTATATGTAACTAGATGTTTGTGCACAGTTCAACCTGTGCGAGTTCGGTTATTATATTAAAATATATATTGTTACATTAATTTTTATATGAATATATGATGATAAATATTTCTTGTGAAATTCAAAATATATGCATGATAAAAATGATTAAATAAATATACATTATATTTAGGTAACTATTTTATTTTTAATTTTTAATAACTATGCTTAAATAATTTAATGTATAAAATAATAATAGGGCTTTGCAAAAAAAAAATTTAAAAAAGAAACTGAATAGGAGTTAATATGCAAGTTAAATATGTGTCATTTGCTTATTGGCTAAAAAAGAACATGGGGCTTCACTCAAAGAATAACTAATTTCCCCCTTCCCCAATTAAATATAGTGTAGATACGTAAAAAATTTATAATCCATATAAAACACATTTAATTTCTAATTATAGGTCTTGAAAAGTAAAAACTATCTATAAATTTTGTTTTATTTTAAATTTTACCAAATTGTTAACTAAAAAAGTCTAATTCAAAAAAGGTTGAATAGAAAATTCATGTGAGACCCACAATCTTGCTTTGAAGAAAATATTTTTTGGGAGTAATTCAGTTGTTCCTACAAAGTTCAACTCATCAAAAGCTTTAAATACTCCGTTGTGAAAAAATTATAAGGATATTTCACATCAATGATCCTCTATTGTGACTAGTCTTTGTTAGTGTCCTACATCTACTGTAATATGTAAAGTTACGATATCTATAAATGGACGCAAATGTAGAGGAAGAATTAATGATAAGAGTTGGAGTGAAATTATATGATGAAGTGTATAAAATAGGTAAATTTAACAAAATGGATAATCTAACATACAAATGAGCTATAAAAATTGGTTAGCGATAATATCAGAACAATTTTCATATTGACAGAGCAAAATCTTGCTCAATTCCTTTTATATCCTTTTAATCAAACTCTTCTTTCATCATAATCTCAATTGTTAATTATAAAATTTATTCATGTTTTCATTATTCATATAGAAATATAAGTATTTTACCGTTAACAATTAATATTGTAATTATAAGTCATAGAAACAAAGGGCATAAAAGGAATTGAACATAGTTTTACTCTGGCGATATGAAAATCGCTCTGGTATTATCATTTGCCATAAAAATTATTGAAAACATCATATTCATATAGCAAACTTTACTTCATGAGATAAAACTTGGTTTTGTTTGGTTAGTGGCTTACAAGAAAAATTCTACTAATTTCTTAATTTATCTTAAACCTTGGTAAGATAACCATTGAAAAACGACATCAATACTCACTCGTGTTACCTTACTTATTGTGAGTACTCATTTATTGTAGAGTTATTTTCTTAAGGAATGATAATTAACAAATAATCCGGTTAATATATTATATAGTATGTTAAATTGAATTATTTACATATACATGATGCTATTTTTTTAATTTGTTTTTAATTCTCACGTGTCAAGAATCCAGTTTCTTTGATAAGTGTGATGATAATCATTCAGTTTTTTGTTAAATTAATATTCTTAATGATAATTAACACATACTTCAGTCAATATATCATATAGTATGCTAAATTGAATTATTTACATATATATAATGTTATTTTTCTAATTTGTTTTCAATTTCCATGTGTCAAGAATCCAATTTCTTTGATAAGTATGATTGATAATCATTCAGTTTGTTGTCAAATTAATATTCTTAATCAATTTGACATGTTAAAGTTCACTTCGCTAATTCTATTCCAATTGGATTGTAAATGAATTGAATTGTATTAAAGGTAACATACATGTGAATTATGTCATCACAGTGTTGAACCTTCCGCAATGTGTGAATTAACCTCATATTAAAGAGTTCAAATTTATTTTTTCGAATCCCATTTGGACTCGAGTTCTATTCGATTTTTTCTAGGTTCGCAAAGAGTTTGATTCGAGTTCGAGTTTACAAGTTTTACTGAAAGAATGGAATTCCCAAAGTATTACTATTATGGCCCACTTTTTATTTATACTAATATCACATAGTTTAAATGGGCCAAAACTCTGTATTAATAGGTAAGATGAACTAAATCGAATCGTTAGACTTGATTAGCATAAACCTTAGATTTTACAATTTGGTTCGACATTTGAAATCGTATATCAAATCACGAACCAAACTTTTTCAAACCAAATCTAACAATATACATTCACACGTATCCTAATCAGGGGCGGATCTAGGCACATCGAAGAGGTGGTTCAAAATATACATTAAATTTTTTGAACAGTATTTAATTAGAAAATCAATGATTTTAGTGAAAAATGTTACATTCAGATGAATATTTAAGAAACAAAAGAAGTCATGTGAATTCGTGAGTTGTGTAAAATTGAGAGTTAACGTAATAAAAAAATAGCCTTTAAAATTTCTAATAAATTTAAAGTTGCGAGGCTCATATTAAATTCATTACTAACCAGTTGAGCTAACATAGTTTTAGATAATTCAATTGAACTACCATGAATATAGTCAGATCCATCCTATATATAATGACGTTGTAATTATATAAGATAATGAATATTTCTTATGTTATAAACTAACATGAATGATGATTTATGTATTATTTGTATACATTTCGATTATAATTTTGTATTGAAATTAATAAATATTGGATCCCATGACCATATATTCCATGTAGGGTCAAGCAAAAAATAAAAAATAAATCTGAATGCAGTAGATATATTTAAATAGAAGACTCAAGAGTTAAGAAGGTGATGGGTTTAACTCTGTGTATGATAAAACGTAAAAAGATTGGGTGAATCAATACTTCCATGCATCAGGTTCATCAAGGGGAGTTTGGGCATAATATCTTATAAATTAAGGGTCATGATGCAATTATCTATATAATTAAAGGTCACGCTACAATTATCTATATATTTGTGGGTCAATTTACAAATCACATATATATTTACTACTTTTATTTTGGATTGATAAATATGTGGTACTGTACCATTGTCATAGTATAATTTGGGTACAGGTTATGTTGATATTGTTTCTTGTACCAATGATGAAGTTTCAAGTGGGTACAGTACCCACGTGAAACCTTTAAATGGATACATTGATGAACCTGATGCATGGAATTATTGATGCACCGAAACCGGACTAGATAAAACTATTTTTTTTTAAAAAGAAAATTCAGGTGGTTCAAATGAACCACTCTCAACAACATCAAGTCCGCCCATGATCCTAATCAAATCAGATTAAAGTTTTATTTAGATACAAATGTAAAATTTGTAGCACTTCGATGGTGTTAAAGTGTGGTCCAAAGGACGGTGCAACAGAAGCCATGAAGTGAAAGTGTTACTTCAACATTGCTTAAGAATGAGTATTTTGTTTACTTTATAGAAGTGCGATTATACTAGTACGGTAGTACCAATGGACCATTTATATTTAATTTCATCATTATTAATAAGGATGGTCAAGTCGATGAAGTAGCCAAATTTATTACTATAAGGTCATAAGTTCGATTTTTCTACCAACACTTTCTTGGTCGAATCTATCACAGAGGGTTCGGTCGAAGTTCGATTCTCCTACCGATACTTTCTTGGTCGAACCCATCACAAAGAATTCGATCGAACCTGTCACACACCGCTGATTTTCCGTAATTTGATTACAGTGTACGTAAATATGCCTACCTTGGTAATCACCTGCCTTGGTACACAAAACACATCTTAAGGTTTCTACTTCCAACACCTACCTTAGTAGAAGCCTGTTACTCATTTTAATTTGTCCAAACAATATTTTTAAGATCATTATATAAACTTCTATTGCAATTTGCATGTTCATCAATCTCTAACCACTTTCATCACTCAAGTTGCTATATCCACACCCAATCAACACATTTTAGGTATGAAATATTATTTTATCCCTTATGTGCCTTTGTATATAGTTCCACTTAGTTTTAAGTAGGGATAAAATAGTCATTTCAAGTCTTTTATTTAATGGTTGAGTGTGGGAATGGTTAGTTGTAGCCCATTTGAAAACTCCTCATCCATGTTGGTGATAGTCAAGGTCGCATCTGTCTTGTTCATCCACTTTCCGTCAAAGTCGCCTATATGCCTTTAATCTGAGTTGTTATATTGTTAATAGTCGTTTTTTGCACGGTCCAGCCTAAGCAATTTCATTCTTATTTATATTTAACTTTTTTGTATAATTGGTATAATATTATTAATATCGTGCAACATGTATGAATATTTTTAAAAGAATATTATTTATAAATTTAGCGTAATAGTTAAAATCAAGACTTATCTGTTTGTAATCGATCATTTGTATCTTGTATTTCCATGAGTATCGAAGATATTAAAAATAATAACACATAAAACTAACTTTTCTAGTAGCTAGTTACTTGAAGTGAATACGTGTCTTGAGATTGAATAACATGGAACTTCACTTTAGCAACTTTCAATTCCCTTTTTTCCATATTATGCATATAGGTAAATACACCAACGAAGTGTATTTTAGAAGTGAATTTACTATTCTGGCATCCCTATAGTGTTTCCCAATGTAGCGGCTAATCGACCTTATTCGATGGGGTCGCTAAATTTTTTAGAGATGTGATAAATTGTATGTAAAATAGCTTATTTTCATGGTAGCTCGTATATATGAGGATGCAAATTATAGGCTGTAATAAGGGAGCTGAAAAACTTCATTGAGTACTTGGACCTAGTTCCTATACTATTGAGCGAGGTAATTAAGAGGTTTCTTATATCTAACCACATTTTCGCTCGAATTTGATTCAAATGTTAGAAGGGCGGGTATTAAGTTACAAGTTCAACTGATACATACAAATGTTAGAAACTATAAACGAGTTAGACTTTAACATGTATTGGAGTGTATGTATTCAATCAAGTCAGGTCATTATGTGATTGTTTATGATATGAAGTAATATCTCTTACATTATTCCAACCTGACAAGCAACCAAGTAGGTATACAAAATGTTCAATATACTGAAATATGTACTAAAAAACAAGGGCAAATAACACCATTGGTTATCGAAAGTATCCAATATTTCCACTTCGATCACCCTCTTTTAAAAGTATCAATTTTCAATCGCTTACATGCACTTTTTCGTTAAAATTTGGTCACTGGGCCGTTTTGAAATATTTTGAGCCATTTCGTAAGTTTTTTAACGAGGATATTTGTGTCTTTTCATAATTATATACATCAAACCATCTTCTTGCCCACACCCCTAACCTAGCCACCACCCCACCCAAAACAAAAATAATAATAGTAATAAATAAAAATAAAAATAGTGTTACTCTGTAATAGTAATAATAACAATAATTATAAATAGTTATTATATGAATATTATAAATAATAATAATTGTACTAACAATAATAATAATAATAATAATAATAATAATAATAATAATAATAATAATAATAAAGATGATGATCATAATAATAAGAAGAAGACGATTAAGAGTAACAATAACAACAACAATAGAAATAATAATAATAATAATAATAATTATAATAATAACAATAATTATTTTAGGTAATACGTATCGTTTTGACAAACTTTTTGTTAATGTTAATTACTTTTTACATTTTAGGTATTTTATATCAATTTATTGAATAAATTTTGAACCACATACTAAACCCATGCATTATATAATATTTGATATTATATATATGGTCTTTATATTGAAATTAAAAAATTAATAAAGTGTATCAACCATAATGAACCAGAAGATTTCCTCCCCTAGTTCCATTATACCTCCCCTAGTTCCACCGCTTTCAAACCAACATCTCCTTTGGTTCTCGTTTCATGCGTATACAACATTTGATAATCGAATATTGATTTTATATCCAGAATAATTCTTGTCTGTTTGATACATTCCTTAGCTTTTTCAATAGAAATCAAGAACCACACCTTTTCAATTCAAGTTGACAAAAATAATGGAACCAATTAATGTCTGAAGAAAATGATCATTAAAACAAATCTATTGTCTGAAAAGCTCCTACTAATTCAATTACTCAAGAAACATATGTATATGTATACAAGTGAAGAGTCTTTTTCAATATCAATCTCTTATGATTTTTCTTGATTGATATAAATGGGCTTCTTCAAACCCACAAGAAAATTTGGTTTGCTGGTAAGTTACTTTTGGAATTCATTTTTTGTCAGACTATGAGAACCAAGTTGACATTTCATGATTAAATTCATTTGGGTTGTAATAAATTCTTCGTTTGAACGTAACCCATGTTTGAGTTGGTACCATGCAATTGTCCAAGACTCTGTTTTTGGAATTTTGGACAATTTTCTTGTTGGAAAAAATTGTTATACTTTTCTTGCTTTGCTGGTTGTCATTAACTTGTATTAATGCTGAATTATTGCTAAAAATATGATCTCATTTCTTGGAAGTATTATATATTTGTATGGTTTTAGCTACATTTGTGTAACTCTTAACATTTCAAGATTTGGTATAATATTTGTAGTGGTTGACGCCTGATTTAGAAACTCATCCTGTAGCTACTATGGTTGAGGAGCTTGGACTGCTTGGTACTTGCATGTTCAGGATGACGATTCCCTTCTCGATATTGTTTAGGGATGCAAGGTAAATTCATGTTCTTTTTTTCGATTCGAACAAATTTTTGCTACATTTGGTGATGCATGAACAAATGAAGTACTAGTGTGGGTGGGTGCCGGGGGGGGGACGAGTTCGTTATTGTTCCTATCGAACTCATTCATCTTCTCTGCAATCCCCTGGATGATTGTACTCTCTTGTCGTGGTTATGTGTAGTGGTGAGGTCGCTTGTAAGCGAAGGTTCAACATAGGCTTAGGCCAAGTTGAACCCTGGAAGTACTGATATAGTGATGTTGGTTATTATTAATGCTCGAATTTTGTTAGGACTTCTTTGAATTTTATTTTCTACTTTTGATTTCTGATTTTCTTGTGTTGGATAATAAGGATATTTAGGACCAGTTGTGTGACTTTAACTTATAGTTAGACTTCGGCAATCAAATTGTATGTGGGATTGACATAAGAGAATTGAGATTTATTTCATGTGAGACAGATCCGTTCTGAAGTTAGATGAGCTCGGTATTGAAATAGCAACGATTGCCCTCCCCGCAGCTCTTGCCTTGACTGCTGATCCTATTGCATCTCTAGTCGATACAGCCTTTATTGGCCAAATAGGTATCTTCTTTACATAGATGTAATTTGATTTCTTCCCTTTTGTTTCAGTCTCTTTGTTGTCAAGGTTGTTAAAGAGATATGAGAAATTGGTCAAACTTATAAAAGAACAATCCGAATTTGAGATATAACCAAAACTGTTGCTAAATTACCCTTTGTAGGGGCGGTGGAACTTGCAGCTGTAGGGGTATCGATTGCCCTCTTCAATCAAGTATCAAGAGTGGCTATATTTCCATTAGTTAGTATCACCACCTCCTTCGTTGCTGAGGAAGATACACTAATGAAAGCGGCTGCAGCATCACAAGATGCTAAAAGCGTAGAATTAGGATCGACATTAGATAGTGAAAGCAAAAAATTGATACCAAAAGATCATAATGGTGAGTAAATTATATATTTAGAGTGACATTAAAGTGTGGATGGATGTTCCAAGCTAGCTTTCAATAATTTTCTTGTTTTCTGTGTCAACTTCTGCCTGTAGAACAGGAAACGAGTGAACATGCCAAAGAACTGCTTGGCAGTACAGTAGAAGTAACTAAACACGGGAATGCGAAAAGGCACATACCTTCAGCTTCTTCCGCCTTAATCATTGGTAGTATCCTTGGTGTTCTCCAGGCTATATTTCTCATCACATCAGCAGAGCCTCTACTGAACTTCATGGGCATCAAGACAGTATGTCGACTCTTTCTAATACTGAAAGAACTAGTTTTTATCTTTAATCCAATGTAGTCTCATTCTACTTTTCATTTTTTAACCAGGCTTTATTTTGTACACCCCGTCAAACTATCAACATTGATTGTTCATTTCTTTTACGTCAATGAAAGATTGTTAATAGTTTGAGAGTGTATACGCAATTAAACCTATGTCCTTGTGTTACCGACAGTAAGGGGTATCATTGCCTTAGTAGTTGTTTGAAATGCTGTAGTTAGTTTCACCTATGTAATCATTTTCCTCTACAAGCTAAAAAAGGAATATTGTAAATCATTTGACCTTTTTCTGTATGTAGGGTTCTCTTATGCTGAAACCTGCACAACAGTACTTGAGGCTACGGTCACTTGGAGCGCCTGCAGTCCTACTCTCATTGGCCATGCAAGGAGTATTTCGTGGATTTAAGGATACGAAAACTCCTTTATATGCAACTGGTGAGTTATTTAATACGCTATTACACTTTCATAAGTTAGATGATAAATTTTCAATATGATCTTGAAAAACTGGCTTACATATCGGCACAACTAAGAAAAGAATGCCCTCCACAGATGGCAATGGTTAAAGTCCTAAAGATCAAATGATATTTGGAGAGGTTTAAAAACAACCTAAAAAGTTTTGTATGTTACCTTTTGTGCAGCGATTTGGGACCTAAAAACTAATTTTTTTTGTTTTCTTACCTTTCATGTAGTGATTGGGGACCTAACAAATATCATCTTGGATCCAATATTTATCTTTGTTTTCCATATGGGAGTTAGTGGTGCTGCGATTGCTCATGTTATATCGCAGTAAGTATTTTTATCTAGATATATCATGGAGTTTCAATTTCACATATCTTCGTTCACACGTGCATGTTGTATTGAAGATATTTGATCTCAGCAATACTTTTCTGGAGTTTAACGGAACAAGTTGATCTCTTACCTCCTCAGGCCAAGTTCTTGCAGTTCGGCCGATTTCTGAGAAATGGTGAGGTGTTATTAGTTATAAATTTCATTTTCCAAGATCTTCCATCACCTTTTTCTTGTAATGATAGCACTAAAGAACAAGAATAATGTGAGTACTTATTAATACCTCAAGATAGTTATTAAACCTAGACAACTGCTTGTCGCCTTGTCTTCTAGGTCCTAAGTGGTATAAAAAGTACACTTACAACATAAATGCTTGTTCGTATTTCTGTTTTAGTAAGAACTAGAAATCTGCTGAATTGTCACTTGTATTAGCTAGTTCTCTTAGACATATCTGAATTACGTACTGGATGTATAAAATCTTTAAAAAATTTAATTCTTTGTAACACTCATTTTATTCTCTTTGTGCTAGGCTCTCTGTTACTAATGCGGGTCATAGCTGCGACTTTTTGTGTAACCCTTTCTGCATCGATGGCTGCACGTCTAGGACCAACTCAGATGGCTGCATTTCAAGTTTGCCTTCAAGTTTGGTTGGCTACATCTCTCTTGGCTGATGGTTTAGCTGTTGCAGGACAGGTAACTGTAGTTAAAATATTTATTGCCTCTTAAGAAATACTCATTTTAAAAACATAACTAAATCAAAGAAATTACTACCGGATAGTTTGAGAAAGTCGAACGCAAAGCTTCTCATCACACTGATGACTGAATGAACTATGTCTCAATCTTTGGAAAATGAGTGCAGAAGTTTGGTGTCTGTTATGAGAGTCAAGCTTCTGAAAAAGTTGGCCTTAACCTTCATATGATGTTTCCATATTTCCTTTGAATGAGTTGAAAACCTTATTTTGTCGTAGAGATCTTTTACTTAAATTCCCTTCAGCATTCGAAGTATCTCATTGTACCACATTAAATTAATATAAATCTTAGAGAATCAAGGTTGTCTTAGTGATCAAACAAAGACACATACATTATGATCTTCTTTTCGTTTTGCTCCAGAATCATGAATACTTCTCCGTTTTAAGTTTCTTCTTTTTATTGCTTCTTTTAAGAACTGATAATAAGAGCCATTAGATGTTTAAAAATTCACAGGCAATACTTGCCAGTGCTTTCGCCAAGAAGGACTACAGTAGTGCACTTACCACGGCTTCACGGGTTATACAGGTATATACATAGTTCAATACCATAGAATATTTCCATCGACAAATGTGTATACAACTTATTGTAAACTTTGCAGCTGGCAGTGGTCCTTGGCTTGGTGCTAGCAGCTGCCCTTGGAATCGGACTAAGTTATGGAGCATGGGTGTTTACCAAAGATTCCGATGTGCTTAAACTTATTGGAGTTGGAATTCCGGTATTGTATGATTGTTGGGATCTTTGTCATATACATTTTAACTATAGATCGGCCAACGTCATGACGATAGACATTTTTCTTCTCCTCAGTTTGTTGCAGCTACTCAACCAATCAATTGTTTGGCATTTGTTTTCGATGGTGTGAATTTTGGAGCATCTGATTTTTCCTATGCAGCCTACTCCATGGTAAGTCTCAATATAGTTACCATATGATTAGAAAGTATGTTGTATTTAAACCACGTCTAGGTGAATCAATGTGATATGCTAGAAATTTATGGAGAGATGATGAAGATGAAACCAGAATAAATAAAGAAACGACCAATTTAAGCCCACAATATAATCGTGCAGTCCGAGTAAATTACACTCATTACAAATTTATTTCATGTACATTTTTTTACCTTATGTTCTTTTATATTGTGTGTCGGGGGTGGACAATATTTTGATGGGATGACTACCTTAGAGTAGAATAGTGTCAATTAAATGTATTATGTATAGACAAATCTAATGCCTTCGGAATCTGAATACTCATGTTCTGCTTCTTCGAAAGGGAACTTAACGTGATCACTTTCTGTAGGTAGTAGTTGCGGTATTCAGCATTTTATTGTTGACCTTGCTTTCACATTTTCATGGATATGTTGGAATATGGATTGCCTTATCCGTCTATATGAGTTTGAGAGCCTTGGCTGGCTTCTGGAGGTAAATTTTCATACCAGGGCCGATGATGTATACGATTTTTGTTTTTTCGGAGAGAAAGTACATGATTTCTTCAACGATTGCAGGATAGGGAGTGGATCAGGACCCTGGAAATTCATTAGGGATTTATCATACTAGTGATCTTGTAGTCAGTTATGTAGATAAATATATAATCGAATGGAGGAGGATGGAACAGACTTCAACGAGCAACCACGACGTTGTTTAGCAGGGTTCGTTTGAGTTCCATTTCAATCTACCAAAAGAGAGGCCGTTGAGGTGTTTGTCTGTGATTTTCTAGATGTAAAATGATGTTGTTGCTATTGTAGAGAATCATACAAATTGTGTAATAAGTAGAAGGTTGAAGCAGTAGTATTGATAGAATGTGTATCCATATATGTGTGATATTATTTACTGGTCTCAGTATTAAATTAGTTGGAGGTGTGACTTGATTATAATATTTAATTTCCTAGTTATGTTGTTAACATGAGTCATGATAAAATAAATGAAGTAACTTAAATTATAATATTGAATATATTATATGTTCGAGTTTACACTAAAGATACAAGAGTAATAACTATGTAAAAGAAAATTAAAGTAGTGATTCATACAAAGTAACTGAATATAATCTAAACCAAGTTTTATGGTAAACACAATATATCTAAATCGAATTCTCCTTCTTCCCTTTGGTAATTAGGATATTTGAAGTTGTTAAAATTCTCAGGATAAGATGATCTCCAAAGCACTAGAAACTTCTAAGAATTGAGGAGGAATTTGTAACTATCACAAAAGAAAATCGTTTATAAAATAAAAATGTACCTCGAAATTGATGTGTCCTCAAAACATTAGAGGAGATGTTGAATTGTTTGAACATTTGCCCTCATAGACTCTATGATACTAAAAAAGATGTATGAGATCAATCAGATCTTCCAAGGCTCCGCTTCCTGAACTTCAATAATCATTTCAAATAATCACCTGAACTATTGAACATTTCAAATAGTCAGTACTTTTAATATTTGATACCTCAACTATATTTTAACATGAATACTAAATGGCAAAATAAAAATTATATATATTATACTTTATAGATCATTTTTTAAATAATATATATTTAACTGGATCAATTTTTAATAATTAATTTTGATGTGCATTTGGGTGGTTTAGTTTGTATTGAAAGCACTCTCACTAAACCTAATCATATGCTTCAGTATATCTCCAATCAGTTAAGGTTTAAGTACGATCCAACCGACTTAAATCAACTCTGTGGGGACTAATGACCCTGTTTGATTATACATGTTTTAAATCATTTAACGTTTGATCACATATGTTTCGAAATGTCCTATTTGATCATGCATGTTTAAAAAAGTGTCTCATCAGATCACTCCGTCCATTACGTTGTTAGTTCACCCGCTCACGATATCATGTGAGGGATAACATAGTCATTTCACATCAATTTTGAGAAATTTCAATTGGACTAATGAATTATTCAATCATATATGTTTCAGACCATTCACCACATGCTCTAGAATGATTCATTTGATCATAGATATTTCAAAAAACACCAATACTTACACAATTTATGTTCATTATAAAAATCGAATTTTGGTATGACTTGAATGGGGGATAACGATAGTGGTTAAGGCTGTAAGGATCAGTAGGAAAAACAAGGTCGCAACTAAATCGACAATGGTGATTAAAACGGGACCCTAATAGCGAAATAGAATTTTAAAGTGATCAAAAATGTAAAACTGCTTTGACATCTTGTGGTTGAAAGTGGAAATCCAACTCACACCAACACAAAAACCATTTCTTCTTCCTTGACAAAATAATACTTGAAACCACAAACGACATCATCAATTAATTCACACGAAACCCATCATTCATTCAATATCTCCTTTCAAATATATGAAATATTCTCGCCCAAATGCCGACATCTGCCACGTCAACCACCCCCACCACCACCCGTTCGCCGCCACATCATCTACTCCTCCGCCTCACCACCACCACCGCCTCCTCCGAAGCCAAGCTCAAGGCCCTCAGGGAACTCAAGAACCAAATCATCGGTAACCCCACCCGAAAACTCTCCTACCTCAAGCTTAACGCCGTCGCCGCTGTTGTCTCTCTTCTTCGAGGATGTTTCAGTCATGCTAATGTTGCTGGAAGATTAGTTGTTGATGATGACGGAGGGTTTGAGGTTGGTGTGAAGGAGGTCGGGAAGTTTGTTGATGATGTTAAGGTTGCCGGGAGATTTGAGGATGATGTTAAGGTTATCGGAGGGTTTGAGGATGAGATGAAAGATGTAATAGTGATTCAGGCGGCGGCGGTTATCGGGAGCTTTGCGTGTGGGCTTGATGATGGGGCGAAGGCGGTTTTGGAGGCCGGAGCTTTTGATTTGCTTCTTAAGCTTATGCCTCATCCTAATTTCAAGGTATTTTTCATTTGTCAGTTATTGTTTTGCATTTTTCGAATCAAATACCTTTTGATGTAGTTTAGTATGATAAAATTAACGAACTTTGTGACCTTAAGCGATACTTCGTAGTAATTTGAAGTTGGTGGTTTGATGAATTAGGGCTTTAGTTTATTTTTATGTTTATCTTTCAATGGGGGTTGGATTAACCAGTTTGTTCTTTAAGTCTGATCGTTTCGAATTGAATATTATGCCTGTCTCAAAAAGACAGTTTAGTTTGATTTGCACTTGTCCAAATTGGCGAAATTCATGATGCTTATTTATGCATGTAATTGTGATTTGAATCAAAATCTTATGTCGACAGCACATTAGGTTTAAAATTCTAGCATTTTGATATTTTCTCGCAAAATAGTGTAACTATATAAAAAATGGTGACCAATAAGAAAGTCTATTATTGAAACCCACTGGACAATCTTTTGAGATGGGGGGACTACTAGTTTACCATCCTCTTTGCATTTGCATCTTGATGGGATTAGTTATAGTTATTGTTTCTACCCTCAATTTTGTTCTACTTCATTTTTTGTTAGGTGTAGTATGGAGTATGGACAGTATTATGATGTCCAATGTTGATAAGTGAGTGAGAATTTGCGTGGAAAATTTCCCGGATATTTAGTAGGGATTGCAATTTTATATTGAGTGAAGGAAAACCCAGGTACACACGTTATACGAGCATGTAAAATTGTACTGAGTTTCGGAGTTGTTGTTTGGTTCTCTCAATTTATATGCTAGATGTGACTGAATGCGTTGTTGTCATTAATGGGAATATATCAAAGGAATCAGATTTTGTGCTTGGTTTATCAACACTATGAATGATCATAGCTATATCAAGGTCTATATTAATTTCTGTGGTTCTAAACATGTAGGCTTGAGTAGATAACTGATTATATTTTTATGGCTCTTATAAATGGATATTTTTAGAAGATTATAGGGTTCGGCTTTCTGACTAGTCAATTTGTTAAAGGAAAAATGAGTATTTAGGCTACTTATTTTGTACAAAACACATGTTCACAAAGTTTAAGATATTTCGGTAAATAACTTGCACCTGTTGTTCTGCCACGGGCCATGATACCTACTGAGATAAGCTTCTCAAGAAAAGAAAATGCACCAAGCTAGAATGAAGAACTGTGCACTTTTGGTAAATAACTTACACATGTTGTCTTTTTCTAAGAATCATCACCTTCCTCTGATCTTCAGTTTTGCTCCTACATATCATTTTCCCTCATTGGTGCAGGAAAGTAACAAAATTGTATTCTGACCAACTTAAGTTATATTAATGATATGCAATCCATCCAAATTATATTTTGTGTTTGACCAATCAATGAAAAAAAAATCATGTTGACCTCAAAACGAATTTTGTACTCTTCTGCCAAATAAAGCCTTTTTCGTAAAAGTAAATGTTGATGCTTATTAAATTTTCATCTAATATCAATCTATAATACATAGATCATTGCTTAAAGATTAATGCAATTGTCTTTTAATAATAAACTGGACTTTGTGGGGTGAAAGGAGTTCTAGATAGTTGAAATTAAGTATGTGAAGAAGTGTAGTTCTAGAATGGCAATGGGGACTGTTTTTGCTAATGTCACTGACATTGGCTATATACGAAATAGATTCATTCTTCTTTATCCAACCTCATTTAGAAAAATATGGACTCCATGTGGAGTTCCATAGAATTTTTATGAGCCTCCGTTACGCAGAATATTGGATATGGTATCACTTCTTCTTATATACATCAGCCGAAATATATTAGTCCTAAATAAGAAGAGTAATTGGTATATATGACATTGAACCGTCATTGATTTTTTTACATATTCTTGTGATTTTATGAACCACATGCTCTCCAAGTAACATATAAGCAGCAGAAAATCTATTTTGACCTACATTTGGTGTCATTGCAATGCCAAACTTAGAGTGATCTGCCATATACAGAATGTTTGTTGTTATGTTTGCAGATTGGTGTCTAAATCTGTTGAGGTTGATCTATGTGTTCATTTAAATCATATTTGTGTACTTTATTCAAGGCCAACCATTTTGGGATCCGAAATGGCCGAAATTTATGATGATCCTACTGAAGCCTTAGCTCTGGTCGATATGTTACTATGAAGCTGAGGGTGAAATGCATTTTGGGTAATGGGTTAATTATCGACCGGAGCCAAAATAACCATAGAGCTCAGGTTGTTACTATGAAGTAGTTCATCTTCTCGACTCATTAGTAGCCATCATTCTTCAGGTTGAATTGCACTTTGGATATGGGTTAATTTTGTCAATGTTTTTACTTGATCTCAGGTTGTGGATGCTGTTGCTCGGGCACTTAAGATAATATACCAGTCAAAATTTGCTCCAAAGTTTGATTTCCTTCAGGAGAAAAACATGGAATATCTTATTTCGTTACTGAATAATGAAAATGAGAATCTTACTGGACTTGGGGCGAGTATTATTGCTCATTCTTGCCAGACAAATACAGAGCAGAAAGTACTGAGTGATAGTGGTGCCACTGAGAGGCTTCTTGTGCTTCTTCGAGGTTCTCTAGCCCAAAGGGATGCTAGTTTGGAATCTCTTGCTTGTATATTCAAAAACAACGGGGAAGTTACTTCAACATTTGTTGGACCAGGAAATGGAAGGATATTGCGTGACATACTTGACTTGACCAAGGATAAATGTCCTCGGACAAGATTGCTTGCCTGCACCCTATTGATTGTTATAAGAAATGCTGATCTGTCATATCTTCAGGAAATTCAGGTCAAAGTTAAATTGATAGAGGTATTGTTTGAGCTTGTACATGACTCTGGTCAAGTTGGGGATGAAGCTCCTTTTGCTCTCTCTACGTTCATCTCAGACGACGAGGAAGTACAGAAGTTAGCGTTTGATGCCAATGGTGTTGATAGACTTTTTGATTGCTTCAGTAAATATCTTTCTCTGCCCAGACGGTTAGAAGGAATCTTTATAGCATTGGCTGACTTGTGTTCGAAGTTGGAGTGTTGCAGGTCCAAATTCTTAGCACTAAAGGTCAGTATACTTACTGCAATCTTGTAGCTAATATTACTGGATAAATCGTTCGTTCAAGAGTCTTATTGTTCGGTTGTTTTGTTGTTTTGACAGAATATATACATCCGTAATTGAGTACTTTTGAGCCTAAATTATTAGTAGTGTGAACCGTTGAAGCATATATTAGAGATAATGTTAGTTCTATTTAGAAAGCAAGCTGGGTCACTTTTCGACAGCTGCTCATCTCCTGAGTGGTATGGGGAAAGTGGTTAGAAGCTCCCAGTCTTCTGTGATTGAGACTCTTGTTTAACTTGGATTTGACTTTGGGAGTTAGGGGGTACAATTTTAGATTTCAAATTGCACACCATCTGCCATCATGTGAGGAAAGATATGTTTCAAATGCCGCTTCTCTTCTTAATCCACCTTCAACTATCAGTACATCCTGCTTTCATCTTGATGATAGTAGATTAAAATTCTTTTTTTATTGTGTTGTGACGTGATTATGATATTCTACAATAATGGGGTCTGTGTCAAAATAGAATTTCTACATGGACAAGAAGGTTGTTTGACTTATGATACTTCAGATCTTTTCTTAATTTGTCATTCAACTGCAATCAATGGAGCTAGTTCTTATTAATTTGTCATCATTTCTTTTGTACAGGGATTGGATTTTGTAGTGGAGGCTCTAGGTCATGATAGAGCTGAAGTGCGTGCTGCTGCTTGCATATGTTTGAGAAACGTGACGCGGTCAATCAAGGTTTGTATCAGTTGTTACTTTTTTTCTTGATATATTTGTTACTACTCTTTCCTTCGCTTACATACTTATGTTTCAGAATTTAAGCGCACGTGAATTCATGAACAAGACCATTATCCATTTGTTGCTTCAGCTTTTGTGTGACAAGTCCTACTCCGTCCGGGTAATATTATATTGTGGATTTATTAGTCAGTAAACGGTTCACAATACTTTTGTTATATGTAAGAATCTAATTGCCATATTGCTTTCTTCCCTGCAACTTCAGCAAGGTCGTATATTAAGTTGTTTATGACAATTGCATTTTCCAGGGAGCTGCTTTTGGTGCTATCAACAATATAGTAGTTGACTTTATGCCACACAAAACGGTAGCATTGAGATCTGGAGTTGTAAAGGTTCTTGCCGGGCTATCACAATCTGTGGATTTAACAACCAGGTTAAATTCCATACGTGCTTTGAAAAACATGATGTTCCTTGCTAGCTGCAAGTGCAAACAAGAAATTCTCTTGGAACTTACACTACCCACATTGACAAGCCTCATCTGTGGTAAGTTCACCCTTAGTAATTTTTAAGTTTTATGTCATCTGTTTGGTTTTAAATAAGGAAACTTCGCCTGACTCTGCAGATTCTGAGGCTTCAATACAAGAGCAAGCATTGACCCTTGTTCGTAACCTTGTTGATGGATCTGTAGATTCTATAGATTATGTTTTTGCTGAAGACAGTCTTTTGCTGAATGCTGTTAAAAGACAACTAGCGGATAGATCAAAATATGAGGTTTTAGTTCAGGTATTTAATGTCTATTAGATACGAACATTTCTGTGGAATATGTCTTTTTTGTCAACTCCTGATTTCTGAACTATGGGTTAGTTAAATATTAGAGGATTTTTTGGAATGTTTTTGGATAGCTTGCGTAACAAAATAAATGTCCAACTTGCTTTGTGATAGTTTTCTAGACACCCTCCAATTGGCATAGCAGCCAAATGGATTTTTTTTATGATTACATGAAGAAAGATGGAATCTGGTAGAGGAACAACTGGAAACTTGAATGACCGCTAATTTTTTACACATCATATTATATTGCCCTATCGGAGTCAACTACTAAATCAAAATAACTCATTTCAGTAATGCTTCTAATCTATCATGAGTTACTAGATAGTCTTTGCAATTAATCTTGGGTCAACCCAGAAACAGCCTCCTTGTTATCACCCGGTTAAGGACACGTGCCATTCGACCTCCCTTGCCCAGCTTAGGCGTGAGCTTATTCGGAGCCATTGGGAATGTTAATGTTATTTTTTATTGTTTTGTTGCAATGTGAGGCACATTTTTATGGGTACTTGCTCTGTTTTTAAGATTTCTCATAAGCAAGATAGTCTAAGAGGCATGTTTCAATTTTGGTATTTCGCCTTATCTCCTCTGAGCCCTTAATCCCAATATTATAGTCAAGGAGAGGTGTTTTTATATAACTGAGTGGGGCCATAAGTTTTCGAGGAGCGGAATGGTAGATGTTATTTGGTCGACCCCGGTGGTTCACGGGGACTCTAGCTTCTAAATTTAGTAGTTCTCTTAGCATTGAGCTTTCTGATATTAAACCAAGACCGAGTTAATATATCAATTTCAGATACTTCCTCTTTTAGTAGATATAGTTTTATAGCAGCAGTACAATGTTATCCAATTAAAAACAAATGACTTGCAAGTTCTAATACTTCTATTACAACTTAAGACCAAATTTTTGTTGTTTGTGTTCATTAAATTCTACTTTAGATCCGCAACTGTTTTCTCCTGTCTGCTTTTTGTAGTATCTTGAAGTGTTTTGGTGCATCTCTAGTTCATGGTCTATGTGGACCTATATTAACTTTGGCTCTTGTACAGGCAGTATATGTGCTCAGCAATATTGCATCCGGTAATGAGTTACACAAGGAAGCAGTTATGCAACTAATTTTTCCACAAAATGAAGATAAGAATGAGTCCGTGATTTGTTATCTTTTGAAGAGTAATGACAGCAGATTACGCACAGCTGCTGGATGGCTTCTCATTAATCTTACTCTTCCAGATAATCCTGGAACATGTGATAGGGTTACAAAACTTCGAGATGTAGGAATAGTTCCTCTGTTGAAGAACATGATGAATGACCGCTGCATGGATGCTAAGGTTTCGAATTCATCATTTTAGTTGTTTCTAGTTTCACAAATTTTACCTGTAAGCTAACCATGATAAATCTTTTGCATGACAGCTCCGTGCAAAAACAGCTCTATATCAGGTGATCGAGCATGGTGACTAGCATACTGAATACATGGGGGAGAAGATCCTGGTGCTTACCAATCGCCAGGTTGTATACGTTAATCAATCCCACTTCCACACAAGCCAGCAAAATAGAACAGGCAATTAGTATTGTAAATGATGAGTCATTGCTTTATTTGTATCGATCGTTCTGATAAGAACGTCCATATGTAGCACCTAAATGACAAGAGGTGAATTTTAGTGTATTGTATTTCAATGTTTACCCAGTAAAGAAAGAAAATTGTATTTGCACGTCCAAACAGATGAAACTTCAATTTTGTTTTAGGCTTTCATCAGGTAGAATGAAAATTTTTCAATGAATATGTACGAATTCTGAACTGGAACTATATAAATGATTGCTTTATCATTGCCATTATTCAGTTAACTTTACGCTCATAAGATGAGCTGGCTTTTTTTTCGTCCTCAGAAGGCTGTTGGTGAACCTGCGAATATGGATGTTCTCGCCCAGTGTTCGTCGATGCTCGAGTGTGCCACTTGGTAGAGGCACCCGGGCAGGTGATGTATATTTGTTTGCTTACTTCAATACTTCGTCATCTTTTCCCCTTTCCATTGTGCAGAACCTGACATCTCTTCATGAACACTTAAACGAACCACTTGGTGGGGGCTGTCTTGCAGATTTTCAATATATATATTTTGTGGTTTTTATATCAACATCAGCAACATACTCGGATGCTTTGGATGATGCTCTTGTCTAAGCTGGACAAGGGAAAGTCGGATAGTTGACAACATTACCTATGTGATAACGAGAAGGCTGTTTCCGTATCTACCTAATAGTAGAATGGAATATGCAAATCATAAAAGTAAGTCTGAAGAATGATTAGTGAAGTGCTTCTAAGTAATGTTTTGCTTGGTTCTTTTAACCACCAATGCTAAAAGGGCAAAACTGTCATTTTAATGATTTTTACGCACCTCTGAAGTACATTAATATAAATCTCGGAATACAGATACTTAGAGCTTGTCTTTTGACCATTTCAACATAATATTCACTCCTTAAAAGGAACCGAATTCACAATGTGCGAAGAGCCAAGAATGTAGATACTTTCCACTTTAACTCTTTACTAGTTGAGCGATACGGTGAGGGCATGTCCCCACTAATGCTATTACTACTGTTTGTTAACTGCTCTGGTGTTGTCTTTAACTCATTAAGAATGTTTCTCATTGTTATTGGTTCCTCAATCAAATTTTGTATACAAAAAAATTATCTATTACTCATAAAAAATTATTAATATTTATAATTGATCATTAAAGTGTTTTATTTGCATGGTTTGCATTTTATAAATTGGAAATAAATGTATGTAGTTTTTTTAAACATGTTTATAATTCTATGAGATTTGCTATTTCTAATTGGTTTATGCTCTTAAACGATATTACTGCATAATAAAATAATACCCGATTACTAGTGTGTTTTAACATATTAAAGGAAAATTGATATTAGTCTCTCCTCTCCTCTTGGCAATCTATACGACTATACTGATGTTCTCCATTGATTTTCATTTGCCCAAATAATAATCCATCATGGGTTGGTCGTGAAGTGTTATTTTTATTACTTTTTTGTTTTTCAGTCGTCATCGTAGTTATTTTCATATTAATTTAGAATAAATGACATACTACATATATATTCATAATCAATAATGAATAAAATAATAATTTTACGCATAATTTTACGCATATTACATATATTAGCATTTTCATATTAATTTAGAATAAATGACATACTACATATATATTATATGTTGTTATTAAATAGAGGGTTTAAGAGAATGTTGTATTGAAATTTCAAAGTGATAAATATTAAAAAATAGATTTTTTTTTTGGTAAATTAGCGATGAGTAAAGTTTCGAATCCAAATTTTTTTCATCACTAGGAAAAGCCTTTTTTATTAGGCTATATAATTGACTCTGAACATACATATTTTCTTAAAATAACAATGAAATTAAATGAAAAAAATATTAGTTAAGAGTTAAAATGATGAGACAATCACTAAGGAATGTCACCAACATTACTTACGATTTATTATACATAAGTGGTACATACATAATAATAATATGAGCCATTGAAAATAAAAATAGAGAAAACAAAAGTGGTGATTGACGTCTTTTAGCCTAATCCAAAGAAAAGTATTGATTAAATTGCCCATGTCTGTCAATCACTGCAGTGCTTGTCCACAACTTCCTTTTGGTGATCATAGGATTCTGCTAACTTCACTTTTTCTATTATTATATGACTAATGGATGCAATTCGACCTAAATTCTATGTATTGATTATACGACTAAAGTGTTTATCGAACATCATTTAATAATATACTAATGTAAAATAATATATGTAAAAAATAGTATATTTAATGTACAATCAAATCGATTAAAAATTAAATTAAAGTAGAGTAGAGAAAGGTGTGGATAAATAGAAATATGAGAGAATAACATAAAAGAAGATTAATGAAATAGATTCAAATATGTAAAGTCTATAAACCACTTCAAAAAACAATGTAATAAAGCATCACCACGGATTCGTTCAAATATAACAAATAGAATGAATCTTTTTATTAATAAAAAATAAAGAGCTTCGAGCCAATAAAGACTCGGAAAATTGACTCAAGAACAAATTGAACCACTAACTATTTATGGTTCTATAATTGAATCAATCCCATATTTTTTACTAAATGAACTAAATTAGAGGAATGGTAAAACTTCGTATGAAACCGTGTGGTAGTAAGCAGGGTGCACTTGATTGTTATATATTTTTTTAGCATAATAAAAAGTACGAATAGAGAATGCAACATTCACCTATAATAAAAGCACGGTCTAGCTGTCTAGATGAAACAAAAAGTATAAAATAGACGAATAAAGGGTCAGGATGTAATTCCCTCACAAGCAAGAAATCAAGCAAAATTGTATAAGAGATACGATGATGAAGGCATGACAAACGTTAGGAAACATCCTCCGATTAGACTGTAAATTACACAATTTACTACAGATTCGCTACTGTGCACACACTAAACTGTGCATTTAGCCCACAAATCTCGATAGTTGAATGCAATGATTTTTTGAGAACGCTAACAATATTATCCTTTATTGGGTTGGATCATATGTGCCAAAAGTAAATTTTAGTTTCAAAGGTTTGTTCACACATATTCTCCACTATGTCATCAATCAATTACAATTGTTTTAGTATGTATTGTTCGATCATACATGTTTCAAAATGTATTTCACTTGATTGACTTTTGGGAGCAAATTGCTGTGGTAAAATTGTCCAGACACTTTCTAGATAAATTTTTTACTTTTAGGATTATGTATTTATGTTCTGATAAATATTTATGTTTGAACCTATTTTTTTTTTGTAAGAAACTACTCAAACTCAATATTGTCATTATAAACAATAATAAAATAAAAATAAAGAAAAGTTCAAATAATATCTAAACAATATGTTTGGACTATACAATTTTATCCCTGTCAATTTTTCTACATAAAACAAATTTAACGTTCGATCTGGCAAAATAATCAAACAAAACATTTTTTGAAATATGTGTGATTGAATAAAATATATTAAAACATGTGTAATCAGACGGTAACACAGTAAAAAGACCTATCTTTAATCCTAAATTTGAACCTATCAATTCAAATAAACTCAAATATCTACTACTTTTGTCAAAATAATATGAGCTCAAGTTAACACCATAAAACATAAATTGTGTTATGACATGACACATGTGATTCTAGCTATTTGTGTCCCTTGGAAGCTAAGAATAGTGTTTAATATTAATATCTATTCACTTTTAGGAAGGTTTTGTGTTTAAGCAATATAAGCATAGGGTACCTTTCTTCAGAACCTTTTTCTCTGGCTTGTTTAGAGACAGAATTAGGTTATATGATATCTTTGTCTTAATAATTTACTAATTGAGAAATAGCCAAATGCATGTGTGCTACATAAGTAAACGTACTATGTAGCAAGTCAGCCATCCGGCTAAAATGGGGTATCCTAAGTTGATTGCATGGTTGGGTGGATCGAAAAATTATCGATATATATTTTCAAGGCATAAATTTTATAAGCAATAATTTCTTTCTATTTTATTCCCAGAGAAGAAGTAATGACGGTATCTGGGGAATAAACATCGGTTAAGCAGCCGCGATAATACATTGAATGCAAGCTTTATTCGAAATGACTTGAAAATAATACTTGATTGCTAAGCTTAGAACAAACAAAATATTTACAAAGAACAATTAGATCTCCGTGGTCGGGTATGGGAGTTTATGAATTAGATTAGTGGATCCCCCAACCCTCTCCCTTTCAAATTTCCAATTTCAACCCCAGGTAGAGATTTTCATAAGACTTTATGATAAAATATTAATTAGCTGAGATGAATTTAAAATTGTTCTTAAATCTCATTTTTTTTTAATTCTATATGAAAATATATCACTTAAAAATTCTCATTTTTTACAAATTTGTTCTATACAAAATATTAATTCTCACAGGCATTGACTGCACTATTGGGAGATAGTGGGACCAGACATCATGCTATGGGGCTGAGGGCTCTGAATGAGGGCATTCTGCCACAAAAATGGAATTTCACCTTTGCTTCCAGCCGCTAGTTTGTATAGCATTGATGGTTCATTATAAACAGACAAACAACTCTTCAAACACAACCCTTCAGGAGCTTTATGTTAAAAAATAATTATCATGTTTTCCACTATATATAACATATATATTTAATTACATTTTTCTAAATAAATATTTATTTTTATAAAATAATAATTCTCCAACATTATTTTTAATTATATATATATTTATTTAGACATATATTTAGTCATATTTTTATAAATAAATATTTATTTGCAACGATAAGATAGAATATATGATCTCACTATATAGTGATGAGTAATGACCCGTTTTAGAACTCTTATCACTATCAGAATAACTTCAATCATAATCTATACTATATATAATGCATACGGCCTAAAAAAGTCATGTGGCGCTCTCTCATCTTATTTTTTATTTATTTATTTTGAATTGGTAGTTCTATTTTCATTTAATATTAACTCTTTTTAGGAAATATATCAATAAATCATTTTTTTATTTATGTTGAATTGGTAGTTCTATTATCATTTAATATTAACTCTTTTTTAGGAAATATATCAATAGAATTCACTTAAATACTTCAATTTGTTGTTGGTTTAATGTAAATCATTAACGAAATTTATTATCTTCATTATTTTTTAAATAAACCAATATTAACTAAATAAAATATTAAAGCGCACATGCATTGACTGTACACCTCACCGCTAGTAATGATTAAGGTCTACTATTTATTTATAATAAATTTAATAAAAATAATTTTTTTAATATAAATAAGTTCTTTAGTTGACCTACTAAATAAATGTTAATTTACCCTATATTAGTTCGCACAAATAATAATAATAATGCATAACTATAGCCAAGTAATAATGTGCAACTATAGCCAGTAAAAAGTACATGTAATATATAAAAATGAGTAAAACGGGAATATATTATTAAAACATGAACAATCTTTTTTTATATTGTGCCCTTATGAAACTAGTCAAGATGTTAACAAAACAAAATATTTTATTGAAGATTTATTGTATTTGAAATTTAATATGGAAATATTTTTAAAATATGTTACCTTATATACCGAGAATTTTGGCAGATTGGCACCTTTTGGTGCCAATTTTTAACTTGGAGCACCCCACTATAATTTTTGCAAAACACTAGGACCCTTCCTCATGAATTGACTATTTTACCCCTAAATTTAAAACAAATTTCTTCCATATCCCTTTCTTGTTCTTCTTCCTTCATTTTTCTTTCCTTTTCCTTCTCTGCTCTAAACCACCACCACCCACATCGCCCAACCACCCCTCCAGCCTCCCTATAAAGCCCTATCCCTATCAAACCTGCCATCATCCTCTTATGCCAACCTAACTCGCTGCCTCCTTCCCTCACAACCAAGAAATTGTCGTGATGTCGTCCCTCTCTAAACCCTCATCTACCTCCCAAAAAGCCCCCTCGTCTGCCTTCTCCCTCACACCGCTGACCTCCAACCAGCTCCGCCTCCTTCTCCCTCTCACCCAACTCCCTCACACCGTCGACCTCCGACCAGCACTGCTTGCGTTCTCCCTCTCACCCAACCCCCTCACACCGGCGACTCCAACCAGCCCCGCCCCTCTCAGCTAACTCCCTCACACTGCCTGCCTTCTCCCTTTCACCTAACTTACTCACACCGTCGACCTTTGAAATTGGGGTGGTGCAGGGTTTCGATTTGGGGGTGATGTGGGGTAGGGGTAGGTTTCGAATTTAGGTATGAAGGTAAGGTTTCGAATTTGGATGGTGAAGTGGAGGAAGGGTGAATTATTGGTGGTGGTGGGAATGGTAGTTGTGGTGGGATGATGAAGATGTGAGGAAGAAGAAGATGGGAAGAAAGAATGGAAAAATATAGGGTATAAGTAGTAAGGTAAAATAGATATTTCATAGGGGAGGGTGTTAGTATTTTGCAAAATATAGTAAGGTACTTCAAGTTAAAAATTGACATCAAAAGGTATCAATCTGCCAAAATTCCCCTTCCATATAATGTATTTTATTTCCATCTTCTATTATGTATGTGTGCCCTTTCTAGAGAAATTGAAACATATATACACACTTCATGATTTCAAAGGATATTGAATATTTCAAACACTTCCTAATTCCTATTATAAGTATATTACTGTAGAGAAAATTGTTAAAATGATCTTAGATAACATGTGTAGATTGCATTTTAATCCTAGTAAATATATAATCTGCATAAATGATATATGATATTGGTTTAAAAGTTGCAGTTTAGTCTAATTTTTGGCAGACACGTTAGTCTTTTACGGGAATAGGGTTAAAAAAGGATTTTCAAAACTTAAACATTTCTTGAAAAAACGTGCACTTTAGTTCCTGATATGGTCGAAAAAGGTCCACTTTAATCCATCTTTTCGCCAAATTTAACGTCTCTGTCAAAAGAGATTAAATTGCACCTTTTATGCCAATGCCAATATGACTATACGAGGGATCATTATCTGCGCAGATCAAACATTTACACGGATTAAAATAAAGTTTGTACACATTATTTGAAATCATTTATGAGTTATCTATATTATGGTATTTACAAAATGAATTAACACCAAAGTGAAGATGGTCGATTAATATCGCTTCTTTTGAACCCGTTCAATGTATATATGTTTAATAATAAAACAAACTGAAGGCAGATAATAATATTAGCTTGACTTATTGTAGCATTATTTGTCCCTGCTGGGCAGACTTGTCGGAAAACTTTGATCCTTATCGACATGGTCTAATGACTAATGCTTCTTATGTATTTAAATTTTATTTATTCATCACCTTTAAAACCTTATAAATCTTCATGATTTTTTTACTTATTAGTTATTATATGACTCAATATATGACTATAATCAAGTGGCACAACTTATTATTCAATTCTTTTTTTCCTATTAAAAACGAAGAACAGTACAAATAATCAAGTAAGAAAAATATAATCTATGAATAACAATTTCTTTTGATAGTTCATTTCAACAAAAAAATAACAATTCATACATGTTAAAATGTACATTCCACATTGCAAGTCAATGTCTTCCCGTGTCAATATATAAGATCATGGACTACTCCCTCTATCGTCAATTCATTTTAGAGTGAAACACATAGACTCTTAATAATACATATTACAAATAACAAATATGTTTGCACCTAGGGTTGTGAGCGAACGTAAAAGGTTCGATTTGGCTCGCAGTATTCGGTTCGAAATCAAACAGTTCGATTTAGTTCGGCTCGCATATCAATAGAGAATTTTTCCTTATTTATACTCTAAAATCCTGAAAAATCACTTTCACTTCATATCTCTTTATTTCCTACTCATTACTCATGAGTCATCTCCCTCTCATCCGCCAAAATGTCCAATCGCATCGAACATTTTTGCAAACCGAACCGAACTTGTTCGCAATAGTTCGGTATGGTTCGAGCTCATGCGTACCGAACTCAAACGTAGTTACGTTCGGTATTGTTCGGTCCGTTTACCGCCCTACTTGCACCGCATATAGATAGTCCAACAAACAAAATTTTATAAAAATATTCATAATATAATAACAAAACTTAAGTTGAAGACTAATAACGGTAGTATTCGTGTATTGAATGGAACTCTAGTTTATCGTGGATCCGAAAAGTCCAAGCAATACCCATAAAAATAACTATTAACTCATGCTTAAAATTACCTTGTGTATCGAAAAGGGTTGAACGTAGAAACTCACTATGAATGAATTTGAGAAGGAAGACAAGGGAACAATGTTGTAAGCAGTAAATGGTGTTGTTACTAAAACAATTACCGAATACCGATTCTAATAAGTAGATGGTGTTATTAAAGGATGATGAAGCACCTGTGTATATTCATCTTTATGATCTAAACATTTTATGATCTAAACATAACTAGCAATCTGACACACACACACACTAGTACAAAATCACTCTTAGACAGCACCACTTAGACAACACAAACTAAAAAAACGCAACCTAAGTCTCACTTAGACAGCGCTCTAATGCGCGCACCAAACTTCATAAGCGACCACCACCAGTACGTAGTATCGACTTCGACCACATTCAACCACCATCTTCGACCCCCAAATCAATTTAATTCGTCAGCTTCGTCAATTATTCGTCGAAAGTGTTAATGTGAAAACTAGTGTGCCCACTTTATCCGCCTTGCAGCGTGTCAAGAAGGACGACGAAACCTTTGTGGTTCTTCCTCAATCCAGGTAACATCTATTATTCTAATTAATTTTGTTGTTTATCAATTTAGGGTTCTATAATTGTGATATTTGACAAACTAGAAATAAAGCGTATGTAATAATTAGCTGCTATTTTGGCTGAAATTAAAAGTCGATTTTTCACAAGTTTTGGGTTTACTGTTCACAATAAATATTTACGAGAAATAGAGAAATTGAAGGGCTTTTTGAAACGACTAACATGGAAATTTGAGTTTAAAAATTGTTGCTTTATGAATATATTTGTTGGTTGTTTACGATTCTGAAATTGAGAGGCAGAGCTTTATTTTAGAATCGTTAAAATACAGATGGGAATTTTGAGAGCAAATGAAGTTAGGAGAGGCCTTATTTTTTAATTGTTTATGATTTTGTATTATTACTCCAATAGTATCACTGTATCACTATGCCTAACTATATTTTACTTGCATTGTTAGTTTGAATATTTAATTGAATGGTTATTTGAATAATGACTTTTTGTGTTAAAAATATATGCTAATAAGATTGTATTAACATATGGTAGATGTTAACTATGGACAAAAGTTGGATGTTTGCCCATCAATTATCTAAGGAATATGCAATTGGTGTGAAAGTTTTCATTAACAATGTTGTTAAATATGCGAAATATAAAGATTGTATTGCATGTCCTTGTCGTGAGTGTGTAAATCTTAACATGGTGGACAAATTCGAGTTGGAGGATCATTTGATGCGTATAGGTATAAATCAAAGGTGTACCTGTTGGACTGACCATGGTGAGAGTAGTGTTCAGTCAGTTTTTAGTGAGACCAATTTTGGGCATAAAGATAGTGTTGACAGAGATACGGGGAGTGAAAATATTCCGATGGTGTTAGAGGAGGAACTGATTGATCGTCCTGAACGGTTAGAGAGGTTAAAAAATGATTCAGATCAACCTTTATGGGATGGATGTACTAAGTTCACAAAATTGGATGCAGTTTTAACATTATTCAATTGTAAAGCTACTCAAGGACTGACTGATGCATGTTTCACTGACATACTTAGTAAGGTCAGTGATATGTTGCCCGACGGTAATGTATTACCTCGGAGAACATATGATGCCAAACAAATCCTTAATTCCATTGGTCTGAAAAAAGAAAGGATACATGCTTGTGTTAACGATTGTATCTTATTTAGAAATGAGCATGCATCTTTGAATGAGTGTCCAGTTTGTAATGCTCAACGGTATAAGAAAGGGCGATCTGTACCGGCTAAGGTGATGTACTATTTCCCACTTATTCCCAGACTTAGATGTATGTACAGAAGCGCAGACTATGCAAAATATTTGACGTGGCATGCAAATGAGAGAATACGAGATGGTAAACTCAGACATCCAGCCGATGCGCGTCAGTGGAAAAAATTCGATAATATGTATCCTGATTTTGCAGTAGAACCAAGAAATTTACGGTTGGTATTATCAGCTGATGGAATGAATCCTCATGTACCTCACATAGTACTTGGACAGTTGTTTTAGCTGTGTACAATTTACCACCGAAGCTTTGCATGAAAAGGAAGTATATGATGCTTACCATGTTAATATCGGGGGCCAAACAACCTGGGAATGATATCGATGTGTACTTAGCACCTTTGATTGAAGATTTGAAGTTATTGTGGGAAGAGGCTGTGCAAGTATATGATGGGTTGAGAAAAGAAAATTTTAATTTAAGGGCCATGTTATTTGGAACGGTGAATGACTTTCCAGCTTATGGAAATTTATATGGGTACAGTGTAAAAGGGCGAAATGCATGTCCAAAATGTGAAGACCACACCGACAATGTGCGATTGCAATATAGTAGGAAAGAAGTGTATATGGGGCATCGTCGATTTTTGCCAGATGATCATGAATTCAGAGGAGCAGCGTCAATGTTTGATGGAAAATGTGAGACTCGTGGCCCTCCTCCAGTTTTGACCGGTGAAAATGTGTTTGAGAAAGTAAAAGATCTACGAACTATATTGGGCAAGGAAAAGTCTAAGTTAGTTCCTTCTAAGGGTTGGAAAAAGTGTTCAATTTTTTGGGAGTTGAGTTATTTGAAGGATTTATCTGTGAGACACTTCATAGATGTGATGCATCAAGAGAAAAATATAACTGAAAGTTTTCTTGGTACGTTGTTGGGTATAAAAGGTAAAACAAATCAATAGCTATCTAAGTGTTTTTCACTTAGACAGCAGCCTCCTTAATAGCGTTTGTTTATGCTGTCTAAGAGGGGTTTTGAGCGTTGTCTAAGACGTTTTTTGTACTAGTGACAACACAAATAAAAGAATAAAATGTGTATTATATAATATTATATGCATATGCCTTTGACATATTTCCCTCCATATATTACATATCTAAACTGGAAAATTATCAACACGCCGAAAACAACGAATAAAATGTGTAAAACTAAAATATGTCATCAAGAAATTAGAGAAGGAAAATGTTATAAAAATCAGCCAAAGCGACTACAAATTACAAATCAAGAGAAGCATTCGGCACTAGATAGATAGTACACGTTGTATGTAAACTACGAGCCCGATCATTTATCAAAATAACACACAGAGGCACAAATACAGAAACATGACGCAAAAGTAGCCGAAACAAGGGTGTCTGATCAATGTGTGATAATTTTAATAGGTCATGATGAGGCCCAATGTTTATAAGATCCATAATTGTACTCACTTAGTACAACCAGATTTCTTCCAGCTAAGCCCACACGAGCTGGCCCAATTAAAGGCCTCGAGTTCTCTCTCCTGGTGTACTCCACCGTTGAGATCAGGCCAAGTGTCATCATCCTAGGGAGTGAAGGTACACCGTTCTCTCTCCAGTTTCCATAAATAGTACTGTACCATCATCCATTTGAGGTAATCCTATTCCAAGTACTATAGATATTTTAGAGATCTGATATTTGACTCTCACTTAAGATCCCGAACTGACTTAAGCATCGGAGTGTTTGTGGTCGGCCCTCGACCACACTTTCAGGTCGTAGAATAATTTGGGAAGAGAGCTGGCTTCACGAGGGTCGGGAAGGCATATCGGAGATTGCCCGAAGAGAACCATTTCAACGAGGCTATTTCGCATTTCACCTAGTCCGGAGCAGGACGTTGATTCTCCAGTTCGTGGTCCGCAAAGAACGGAAGATCAAGTGCTCGAAGTTGGAGTATCATCAGGTCATTTAACCAACGAGAAAGGTCATTCAACCCATTAGCCCACCGAGGCACAAGTCTAGAAACATGAAACACAATCGGCCGAAGCAAGGGCCCCTGATGAGTTTGCATACACTACTGGAGATCATTCGATTATTTATGTAGTATGAATAGCATAGTTGTACGTCTACGGATTAATGTGTGACATAACCCCACAAGTGGACAAAACAAGTTGTTTACCGTTCCAATTGAGGGCACCGAAGCTCGTCCAAAACATAAAGAATAAAAAAAGTTACGTAAACAAGGATGTACAGAAAGAATAACAATGAATATAAACAGAAGAGAAACCACCGTCACTGCAATTTTTTTTTTTTTGTAAATTAGCGATGTATCGAACCCATGACCTTCTGGTCACTAGCAAGAGCCTTTTCCACTAGGCTATTCGATTAACTCTCCGTCACTGCACTTATAAGACATAAAACACCAATCAGAGTTAACGATGTAATTACAAAAAAAGAACGGTTAAAACAGCCTAACGATAAAAATATATTAATAGTAGAAATTAACGCCATACCAATAAAAACGTGAAAACTATTCCAGTGAACCTAGATGAAAAGAAAGTAGAGAAAGAAGCTATTTATAAAGATAACACCAACCTAGATTAACGGTCGAGGATAACAGCCAAACTCGTAATCCATCACAATGGAACACATTGCAACATCAATAAATGTTTACTGTATTTTCTAGCATAGTAGGAACGATTGCAGCAGGAAACAATTGCCTACAAAGAAAGAAGTTCCTGATCAAACGAGGTGTACGAAATAGGAAATTTCAATTGTCAAGATCCAAGCCTATAACACGCAAGAAATTGGATAATATTGTATCGGAGATAAGGACTATGAACAGTGAGGAGGGCCCATACCAACACGTCACGAGGAAACATTAGAAGACGTCGTCCGAAAAGATCACGAATTACAAATTTTGCCACTCATTTGCCACTGTGCACATAGTAAACTGCGCATTTAGTTCACGAGTCGGGTCTTTCAACCCTTTTGTCCACGTAGGCACAAATCTGAAAGCACAACGTACGTAGTAACTGAAATGGGAGCGTCCAATGAATGTATGTGGACACGTTAGATGAGGTTATTTCTAGTGCTGTTATCGAACCGGGTTCGAGCGGGTAACGGGTTACCCGGCCGGGTTTTAATTTTACCGAGCCGGGTAATTACCCGGTTATGACGAGCCAGGTAGCAAATGTAAAATGTCTATTTAAAAATTTCTATTTAAAAATTTTATTTTTAGCCGGGCGACGAGCGGGTTCCGAGTTATCCCCAAATTTCTATTTAAAAATTTTATTTTTGGGGTTCTCTTCAAACATTTTTGGTTGTTTAATGCAAATCTGAGAATTCTTTTCAATACTAATTTGATATTGGTCCTTTAACAACACTAGTTATTTCATTCTCCATAGTATGGACAAAATAAAACATCCTCCTCCCTAGTTCTCCCCTATATGACCGTACCCTACCCAATTTAATTTAAAATCATTTCCATTCTTTATGTAGACGAAATCCAATACTCCCTCCAATCCAAAAGTAATGTCTTTCTAGACATTTCACACAAATTAAGAAACAATCATTACATTCACACTTTTCATTTATACCCCTATAAAGCAATCATTAATAACCCACTTTTCAATTAACTATATGATGCAATCATTACTTTTTAGGGATATTAAGGGAAAAAGTGATACATTGTGCATTGATTTATGTAAAAAGACAATATTTTTGGATATTCTTGAAATGTCTAAAAAGACATTACTTTTGGATTGGAGGGAGTATAATTTAAGATCATTTCCATTGTTTTGTAGACAAAATCCAATTTAATTTAAAATCATTTCCATTCTTAATTGTTAGCCAAAAAGTTTAGGTGCTAAGTGAATTCACGCCTTTATCACTAACACTATAGTTTTGGTAAAGATTAAACTACTAAAAATAAACTATATATTCTTCTTTTTTTTGTAAATTAACGATGAGGTGAATATCGAACCCAGGATCTTCTGGTCACTGGCAAGAAGCTTTTCCACTAAATATTCTTAATCACTAAAAATAAACTAGATATTCTTCTAAAATGGGGATAGTATTTAATTTGAATATTTATTTCCTAAAAATGTGGTGATTAATTAGTTCCTATTTACATAATTATAAACTCTTCGGCAATGGGAAGTGTGCCCAAACACTAGTACATAAAGATATAAACCTCTTCACTGAGCTCATTTTTATTCAAACAAACAAAGCAAAAGTCAAATTAGTCACTCAATCCTCCAGCCCGCCAATCAAACACCCCTCACCCCCCCCCCCCCCCCCCCCCTCCCACCCCCACCCCCATCCCCTTTTATTTTTTCCTCCTTTCTAGGTTTTAAGATATAGTGTTTCAAGATTCATCTTGGTAATCTGTATCTCTTTACCTAAATCTTTTGCATTTTTTTTCCACAAGCTAATAAAGTATTCCATTTTCTTGTCCCAAATTGTTTGTCCAATAATGGGTCCTTGTACCAGAGCAAGAAGTGGTGTTTCAAAATCAAGAAAAGTAGACATAAAGAAGCAGACTATCAACCAGTTTCAGAACAATATTTCTGCAACTAAGAACCTCAAAAACAAGAAAACTAGAAGATGTTGTAAGAAGATTCAAGAGGCCAATGAAGACAACTCAAATATTGCTACACCTCCATTGTCTCCAGTGAAAAGCTACAACAACAATGAAACTCAAACTCATCAAGGTATCAATAATACGACGTCGTTTAATTGTTCAACTCCCAAATCTGAAAAGTCTAGGATACCAGAGATTACAACATGCCCACCAGCACCAAAGAAGAGGAAAATCATCAGAAGTGGTTGTTCAAGCTTGAAGAGGACCCCTGTTTCTTTCTATGCAACTCCAGAGTTAGAACTCTTCTTCTTGTATGGTCTTCCAAAAATATAATTTATTGTATGTAGAAATAATTATTATGTAATGGGTAGATATTAGCGCTTCAGTTGTGCCCATGGGGCATATCGAGGACTGCCCTTGTCGGACTTGCCCATGGGGGCAAGTTCAGGGCAGTCCTCGATAGTGGGTGCCCCAGGGATTGCCCTTGTCGAACTTGTCTATGGGGGCAAATTCAGGGCAGTCCTTGTCGGTGTGTGCTCCTAGGGCACAACTGAAGCGCTAATAGTAGAGCTGTTAACTAGCCGGTTATTCTGGATTCGAACCGGAACTCGACCTGGAAATCTGGCTCAAGGACTCGACTCGATAACAATGGACATTTTTGGGTTGCCTTTAATATATTATAGGTATAGATATGTAGACTTTTGATGGTCAATAGAATTAGTGTTAGTGTGTGAGGATTTTAGTTTGTTGGTGATGTTAGAAGAAGCAAATTAAAGTTATTGACTTTTTCTTTGCTTTGAAGCTAATGATAGTTGGTGTTTATGCTAGTTTCTCTTAGTGTAGGGTACACTAATGAGTTAACTTAGCTAGTGCAGTTTGTACTTTATTTCTTATGGTGTTGATCAATATAAGTATTTTTTGCTTGATTTGTTTCATTACTCATGAAATATTATTATTGCACTATTTGGTCAATCTTTCTCTATGTGGGTGTGTTATTATTGTACATATATTACTTTATTTTATTTTTGAAAATTAGTGATAAAAATATGAGAATAGTATTACAAATAATGAGTATAAAAATTATTGCACTATTTGGTCAATTTTTCTCTTTATGTGCGTGTGTTATTATTGCACACATATATATATAATATATATATATATATATATATATATATATATTTGTAATTTAGCGATGAAAGTATGAGTAAAATAGTAGGGGTGTGGATGAAAATCGAAACCGAGCCGAACCGAACCGGAACCGAACCGAAAAGAACCGATTTTGTTAGAACCGATTGAAACCGGACCGATTTCGGTTCCGCCTTTGAGGGAACCGAACCGACGCGGTTCGTCTTGTGGGAGAACCGATAAAAACCGAACCGAACCGATGTCTAATTTTATGTAGAAAAAATTAAGTTTAGTAAAGGATAATTGGTGAGAGGATTCAACATTGTTTATTGTTAGTATGATATAATAGTTGATAAGTGAATATGTTTTGAGCTAATAATATAAATATACATATATATTTAAAAATTGGTACCGTGTGACAAATGTGTGTACAAATTTCGAAACTAGTTTTAAAATTAGCTCGTTAAACTTATACAGAGTAGATATATCTTTGAAACTTAATTATGTTTTACATTTAATATAAAACAATACTAATCACATTTAGATTTGAGTCCAAAATGAATAATAATATTAGCTAGAAACGAACAGACCTAATATTTCAAAGCCGAAAGTGGGTTCAAATTTAGGTCCAAAACACGAGGCCCAGAACCGGCCCAGAACCGAAACCGAACCGGAACCGACCTAGAACCGAGATGAACCGAACCGTTTAGAACCGAACCAATTTCGGTTCTATCTGGCGTAGAACCGATAATATCGGTTCGGTTTTTATTTTTGTCCAAAACCGAACCGAACCGAACCGTGCACACCCCTATAAAATAGTATTACAAATAATAAATACAAAAATTATTAATTAAGAGAGTTAAAATAAAATATGAGACAAGCGTCTCTAACGAGACTTGAACCCAGGCTATTGAGCCAACGGCACACATAGATTATGTTAATCTCTTCAACTGTCATCTCAATATATAGTACTCCCTATGTTTCAATATGTTTGATTGTTTAGAAATTTTGTCATGTTGTAAAATATTTGATTGTTTACATTTTCAATGAACTTTTAAGCTATTTTCTCTTTTTTGCCCATATAAAGTACTTTTTGTCCCCAATAAAATAACACTCCAACACCTTTATTTGAGGACATATTAGTAATCTTACACCATTCATTAATAAAGTAGGTTTTCCCTAAACAATCAAACATATCGAAATGGAGGGAGTATGTATGAAGAGAAAAGGTTGAATTAGATTTTTTAGTTCAATCGTTTAATATTGGAAAAGAAGATTGTATTTACATTTTTCGAATAATTATTTGGTTCGCTCCCTGAACTTTAGTAATTTTTATACTATTATTCGTTCTACGGTAACAAAATCTAATTAAGTGTAAAATTAAAAGTATTGATTATGATTATCTAATTTGAGAATTTCATATTTTGTTACAAAGTATGAAGGGTAATTGTAATCTTATCCAGACTTTGACTAAGTGCAGAGATTTTTATGATAATATTATGGGTGTGCATAAAATTTGAAACCGAACTGAACCAAATGAATTGAACAAAAAATAACAGATATTTTCGAAGTCGAATCGATTTAGCTTCTGCCTAAAAGAAAATTGATGCTACTCGAACTGAACAAATGGTTAAATTATTATTTTTTTAGAAAAGAATTAAGCTTAACAGACAACAGTTGACAAAGAATTTAGATGTGTTCAATATTAGTATAATGTAGTAAGTAATATCTAAATATTTTTAAATCTAATAGAATTTGGAAGACAAAGATAGGTAACATAATTGGTGACATTTGATGAATGTATATGGAAAATTTAGAATTAATTTAGAAACGAGTTCATTGATTAGTAGAGTCATTTATATCTAAGGGAGTTGCAATGACTCATTCATTACATAAGATTGGTATCAGTTGTCAAAATCTATTTAGCAAGACATATATATGAATAAATTAAGTCAAGGGTGTTGATGTTATGGAAGTAACTCTTATGAACTTTTGATGACCATATGATGATATTTATGCTTATAAAGTGATATATTTCTAAGGAGACCCAAAACTAAATTTATCTGTCAAAGTGATGTCTGAAAAATATATTTTTTTGCCTATATCAATCGTACCAAATTGGATCAAACAAGTATTTTGAATAGAACAGGACTATCAATTGAATGTTTACATTCAATGAATCATGTCTAATATTTGATTCTTCTAGCAATTGAAAAATTGATGCGAAAGAAGTACCCCTTGACTAATGTTTTTCAAAATGTTTGGATCAATTAAAAATCATTTCATGATGTGATCATATAATAAGGGAGAAAAAGGATCACGTCCCAAATATAACCTCATTAGAAGGTTATATGAATGACGTAGAGACTTCTATATGCACCTGTATAAGCAGACAAATAAAATGAATGTTTAGAAGATCCACTTATTAAATCATGAAAGTCATTAAAATTTGTTGGAAATTTTATTTGTATGAACCTATATTTGATAGGAGTTTATAGTAACAAATAAAAATTCTTGAAATGTTAAGAAAATCAGTGGGAGCTACATTTTTTAGTCCTATATGTAACTGACATACTATTCTTGAGGTATAGGATGTATATGATTATAGATCTTCTATAAATTATATTAGGATAAGACTCACGGATTTCATAAGTCACAACATTTGTTTTAGTTTATCGAGCATCTCATTCTTTACTATAAACAAGAAGCTGTGAGCAAAAGGGTTATTATACTGGGACATAAGGTTTACTCACAAGATCATGAGAATGCACTAACATCTCTATGCTCTAAAAGGTATGAAGAGTATCATCACAAGCAACACCATAGTAATAGTCACTAGACCACTATGATTGTTATAACGGAAGCTAACAGTCTATGACTAATGCGGTGAACAACAAAGATAAAGGAATAACTTAAAGTAAGCATATTTAACGTGACATTCCTAACAATGTGTTATAACTAATCCACGAACAGAGCCATCAGAAATTTCACTATAACGGGAAGAAAGAATACAAATGATCAAACTATGATCTCAGATGAATAATATTACAACTCCAAATTACAAAAGAATAGAAAATATGAAATCTATTGTATGTATTTTAATCTCATAGATCTCAAAGTAATAGAAAACTAGAAATCTATTATCTGAGTCTTCGATCTTTTTGCCGCATGTCAGGTCTTATAGAAAATACCTCTATTTAGAGGTTTCATTAAGACACCTAAAATGAATTACTTATATTCCAAAAAAAGTCCACATTAGTTACATACCAAATGTAATTACTTATTCTTCAAGATAGAACCTTAATAAATAATAATTTGCTCACCAATTATTTCCTTAATAAATTGGCCTATTCAAGTCACCATATTCACCAAATCTCCACCTTGACTTTAATCTTCATTAGATATCAGCTACACCTTAATTTAGAATTATCCGGATGTTAAAAATTAAAGCACAAACATGCCTTGTGACTTGTGAGACTAGAACCAATGACCTAAACCTTCCAAGGGAAAGCTCAAACCAAGCAAGCTACACTTTCGATTGGATTAGTTACACTTTTCACATTATATATCAAAAACCCTAAAAATCATATATATTATACTCCCTTCGTTTTTTATTATATGACATTCTAGACATTTTCAAATAGATTAAGAAAAATTAAAAGTTGTCGTTAGTACATTTAAAATGTAAAATGTCAATTGGTTGTTGCTATATTAGTTAGTTGATAATTTTAATGAAAAAAGTAAGCAAAAAAATACATTGAAATTGTAAAAAACACATTAAAATATAAAACGTCATATATGAACAAACAAAACCGAAAATCTAAAACGTCATATAAAAAATCGAAAAAAAGTATATAACAGTATCAACCATGGGAAGGCTCAAAGCTCTTTACCCCGTGGCCAATACATACTTGAGCACTGTCTAAGCCCTTTTTTATAACACCGACTCTACCGAATCTCGCCAAAATGAACACATAAACATCCCTAGTACAATTGATGTTAGGTTTGAAATGGGTGTCCATCTTCATGATTTGAAAGCATGAATATCCATATTGGGTTTATTAAGGTTGTCGTTTTTCCCAAAAATAATTTAAAGCAAAAGAAAAGGTAATAATAATAATAAGTAATAATAATAATAATAATAAGTGATGGCAGAAGTTGTCAGCTGATTGATTGGGGTATCTAATTGAGTTGTGTGTCTGAAATTAAGCAAACATCGAAGAAGGGAATCCAATGAAGAATGCCTCGTGCGGCTTCTACTCATTTTGATGCTCTTTTATTTATTAAAAGAATCCCAAGATATTTCATTCATTATTCCATCTAATGCTCTTCATTTTCTATGCCCATTCCTACAACCAAAACGATTTAACTCATTTTATTAGGACAAAAATTTATAAACTTTGTAATAATGCAATAAAGCTTCTCGAGTAAAGAGCTTGGCCGCCTACAATTTGCTTCTCAAGGTCTGTTTTCTTTTAAAAAATAATTGTTGACAAACCAAAGTTAATTAATTACTAAGTACTATAAATCTTACTACATGTGGTTCATAAATTATAAATTATAGTAATTTATTATCTCATTAAAAAAATATTTTATTCAGAAATAACGAAATTTTTTGTAATTACGGCTTTTTGATAATTCACCAATTGACCCCTTTCTTAATCCAGCTCGTTACTATTAGGATAATTGTGATTGAGCCATGTCTCGTACAATATGAGGCTTATAAATACTGGACTCTATCACCTTCATACTTATATATTGAAAAATATAATCATCTAGTCGAAATGTACTTTATTAAGGATTAAGAAAAATTGTTATCATTCTCACAAACAAATGCAACCTCAAAAGAAAACTGAATTATTAGAGTAAAGAAAAGAATGAGTTGAAAAGTATATCAAATTCTTAAATAATCAATTATTATAGAAAACTAATTTTTTGTGGACAACAAATTGTTTGAAACAAATGGAGTATATATATATATAATTTCTTTTTCTGAAAATTAACGATATAAGATTGGACATATGAATATAATAGTATTACAAATAATGAATATAAAAATTACTGACTAATAGATCGTTAAGATAAAAAGATGATTAAACCAAAACATCTTAGTCAGAAGCTTGGGTCGTATGTCAACAGACTATGAAGCTATCGACATATATATAATTACTCTTTAAAATAAAAATAATCTCTAAAGCAAAAAAATTTATTAGAGCTAAAGATGAAAAATAAATTTAAAAATAAATTATATTTATAAACAATCAAATTTTTGTTAGACAATAAATCTATTTCAAAAGGGATGAAGTAATTCGTAAGGTTTAATTAATTAAAGACAAATCATATGATGATAAGTGATAAGTGGTAGTGTGGCTTCGATGCATGCATGAATACTTAGGAAATACTATTTTAATGCATTTTTGCCACCTGAAATTAATTAAATGATAAAACTACGTTTTGTCATCAGTTCAAATATAATTGCACATCTTACTATAGAGCTAATTGTTGAAATGATCCTCAATAATGAGATTGGATTGCACTTTGGTCCCCAATAGTTACATGGTTGCACATTAGTTTCCAAAAGTTGTCATAAATTTGTATTTTAGTCTCCACGTCAAGTTTTTTGTTAACATTTCAGGTTATGCGTTAAAATTGGGGTAAAAATTATACTACCTCCGTCCCTAAAAGATTGTCACATTTTGACTTTTGATAGTCAAACATTACAAAATTTGATCATGAATTCTCATTAAACGATAAGAAATAATATAGTCTTGTGAGACCTTATTAGATTCGTCTCAATATATATTTTTAAAATATTAACTTTTTATAACTTTTTCACATGTAGAATAATAGATATTTATGTTTTAAATCGTGTTTTGTTGACCACTAAAAGTCAAAATGTGACAATCTTTTAGGGACGGAGGGAGTAATTTTTAAGATTGAAGTTGATTTTTTGCCCCAATAGTGACAAAATGAAACTCCTCAACTCTAATTGAGATGAGGAAGAAAGGGAGTTTTGGATGAAGAGGGTTGAAGAGTTTCATTTTGGCACCAATTATGAAAAAAAAAATCCAACTTTAAGTCTTAAAATTATATTTTTACCTCAATTTTAATGCCTAAACCTGAAATGTTAACGGATAACTTGACATGGGGACTAAAGTGCAATGTTTTGGCCACTTTCGGGGACTAACAACTATTGGGACCAAAGTGCAATCCGATCTCATTATCGGGAACCATTTCAGCAATTATCTCCCTTGATGTAACAGTAAAGTAGGATTTGCTGAACTTTACGGGATCAGATAATAAATTGGACAAGAGCAAAACAAAAATATAAGTTTTTTATTGCAAACGTACTTTCTTTTTTGCGATGATTAGCGATCAAGTGAGTTTTGATAGCACAAAACATTATAGTTATTAATAATAGCTTTTTCAACTAGTCTATTCGATTATGTCTATTACACACGTAGTTATTAGTGAGTAGTGACCAATAGAAAAATGATAACGTTCTGTTCAACAAGAAGAATAAAGTGTGCGCCTCTGTCGTGAATACCCAAAGAAAGGATTTGGAAAATAAGGCGATTTTTTCACTTGTCATCCTCGCTATTTTTACATCAATTCTAATAGGTAGTGCATCAAAACATCAACATGTCACAATAGTTCTATCATTGAGCTTCTAACATTGAAGTTCATAATTCAAATCTTAACACTAGCAAAAAAAAAATTGGTACGGCCATCATAACACATATGTGAGCCCCAAACGTGCCTACGCTAGTTTCCAACATGGTAACGTTAGGGCCTGACCCTCTAAAAGTGGGTCTTGAATCGAACAAGGCCAACCATCCCCTTAGCAACGGGCCCGATTCATTAAGAGGCTTGGGAGTTGGACACTGGTACAGTGCACCAAAACATCAACATGCCACAATGGTTCTGTCATTGAGCTTCTATCAATGAAGTTCATAGTTCAAATCCTAACACTAACAAAAAGAATTGGTACTGCCATTATACTGCATCTGTGAGGCCCAAATGTGCCCACACTAGTTTCCAACGTGGTAACGATAGGGCCTGACCCTTTAAAAGCGGGTCTTGAACCGAACAGGGCCAACCATCCCCTTATCAACCGGCCCCCATTCATTAACAGGCTTGGGAGTTAGGACACTCGAACAGTGCATCAAAACATCAACATGTCACAATGGTTACGTCATTGAGATTCTATCATTGAAGTTCATAGTTCAAATCCTAATACTAACAAAAAAAATTTGGTACTGCCGTCATATCAGGCCCAAACGTGCCTAGCTAATTTCCAACGTGACAATGTTAGGGCCTGACCTTCTAAAAGCGGGTCTTGAACCGAACAGGGCCAACCATCCCCTTAACAACCGGGCCCGATTCATTAACAGGCTTGGGAGTTGGGACATTCGAACATGGTCCAGGCCCGTTCGGCCCAAGTTTTTTGGACATGTATGCAATTTCAATCGAACTCGAAATGGGTCTGGCAAACTCGAGTCAGACTAATGACCGAATTAATGGACCAATTTTGTCAAGTCTATATTGCAATTTTACTTCTCCAAAACTATCCATTTTAGTCCCTCAAATTTACAAGTATTGACTTTTCCTATTAAATTCCCCTAAATTTCAACAAGCGTTACAATTTGAACAAAATACTAAGGGCCTCTACAGGCCCCAGCTAAGTTGTTAGTACTAAATTCAAGCAAAACTATCTCAATTGGACAATCATTTTGGGACAAAATTAAGAATTTGGAAGATGAAAAAGGCAGGAGGAACGGACAAGAAAAGGGTCCGTAGATCATCAGCTGCCGTCGCTAACGGCTCCAGAGATCCCACAGATACCCCTCCTAGGGTATTTTCTTTTTATTTTTCATCTTTGGATTTAAATTTTCGGTTTCATTGTTGACCATTTATTTATTTTGATGTTATTTCATTAAAGATTGGGGCTTGTTAGTAAATTAAGTGATATTTTGTGTAATTTGGAGACTTTAGGTGTGAATTTGATCTTATAATGGGACCATTTATTGAACTTAATGTCCTTGCATTAAATATTGTGACTTTTTAGTCGATTAAGGTGCATTTTTATAATTTGGGGACTTTAATTGTGAATTTGATTTTGTAATTTTTTGTTTGCCTCAATATTTTGAGAATTATGTAGATTCGGGATCTGTTTGAAAAATTTACTATGCAAATTAATTGATTTTGTTAAGTTGGTTTTGTTTCGATATTTTGGAAATAATAGTACCCTATAGAGATCAGGGGTACCTCATGGAGGGGGAGGGGGGTTGGGAATTATTGTAATCTATCAAAAAAGAGTGCCCTATTTTCTTTTTTGGCTGTTTGTTTCATTAAGTCATTTTGTCATGTGATTGGTCGAACAAGATTGGTGAAATGATCAATGAGTGTATGACTTTAGATATTGGCAGAATGTATATGTGTTTGTGTGTAGTAAGGTTGGTTCTTTATGACAAATTGATGAGGTTTAAAGCTAAAAGATGCTCAGACAATATTCACGTCGAATTGCGAAACTTTAGAGCTCACATTGACTGAGTTTATCTGTACGTCGGTGTGATCAGAAAAAAAAAATGTTTGGGTAGTATTTTCTTCACTTTATGGATTGTGTTTTCTCCAAAAAACAAAAATTTAACATGGTAATGTAAAAGTATTTGCTGGTTTTTGTTTGGTTTGGTTGTCTTCAAAATCCATCTACACATGCCTTCTCTTGACACCTCCTCAAACCCTGTCTGCTGTTAGTCATGAGAGATAGGAAACCATTTATACACCATTAATTTGTTTGAACTTTAGATAACATGATTTACTTTGCATAGACATAATGAGTTACTATACATAGTTAATACCTTAAAAATTTGCAAGTGAACATTAGAAACCATAAAAAAATAAATGGCAGTTAATGATATGTCTCTAGAAGGGTCTATTGCTTCTGCCCCCATTTTATATGACTGGCTGGCTCACTCTGGAAGATTTATCATTGAAACAATTGACTATTTGATGATGGAAATGATTTATCATTGAAACAATTGACTGTTCTTTTCGGAAGCAGGCTGCTAAGAAGGATGCCTTCCAATTGTTTGCTGAGAAAGTTAGAGATCACAAAGAGATGGAATCTAGGTGGGCTGTATTACAGGAGACTCGTGTTGAATATTTTAGAGGAAAAGACTTTGTTGGGTTTTTGAAAAGTCATGCGGAGATAAAAGACATCCTGGAAGATGATAACAATCTAGAAGTTGAAGATATTGCCAACGTTTTACTACGAAGGAATCTTCTGATTCGCTGTGATCGCGTGGTAAAAACTGTTCGGCCTGGGAAGAAGAAATTATCAACTTGGCCTGCTCACCTAGAGATATACCGTGTGAGTTCTGATCATTAGTATTATATATTTTAAGTTTGTATCGTCGATGCTTTTCGAGTATTTTAGCTTATCCAAAAGAATCACACTAAAACACCCTCTATGATTCTGTAGATGTAGCTTCTGGTGATGACTTGCATAGTTTTAGTATTTCTTTCTTTCGTTTTTATTTTCACTGAGAAGTTTATATTAAGTCAGAAATTTACCAGCTCCTTAACCATTGACTTACGCTCGGGCAATCCTTGTATATCAGAATGGCTCCTCTTCACTTTGTGAAAGGTAATGGTTAAAGCTGCTAGTTGAAGTCAGTTAAGAAGCAATATGATATTGATTAGAGTTCATCTGTTTTATTGTGAACCATCATAAGAAACTTAAATTGTCTCGTACTATGTTCTACTCCACTATCGTTTATACCATATTGATCATAAATTACAGTTGAGTCTGTTGTTCTGCCAACCTTTAATCTTTTGATAACGTATTGATGATAATTGTCGGGGTTGAGTACGGTAGTTTGCCAATGTTGAAATTGCTCTTATAAGTTAACTAATCTGCGTACATAGTTCTCAATCAGGTCTTCTATAGACATAAAAGGCTGAGTTATTTATTTTTGAGAATTCGCTAAATGCATGACTGAGACTCTAAAGAGTTGGATATAGACCAAAAACTCACATTCCGAGAATGAGAAAATTGTACTGCAGTACATTGCATATCAATTTGGACCATCTGGCATTTATATATATTAAAGTGTAGTTTCTGCATTAGTTATGTGGTCCATATTAGAATGAAAAACAATTTATTGGTTTTGATTGAACCATCGATCATTGTTGGACATGAGCCTCAGTTTCTAACTTTCTATTCTCTTTTTCTCATATCCATACGCTCTTGCTTTTGTTTTGACTAGGATGTGTAAGGTTACAGGATTTGAACTTGAGCTTCTTTAACAAGCAATGTCTACCCTTAAAAGTTTTTATTGGATCGCTTTGTTATCTCATTTTATTTACTTGTCCAAGGAAATTTAATAAGACATTTATTTTCTATTGGTTGCAGGATCAAGTGTTTTCAGATAATGACGCATTCTTTGCATGGGGTTTTGTAAAGCAGCGGCCGTTATGGCAAACTCTTCTTTCATTTTCCTGGCCTGTCCTGACTTTGGCAATATGCCTATTTCCTGTATATCCTCACAAGTGCAAGTTATTTATACTCTACACTTGTGCGGGGATTCTGCTTCTCATATTGTGCCTACTTCTGTGTAAGTATTCTGGTCCTGAGTCCTACCTTGTGCATGCCTTGGTAGTGTTATGTTACATAAGATTATCTGTTACTTTATCAGATATGGTTTTGGCTGCATTCTTTATTTTAACAGTTTCCATATCTTGATATCCTGGTCTGTCTTTCCTTGCCTCCCTTGCATCCTATTTCATCCACTCGCTCATCCTCTTTTATCCCTATGGAGGGTGTGTGGGACCACAACTGTTTAACGAGCTGCCTTTTTGTTAATGCAAATTTAATTGACCTACCACCCACTAGGGGTGCCTATGCCATCTTAGAGATTATAGGTAATACATGTATCTGATGCTTGCTCGTGTTTTTCTGTTGCTGTCTCGTATTCCTTTTTACCATCTTATTCCATAGCTAAATGGTTCTTGAACTACACTTCGAATTTTCTTACATCTTGATCAGTTTGCATGTTGGACTTTGGTCTGTGTCTTCAACTATATGTGCTTGTAATCCTGACATTAATTTTCTATTTCTCAACCTTTAACTGTTATTGGATCAAACTATTGGTTGCAGTGAGGGCCATCGCTTTTGGTGCTAGCTACGTTCTTCTTGGAAAGCGTGTCTGGTTTTTCCCTAACATCCTTGCTGAGGAGGCAACACTACAAGAACTATTCCAATTTTGGCCTAAGAAAGACGAGGACGAGCGGCCGAAATGGACTGCTAGGCTATTTTATGCGCTAGTGGCGGTGGTAGCTATATTACTTCTCAAACACCATGCTCCTGATGAAGCTGCCCGGGCAAGGTATCAAATCTTATCTCCTGATACTCTTACCTACTACAGATGCGTTGAAACATTTTCTATCCAGTCTTTCGCCTCTGCTGTTAATTGAGCTAAACATGTAAGTTCCTTTTGTAGGTATCATAAGCGTGTATCCAACATCATAGATGATGTCCTCGAGTGGTCTCCAACATTGGCTTTATCTGGGATGATGGAAAAACAGACCGTTTTCAACGTCACCGAGTCAAGTGACAATGTGACGGATGATTCCAATAATACTTCGGAAAATCTGACACCCTCGGATGCCTTAGACGAAGAAGTCATGTATGAGCATGACAGTGAAGAAGTTAAGAATGTTGATGAGACTGAGAAAGACCAAGATTGATGTGTTAAAACTTAAAAATATAGAATCTACTCCTTTTGTAGGTTTAGATACATATGATGCTTACCAGACAAGACTATTGATGTTGCTTCTTGTTTCTTATATTTCTATAAATTATGATCTTTGTTTGATCTCTCATTTTACTCGACTTCCTTACTTCGGGTTTTTTCGGGTAAAATGCAAAATGAGAAAAACTCCGTATTCCTTAGCCGGAAAGATATGCGACATCGAAGTTACAGCTTGAGAAATGAGAATAAAGTGTATCTTTGATGATATGACATTTAACCTTAAAGTGATGAGGAAATGACTGGATTTTGACTATTTTGTTTTTATATTTTTGGTTTTCATGGTGTGGAGTTTGTTGAAAGGTATGATTATTAATGTTAAGGTTAATTTGATGTTTGTTCCTTCACCAACCTTGTTAAAACATACTCTTACCTATCTAGCTGGTAAAAATTTGAGGACTAAAATGATTTGTCTATCATGGATTGGTAATGTACTTTATTTTCATTCTAATTTCGCTCATTTTATTGCAAAAAACAAACTTAAGATTCAAAATTTGAGTGTAGAGAATTTCACCATCATGGTATATATTGGTATGCCTATAATCTAGATGGTGGTATATATACACTTAAACTATAATTTTTTTCTATAAATTAGTGATGAGGTGAATTTCGAATCTAGGATCTTGTGGTCACTAGCAAAAGTTTTTTCACTATGCGATTCGATGAACTTTAGGCTAAAACTATAATTGATAATAAATACTACGAAAACCCATCTTAGAACAACATGCATAGTGTATCTTCTTATAGAAGTTCAATAAAAAACTCTGTAGTTTGTTTAATAAAAAATTCTCACACTTGATCAATTCATCAGTAATATATATCCTTAGAAAATGTTCTACTATGCCCAGAGTTTCAAGATATGAAAATAAAAATCAATATGACTTAAAAGATGCATGATCAAAATATGGAGGGTTATTGTGTCACAACAAAACTGTCGATTGCATGTATGCCGAGATTTTTCTTGACTGTCTATAACATTATGTAATTACGGGCAGATTCTCTATTGTTTAAGGTGGTTCAATTAAATCACCAAAAATTCTGATAGTTCGATTGGTAAGTTCATGAACTTTCATGTAAAAGTTATATTCACATCATATTATGTTACCTTTTATACATGGTCACACTTCTACATCTTTTTATACATGGCCACACTTATATTTCACAACTTTTGACGAGTCATATTAGCTAAAATTTCATCGTATGCTTTGTTGGTCCATGTATAATTTTTTTCTTAAATATAAATTTTATGTCTCTCCTTATTTAAATAATCTTTTTTCAAGCTTATAATTCTTTCATTTCTTAAAATTTATAACATTGAACTTTATAATACTTCATAAAATTAAGTTTTATGCAAAAAGAAATTTTTTTTTAATTAAATACTTGTTTTTATTTTATGAAAAATGTAATTTTTTTAACTTTTTAATAGAGATTGAGGTTTCTTGTTTTAATGTCCCAATGTTGGCTATTTAGTTTTGTTGATTTATTACAGGTGGTAACATCTTAGTGCGTGTTGGATTGAGGAGAAAATATGTCTTGCTAGCAATAAAGTTCATGTAGTTAGTTATAAACTACGTGTAGAATTGATTGAAGGCTAAAATATATTAAAAGCTAGAGGTGATTACCATTTGATCTCGGATAGTGGGACGTAATTGTATTTGAGTCTTAAATAGTTACAATTTACAACATTGCAAATTAGTTTTTTAAATGACATAAGTATTGCAATATAGTCATCGAAAGTAAAAAATATTACAGTATGATTCCCTGGAAAAAATAGAGACTACCAATGTGCAACGATTGTCACTATTGGGATTATATTCCAACACCTAAGTCACTTCCGGGAACTAATTTGTAACCATATAATTATTTCGGACCAAAGTACAACTTCGTCCCACTATATATTTCAAGCCAAGTCGACAATTGTTTCATGGAAGTTAGAACACAAAATAATTGTTAAAAAATCACCACCGTTAATTATTTATGTTGAATTGCATCAACAAGAAATGAACATTCGAAATGGTGAATTTTTACATGCAATTTAAGAGTTGGAGGTAGAGAACAATAAAAGACCATGTGATTAAAAATAGAAAAGATAATAATAATACTCATCATCAATTGCGACAAATTCTAGCAGTAGGATTTGTAACACAAACAGGTGCATACTTCTTCTTAGCCTCAGGGGTGCCTTTCTTGGGTTCATCTGCCAATGCAACTTTGGCAATGGAGCTAGCAGCCGCCGCGGCAACCGCCATCACAAGCTCCCTCCTCCCATTGCTGTTGTTGTTCTTGATCACCATGTTTTCACCCTCAGAAGAAGTGTCCTTTGAGGTGGCCTTGACGATGAAAACGCTGCGACGAGGGGTGGCATTGTGGAGCTTGGCAGCAGCAGAGGCACCCAAGAATGAGGCAGTCATTGTCATGGAAGCCATTGTTGTTTTTCTTCTTGATCACTCAAATTGATGCTTAGATAGTAGTTCTTTGTTGAGAATAAGAAGGTGGTGAGTTTAAAAAGATTGGAAATGTATATGATCTGATTTCTTATCCAATTAAGAGGGATTGTGTCCACTTGACTATTGACACATGTATTATTCTATCCTACTTAGCAACAAGTGGTGGTGTTGGATTCTTGTTATGAGGTTCACAATGTTCAAAATCACAAGAGCCTTCCACTAAATTGTTGTTTTATCCCCTACCCTATTTTTGTTTAGTAGTTCCTTCGTCTCGATTTATTTGTCTCATTTACTTTCTCGCACAAAATAATACATTTTTTTGTAGAAAGTTAGGGTGCCTTATAGAAATATTCCGTACACATTCCGTAAAGGGTTAATATACAAATATTGGTGGTTTAGAGTGGGGATTGAAGATGTAATTATTATTTCTTCATGGGTTATTGTGTTGTTATTTTTCTGTACGGAATTTTATACGGAACAAATCTATACGGAACCGTAACCGGTCCGCATTTTTTTATATCTCACATTATCATTTTTTTCCCTTAAATTTGAATCAAAATAAGCCCAATTTTACGATTTCGTAAAAATAAAAAAGGGACAGACGAGATGGAGAGATCTTTATATTTAATTGTTATCAAACATATAATGAAATATCTTAATGTAATATTGATTAGGGCCAACATTTTAATAGATATTGGATCATAGGTAGACGTGACAAACGAACTGGGTCCATTGGCCCTGTTTGAATTCGCCCCTGCTCCAGACAGGCCCTTGTCCGCTTAGTAGTGGGCGGAACATGGCATAGGATTTGGCCGTAGGCCTGGTTTGAGGCCACCTTGGATTCGGTCTGTATTCGGCCAGCCAAGGCCCCTCAGGCATGAAAATCATAATACATGGGCCTGGTATGTGATGGTGTGAAAGTGGTGGAGGTTGGTTATGGACACTTATGGTGGTAATGGTGTTATGAAGATGAGGAAAAAGAAAAAGAAGAAGAAGAAAAAAATAGGAAGAAGAAGAAACGAACAAGAAAAAAATAAGAAGAAGTATCTGATGGGTTTTAAAAGATATCACCACCCCTTCCATCAGCTCCGGCGGCCACCGTCTCTTTTTTTTGTCACGTAAAATCAAAGGAAAATACTGTGGATTCATTAATCAAAAGGTTAAGAAAAGAACTAGTTGAGAAATCATCTGAAGGAATGGGATTGAAAGCCTTTGAGATAATTTTAAATGAGTGACAACCCTACCTAGTTGATTGGAGCTCCTAATATAGGTTCCAAGGGACAATTAGGCCATATTGAATAAGTAGATCATTGTGGGAGTCTCGCTACCCATTCCTAAATGAGACATAGTGATACCCGTAAAGATGTGGATAAGTTACAATTTAATGATTATGAGAACTTGGAATAAGGCGGGTTACTAAAAAATGTAAGAATTCATCTATGTGAGCTAAAGTGAGAGTTGTATTAGAAGAGAAATGTTATAGGGTGCATTATTGACCACACTTCACTGAACGAGGTATGTGTCTATGGCCTAAATGAACACAATAGCGAGAACTAGTATGAGTCAGATTGAGACCTATATTGAGTTATTTCTTTTCTTCTACAAAAAACGGATTAGTCCAAGCCGTCGCGTCTACTCTGTCTGTTGGTGAATGTAAACGTATGTATACAAGGGAAGGTTCCAAACCATGATATCTACCTACCTTATGCAAGAATGATTGTTGTTATTATTATTACCATAATGAAGTCAAAATCTTTTTCAAATTTTTATCTTCTGGGCGATATTATTTAAGTTGATTTCGTTTGAATACAAATTTTAATTGATGTGGAGATGTTCGATATTAGTAAATTATGGTGAATTGTGAAGGAATAATGAACTTGCATAATCCCCCACATACAATAATTTGTGAGTTGATGTTCACCTCACAAAAAGAGATGTTTGAGGAGTTGTTAACTTGAATTACAACATTAAGCCATAGCCTCTCTCATGAATTTGAGCTCCTGGTCTGTGAGCACAATCTCCTTTCTTTTTTATTTGTCATTCTAGCAATTTATACATAAATTAAGGAAAGCAAAAAGTATATCGAAAATGTGAAATGACAATAAATTGAAACTATATAATTGATTGGTTGATAAATTCATAAGAAAAAATAATCAAAAAGTACATTGAAAATTAAAATTTACTGTTATAACAGCGGAAACGAAGTAACAATCGGATGCGAATCTTAGACAAAGAATCACGTAAAAGTGCACGAAAGTAAAGAACACAAAGAATTAACATGGTATCCCTAACAATGTGTTAAGACTAATCTACGGGCTCCATGCCACAAGAATTCACTATAATGAGAATTAAAGGTTACAGAGTTGATCAATCATATCACAGACGAATAGATTTATCAGCCTACACTATTCACAGAATATGATTATAAGACTCTCTATTACAAGATTTCTAACCTATGCGTTTTATCTCAACTATTTGGCTTATCAAATGTGTCTAGGTCTAATGAACAAGTCCCCTCTTTATAGGTAATCAGAAAAATCTAAGTCTAAAACCCATCAGAAACCCTATTTTCTCCAGCAATATCCTAATCCTGCCCCCAGGGGCACACCTGACGAGAGTTGCCCAAATTTGGCCCCCAGGGGCACCCTGACAAGTGCTGCCCAAATTCGGCCCATGGGCTCAACTTAGCAAATATGGGTTTTTCCGAAATTGGCTTCACTTTCTTAGCACCAGATTCAAAGCATATTATAACATTTACAATTAATCATGCTAGAAAGACCAATATTTAAAAACGAAAAACTAAAATTAGAATGACAAATAAAAAAAAACAAAGGCAGTAATTATTTTGAATCGAATGTAGTAGAAATATTATAGGGAGAATAATAGAAATAAAAGGGAGCCAAGCATGCACTAAAGTCGAAGAAGGCAGAAGAAGGAGTCACGAGGTGTTGTGTCTCAGCGATTTGAAATCGGTATTAATTACATTCATTTCTATTCTATTGTCATAATAAATACTCCTAAGACTGCCTAATAAAAGAATGAATTTATATGGTCCGTGCCGTTTAAGGTGAGTCGTAATAATTCATTACAACCTACCCCCCCCCCCCCCCCCCCATGCATGCATGAGACTCCTGAGAAACATGTATGGGCATTCAACGCATATATATACGTCATGCATTATCTTTTTCACATCTTATCAGAATTCGTAACAAAATTTTAAGTCAATATATATTTTCATAACTATTGTTATTATTATTATAACAATTATTATTATTATTATTATTTTTATTCTTATTTTTGTTCTTGTTTTTATTAATATTAATATTGTTTTCATTACTATTGTTAATATTATTATTATTAAATAATATGATGATTACTCTTATTGCTACTATTATGGATTTTTCTAAAATGTATTTTTAGAAAACAGGTTAAGAAGTTAATAAGGGAACACAATTAATAATTAATTGCATTTATAATTTGAATGTTACCTTGTATGCTTATGAAAATTTTATACTCATAGTTGATGCTTAACATGTGCCCTTAAGACATAATTTAAAAATATTATTATTATTATTAGTTTATTACTACTATCATCATTGTTATTAGTAGTATAGTACTACTATTCTTGTATTATTATTATTATTATATTATTTTCATTTTTATTGATGTTACTTTTGTAATCAACTATATTTATATACTATTTACAATTTAATAAATGATATTTTATAATTTATTGCTCCAGTAATAATATTTGTTATATGTATTCTTATGTATAAATGAACTAAACTAAGGGTAAAGTTGTCAATATAATTCAATTTCAGCAAGTAAGTATTTTCAATATTTAGATTTTGTTATACTTCAGTTTCAGATTTAACAAACAGGGCCTAAACATGTGTTTGGACAATTTTATCACATGAGTTTGTCCTTCTAAAGTCAAACTTAACTTCTATTATGCATGAATGATCAAGTCCATCCAGGGACAAACCCGGTAGGGGTGATGGGTAGGGGGGTGGGGGGGCCATGGCCCACCCTGGGCTTTCGAAATTATCTATACATAATGGCTCCAGTTAGTTGTTGAACAAATGTGATGCTTGCTCTGTTCCCCCCTCCCCCCATGCTTAGTCTCACCGGCTGTCTGGGTTCGAATCACAACAGTTGTAGTTCCATAAAGTATATAAACAACACAATAGGGGGAGGTCGGGGGCATGGCCCACCCTGAACTTTCGAAATTATCTATATATAATAGCTTTAGTTAGTTGTTGAACAAATATGATGCTTGCTTTGTTGCCCCCTCCTCCCATGCTTAGTCTCACTGGATGCCTGGGTTCGAATCACAGCAGTTGTAGTTCCATAAAATATATAAACAACACAACACATTAGGCTAATTTTTATTAATTTTGTACTTTATTTATATAATTTTATTTATTGTTTGTAAATAATTGATAATTTAAATTTGATCATTAGTAACATATAATATTTTAATTTTAGATTTTAATATTTTAATGATAAAATGATTTAATATTAATGGAGCAATATTACAAAGCTTAACAATAGAAATTTCTTTATTGTTTGTAAATAATTAGCACTTTAAGTTTGATAACAAAAAATCTACTATTTTATCCTTTCATGATAGATTCATTCGACTTGTTCAACATCTCTAATATCTATACTACGATTGAATAAGTGAGCCATATCAAGACAGATATAGGAAACAAAATGGATGATGTTCTTTTTAGATTCTTTGGTAATTTATAATGAAAAAAATAACTATAAAATATATTACCGATAGTATCATTGATGGTTACGATAGAGTTAAAGGTCGTAGAGTACCCTTAACATAAATTTTACAATTTTTATATATCGTATTATTTTAACTAGTTAAACCAAAAAAGATTGAACTTGGCACCTCTAATCTTTATTCTGAATTCGTCCCTGATCAAATCAACAACGTTTTCAAACATATATAATAGAACGATACATATTCAAACATGTGTGATCTAAAAATGACATGATAAGAAAGATATTTAATTAAACGTGTTTTTAATTCAAAAATTGGTGTACATGTATAATGATCATATTTAAGTGAGGCTTATTCAATGCGTAGAACATATAAGAGGGCAACGGCAACCTCGTAATAGTAGAAAAGGAACATAGATTTGATTTGAAATTGACAAACTAATGTCTGTTTTGTCTCCAAGTCTTGGTCTTTTAATTTTATTATTATTTTTCTGGAAATTCGGAATGTAACGTAACTTTTCTTGCTAATTTTAATGATCCCTTACCAGTTACCAATGGCATAATGCAGTCTTTTTTCTATTCCATTTCTTAATTCTAAGTTTTTTTATAACCCTTCTAAAAAATGTGGGCAATATATAGCAGAAATTACTTCATTTATCTTATTGATTTTGATTCGTCTCATCTAAAATAAGTATCCCAAATAAATGCGAAATTGCAATGAGTCCTTAATTATCTTTTTTATATATTATCCAAAATTCCCTAGTACACACAAAACTGTCGAACAAAACTTTATATATATGAAATTGAAATTTGTATACTAGTTTTATTTATCATTCAATAAGCATCTTGTATTTTACAAAAATTGAGAGCAATATGAATTGTCCAATTAAAGCTAAGAGGAAAATTGGGGAAGAAGAGTTGAAGGGTTTCTTTTTCTTTTTTGTACTGGAATAATGATATTTAGGCAAACAATATTAAAGATACGTTAGGTTTTAAAATAATGACCTAGTAGTTTTTTTTTTTTTTTTTGTAAATTAGTAATGAGTTGAGTATCGAACCCAGGACATTTTGGTCACTAGTAAAAATCTTTTCCACTAGACTATTCGATTAACTCAATGACTTAATAGTTTTTAATTATCAAATGTATGTTGCTTTGAAAGAATAAATGGAGATTCTCCTAGAAAAGTATTAAAGTCGATAATTATTTTACTCGGACATATTTATGACTCTCAAATTTGTAAAATAGTAAGCATTGCTATTAATTTGAAAAGTGTAAAGTCAATCGAATAGCCTAAATAGCCTAGTAAAAATGTTCTTTCAAAGTGACCAAAAGGTCCTGAGTTTGAAACTCACCTCATCGGTAATTTACAAAAAAGAAAAAATTAAAGTGTAAAAATCATGTCCTAAAATTAAAATCATTAGTTGACTTGGTTAGTTTTCCAAATTTGTAAAGGAAAAAAAAACCATTTAAGTTTAGTTCCCAAGAGTCGAGTCAGCATCCACTTTATATGATCTTCCTCTACCGTTGAATTCAAACTCACCTCCTTCAAACAACAACAACCTCGAGAGAGATACCCAGAGAGATTTCAAGAGAGATACCCAGAGAGATAGTCAGAGAGATATCCAGAGAGAGACCCAGAGAGATACTCAGAGAGATATCTAGAGAGATACCATTCATGTCGACAACAAGTTTAAGAAGACCTAAATGGCAACCAACTCTACCACCACCACCCACCCCCAAAATCCTCCACTTCCCTCGCCGTATCCGCCGCAAACAACCCAACAAAACCACCACCAAACACCCCTCCCGACACCATTCAAACAACCCAAGAAACTTCCACCAAAATTACTACCACCACTTTTCAGACAACAAAAAGACAAAACTCGAAAGTTTGTTCGGACAAGAACGTGAGTTTTCAAGAACTGATGACGATGATGTTACCGTCGTTTTATTAAGTTCATCATCTACATTGATGAATAATGATCAGCAAAGAAGGGAGAGAGTTGAAGATTTGGATAATGATGATATTTTGATGGATAATGATAAATGGAGGTTTCAGGCTGAGATTTTGAGAGCTGAGTGTAGTTTTCTGAGGATGGAAAAAGAGTGTGCTTTCAAGAAATTGGAGAGAAATAGGAAGCAGTTAAAAAGAGCTCTCACTTCAGCTGTGCAAGCTCTCATTTCTGTTAGTGTTTGTTTTCCTCTGATTAACCCCCCCCCCCCCCCCCCCCTTCCCCTGCCAATTTGTTTGCATTATATAACTTTTTTGGAATCGAATGGCGTAGAGTTCATGGACTTAATAGATTAGGATGAGCCAAGACATGATTGGAGACGTCGTATTCATGTAGCCGACTTATATGGCTTTGTTTGGATTAGCTTATTTAACTTGATTTTATTGAAGAGTCGAGACTTGATGAGTATTTTGAGATGATGAAGTATTTAGTAACTGAATTAGAGATATAACAAGTTCAATTGTCAGTGAATTCTTTTGGATTTAGTAGCTAGAAGTTGAAGTAGGCATATGTTGTTTGTTGAATTTCAGGGAATGAACGTTAAGAAAAGCCGTGTACCCGACCCAGCCTTGTCGTTGCAAGTAATATATATGACTACTATCACGCGGCTAGATTAGATTAGTTAAGTTAGAGCCTGAAGTATTTCTTAGTCTTTGGTGAAGTAAAGTTAGATTATTTGTTGAATTTTGAACTGATAAAAGGTTCGAATTCCATTAAAATAATTGAAGTGAGTATATACTGTTTGTTGAATTCAGGGGAGGGACAAAATGTGCGAAGGAACAAATGAGAATGTGGAATATGAGAAAGAACTTGAAGAATTGGCTGAAAAACTTCATGAGTTGCAGAAGAGTTCAAGAGGCAAGAATGTTGAGTTTCGCAATTGCCATGATTTTGATAAAAAAGCGTGTCATTTGCAGCATCGCCTGGAGAAGCTTGGAGGACGAGTGGCGTTTGAAAAACGTTTCCAAGAAAATGCAGAGTCAAGCTCTCCAACTAGTGTGAGTGATGGCAATGACAAAGAAAGCCATGTCTCAGAACTCAAGAACAGCTCTAATTCAAATGATGTAATATTATAATTTCTTTGCTATTTCGCCTAGTTCTTGTTTTGTTGATTCGTTCATAGTAGTCTAATTTAATAAATGCTACTTTATAGAATGTAAAGGTGGAGATGATAAGAAGGAAAATGGAGGGCTTTTCAATGGGTATCCTTGATCGAATGGAGGAAGAATATGGATCAATGCTTACAACTACAGCTAATAGTTCTGCTGCCAGTTCTACCTCGACTTCTAAGAGGGTGGATTATCCTCAACCATTTGATTCTTTGACGCGTCAATTGTGTCAGGTGAGCCTCTTAATTCTTAAGTTTTGAAAGAAAATAAAATCAGTATGTAAAACTTCATCGCATGAAATCATTAGGAGATAAACTGCAATATAGACGATGACACGATGTACATGAGCTTCTTCGTAACTTTCAAATCAACATGTACCACGTATTGCTGGTTTAGACGAAAACTGGGTAGAAGTAACAGTTGAATAATTATAAATAATGTGGAGAGGGTACTGTGTAGAATATTCAATTTATAAAAACAATTTATGCTCTCTTTTCCCGAAATGATGTCACCTGCAATGCTGCTTTATTTTTCGAATCATCTGGTCCCAGGGTGGCACATTTGTCTTGAACTTATAGCCTCTCCCCTCTTGCGTTAAAGATGATCAGATACTTCCATTATTTTGTGCCCTGGCCGTAAACGCCTATACGTATTATATTTGAAACAATTTCTCGCTCTTGCTTACATTGTTTATGTACTACAAATTTGAAATCATGGTGATTCGATCTATTTTCACATAGTTTTATATTTGTGCAGAAATCTTTTTTCCAGTTGAACGCAATGTGAATTATGACAGTTTTTAGCCACCAACGAAGCAAGTTGGCATGTTTAGTAATTTGCTATACTTAGTCACAACTTAATTTAAAGATATTTATTATTGTGTAGGAACAACTGATATCCGAAGAGAATAAACAATGTTCAGGACGTTGCAAGACATTAGTGCGTAGGATAATGGATCAAGTAAGGGCAGAGACAGAACAGTGGTCTCAAATGCAAACAATGTTGGGGCAGATTAGAACAGATATGGAAGAATTGCAAGCGTCGCGTGATCTATGGGAAGACCGGGCTCTTAAATCTGAACACGAAATCCCCATCCTCCGATCAGCTGTAAGAATCACTTATACATGGTTATTGACTACAACTAAGAAAGAAACAGTATAATCGAGCCTACACCTTATAGTAGGTATTTTGATCACTAAATCAAAGCTATCTTTTATAGGTGCAAGAGTGGAAAGCAAAAGCTGTTAACTCGGAAGCTAAGGCACATGCGCTGCAAACTGAGTTATCGAAACTGAAAGAACAGCTTAATAGGAAGTTGAGTGTGGAATGTGGTGATGACGAACTAAATAACTTGCCTTCGGTTCCCCTTGACAAGCATATAAAAACGGGGAAAAATTCTATTCAATTGAAGGTGACAACCCAAACTGATGATGATAAGCATCAGCAAGAGAAGCTGGCAGATGTTTCAATGATCTCAGTAAAGAATTCGGTTCCACTCTCTCTGGGAAAGCAGATTGAGCAAGAGAAACGCTTACTTTGGCTTCGGCGAAAGGAACATCGACACATAAATACCGAAAACCACAGAAAAGATGACATTTATGGTCATGGAAGAAATAAAGCTAATATATGCAACGATGGGAGTTCGGACTCCAAACGGACACCATTCCGCGATATTGGAAATTCGTCACCGTTAACAAAGTATCCAACAGTTGGTCCTTCCATGATTTGAAAAACTAAAGTTGCTTTAGGTATGCTCTTCATGATATGTTAAGTAGGATGCACTTGTTAGAGATGACAGTTTTTCATTGAGTTTCTTTTCTTGTTGTAGTTCTTACAATATTTGAATATAAATTTTGATCAAATTCGATGTCAAATATTGAAATAAAGTATTTAATTTTATTTATAATCCTATATTTTTGTGACCATTTTGAAGAATAGAGAATGAGTTATATCGATATGAACGTTTGTAACAAATGCAAGCATGATTACAAAAATTGATACAAGAAGTTAACAACCTAAAGATGATAAGTGAGTTATGTGAGCCTGTGAGGTGCCAAACAAAAAGAATTGTTTGCATCAAACTCATCATTGTTACATCCGAACCTTCCTCCAAAGACTTGGGAACTTAGGAATATTATTTGGCTTTTCTTCGTATAGGCATCTGAACTAACAAAATCATTTCAAATAAGTATGTGTATTTTGCAACATTTCAAATAGACACTTGAATTATATGTTTGGCACCCGAACTTTCTGAAATCATGATTTTCATCATTTCCAGCCTAAATTTTGGAGATTACATATGTTTATTTGAAATGTTTAGGTGCCAAAAATACAATTCAGGTGCCTATTTTTGAAATGTTGGAGAGTATATATACTTATTTGAATAATTTCTGTTATTTCAAGTGCGTATATGAAGAAAAGGCAAATAATATTCCTAAGTTCTTAAGTATTTGGAGGAAGGTTCAGATGTAACAAAGATGAGTTTAGATGTCACCACGTTATTAAGGCATTGACATCTACAATACTATTGTAATCATACATATTATCAACGATAATTTATGAGTCGCATGTAAATAAGGGACTAAACGATAACTTAAAATAGCCTAGTGGAAAAGGCTCTTGCTAGTGACCAAAAGGTCCTGGGTTCGAAACTCAATTCATCGCTAATTTCAAAAAAAAAAAACACTTTAGTTACAGTGTAAATTAGTGATTTTTAGATGAATGGATTAATTTCTTTTTTTTTTTATCAAATTCTGATTTCCATCAAAACAAAATAATTTAGAAATAATAATTAATCAGATGAAACGACTAACATTAGTTTTTTTAAATGTTATGTTTAAAGAAATACTTAAGCACAACAATTGAGTCAAATGATTTTCATTTGTACAAAAAGGTTGTGATCGTAATCTTAACGACCTCATGGTCGTGTCCGGGCAATGATTCTCATTTGTAACGTCATAGATTACAAAGGAAATTACGTTGTGAAAGCCGACACTATAATATCAACGTTATTGGACTAATTAAAAGAGACTTCACCAAATTTCAAACCCAAAAAGAAGACAACACCTCCGTCGAAACCCCCGCCCACCTAACCCCACGCTCATTTGTTCCAATTCAAATGCTAACTTTATTTCCAAATATTTTTAAATTTATCTATCAATAATTAGAATAAAAAATATATATGCACTGTATTATACTATTAATATTAACATATATCATAATATCTTCTGTTCATACTCGATTAAAAAAGTAAATGAAAGACATGTATTATAAGTTATATCAACATATATTAGTTGGATTGTGACATCGACCGATAAAATAATTCATAATAATTTTTCAACACATATCATTCAAATTCTAATTTCAAAATTTCAAAACTCAACTATCATAACTTCAAAAACTAAAACTAGAGCATTGGTTACTAAATGCGATCCATCCATTATTTTATATATGTCTTTCTAGCTATACGTACTTAAATAAATAAAATGTTAAATTTTATATGCCCCTCAAATTATTATAATTCGATCAAACGAGGGATCGAACTTTGAATGTCAAATTTGGCCCTAAACATTCTTTCAGTCAAGAAAAATAAAAATTAGTGAAAAATTGCATTGAAAATGTAAAATGAAAATAAATTGAAACTATAGAATTAATTGGTTGGTACCATGAGAAATAATAAAAGAAATACATTAAAAATATCAAATTACAATTAATTATGCTAGAAAGATCACACAAGTATTTTGAGATAAAACTAAGACTAGAAAGACAAATACAAAAGAGCGGAGACAATATAATTTGTTAAGTATGAAATCGTCATCCTAACTGTCCTTATACACACGCAGAAGATAAATTGTGGGATTCTTCAACCGATTAAGGGACTAAAGGTTGACTTTTAACCACTTCAATACAAGATTCGCTCCTTAGGAAGCCGCTGTTGAAAAGGCAATGTTGCATATACTTACTTAGTACTCTAGCTCTTTACCAGTTGAGTTGAGATACGACGGGTAGAGTATAGTATATATATCCATAGTGTGTTCTTATACACCTCCACCAAAATATACAAAGGGGAGATAGAGGCGGAGGCTGGGCAGGTGATCACAGTTCATTCATTCGAGAACGCCGATGGCCTCCTCCGCCTCAGCATTTACTCTGCCACCACATGCAGTAGTTCGCGGTGGCCGACTATTTCACCACCGCCCATCATTCTCATTTCGCCCTTCACTCCCCCCCGTCCCCATGCACAGCCTACGTTCAAAAACACCTCCTCCTCTTCTAGCCTTCTCCAAAACAGGTGAATACATCAATAACAATAACATTACGAATAATAATAATAATAGTGATCATGATAATACCAACAATAATATCGATAATAATAACAACAACAACAATAATAATAATAATGGTAACTATGGTGGTGGAAGGGGAGGGGAAGGGGGAGAGGGCGGGGAGGATAACGTAGAGGAGGCTATGATGGTTATGGTGGAGGGGGGGAGGAAGATGGAGAGTCTTCCTATGGATATGAAGGAGGCTATGATGAATGGGAAGATAACAGAGACGATTATTAAGAGGTATTTCGAGCTACAAAAATCGCCATTTCTTGCATGGCTTCTTCAGTTTGAAGGCTTTAAGGAGAGGCTCTTGGCTGATGATCTTTTCCTCACTAAAATCTTCATTGAATGTGGTGTTGGAATGTTCACCAAGGTAACTAACAATCACTCTGACTCCTGCTCGAAAAGATGTCAGTTCATTTCGTGTAATAAATTTGTAAGTTTGATGCTTCGTTTGATTGATACATTGATTTAATTCCAGACTGCGGCTGAATATAGCAAACGGAAGGATAATTTCTTCAACGAGTTGGAAGTTGTTTTTGCTGATGTGGTAAAGTATATGTGCAGATTATTCCAGTACTTAGTCTGCTATTAATAGTCTCTTGTCGTCATATTTTTTCAAATTGTTCTGTTTTCTAGGTGATGGCTGTGATTGCAGATTTCATGCTTGTGTACCTTCCTGCTCCAACTGTATCTCTTAGATCGTCTATTGCTCACGATGCTGGTCGAGTTGCTAGATTCTTTCACCACTGCCCTGCTAATGCCTTTCAGGTTTCTGTGCCTTTACTAATGTTTATCAATGGTTCTTAACATATAACTACCATTAGAATCCAAATAACGATTGTTGGTTTTACTCGTTAGATTGCTCTACCGGGGACAACATATTCTTTCGTACATAGATTAGGGACGATTGTGGTAAGTGTGGTTATTTGTCGTTTATGCTTATCTAAAAAAGTTAGCTACTCTGAATCAAAATCTTGACTAATTGCGTTCTGACTATTGATTATTGAATCCGATGTCAGAGGAATGGGGCAAAACTGTTTGCTGTTGGTACTACTTCATCTCTGGTAATGTTATCATATCTTTCTATCTGTAGGTGATGTATTGAATACGGGTGATTATACATCAGAAATCCGATATGTAGTTGGTTTATCGAATCTTGATGACTATGTAGTTGGTACTAACTGCTTAGCATAATAGGTTGGCACGCTGACGACTAATGCAATGATCAACGCAAGGAAGGCTGTTGACAAATCCGCTGCAGAAGAGGTTGAGAATGTCCCAGTGCTAGCTACAAGTGTTGGTTATGGAGTCTACATGTCTGTCTCCAGCAACCTAAGGTATCGTTCTATTCCATGGCTACCTCGCTTTCCATCTCATCTGAATGATCCTTTACCAAAAATGATCACATTGTTTAAATTGTCTCAATTAATTTCATTTTGTGGACGAAACAGGTACCAGCTATTGGCTGGTGTTATCGAGCAACGGATACTGGAGCCGTTGCTGCATCAGCACAAGCTGATTTTAAGTGCTCTTTGCTTTGCTGTGAGGACAGGCAACACATACATGGGTTCATTACTGTAAGTACAATTTCCAGTTTTTTGTTTAAACTATGCCCTGATACACATTGTAATCTGCAACATCATTCAATGGCAGATGGGTTGATTATGCTCGTTTTGTCGGACTCCAAAAAGCTCATGAGCTAGAATCTTGAAGACCCTTTCTTGCAACTGATCGTCTTTCACAGAATAGGCGAAGGATCTTCTCCAAGTATAACGCTCCTAAGCACAGATGTCGAATAGACCATTCTTTACGCATTTGTTTAGTCACCTTTTTTCACCTTTACGAATGAAATTTTTTTATCACAAGGTAAAATATGAATCAAACCCCCGTTTGAATTGAAATCAGCTATTGATGCAAGTTCCTCTATTGTGAATTAAATAAATGCATAACTGAAAGAGATCGACAATAAATTCTTGCGAATGAACTACTTGTTCCACAATTATTACCATATTATGTTAACAAACAACAAACTTAGCTAATCAAATAGCTGGTACTAGTACATTTCTTCACGCCTGGTTGGATAAAGGGGACGGAGTCAGAAAGATTTTGATCGTCTTCACTTCAGATAAGAGTATGTGTATCTATACATCAGGTTTCACGAGGCCCGTCAGAACCTTGTGTCTTCCTCAAATTCCAATGAAGACCATCGTGGATGCTGCGTAAGAAATCATTCGTAGAATCGGATTGACAAGCAGTCGAAACAGGCCATGGAGCCATGCTGCAAACAAGGGCATCGCCAGGTGCCAATTCCTTCCGATCCTTGCCATCAAATGATGCCCAAGCATGGCCTCTGCTATTGAAAGGCACTTGCACCCTTACCGTGACATGCTCAGGTAATATTAGAGGCCGAAAGGACAATGAATGTGGGCAGATTGGCGTGAACAATATAGCGGGGACCTAAAATCCAAAGTAAATGGAACCATGAGCAAGGAAAACATAACTCTCATTTAGTGAATCCAATTATGAAGGTGTAAAGTAAAGACATGGAAATTGATATCACTAGTGAATCATCTTTAATGGAAACACTTGATTGTGGTTAGTGCAACGAATAATCTTGAGCATCTCTTCTCGCTTATAGCTAGCCTATCACTCATATAGAACAAGCCTAATTGACATTTCTTTCCTTCCTCGTGTTTCTTATAAATTTATTCTTCTGAAATTTTACAGGTTTTGATATAAGGTTATAATTTTTTTTCTGAATAGATACTTAGTGATTGGACCAAAGCTTCTGGTCTAGTAGATCAATAAGCCCCCCAGGATGAGCTTTGCTGTCAAAAAGATGAAGATACAAACCAAAACCATACATTTCGGCAGTTTTGCTAAGCTTTTCTCAAGAACTCTTCATTAATTTGTACGGAAAGAAATCAGATTAACCAATCACCAACTAAATTAAAGATCCTATATTATAAGACCTGTACTCTTCCAAATACCACAGAAGTGCATGTCGAGCCTATGCCAATGGCCTGATTAAGATAAGCTTCTTCCAATCAAGAACAGAAATAGAATGAACAATTATCTCGAAGTAAATGATGCGCAACATACATGGTTCCCTATGGTAAAAGTTAATATTCTATTCCCTTCCAGTGACAGTCAAAATATAGCATCCAAATCACTGTTGCAGTCGTATAGTTTCCAGCACATCATAACAACAGCTGAAAGTTCTAAATTTTTCTATTCTGAATTAATTTGCAGTTTTTGTTTCTTAAAAAACCAAAATTTATTGTATTAGCTTATGAAGCAACTTAAGATTAGAAATTATATTGAAACAATTATGGTTAGACATACCTGGGGATGGACCATTGACCCACCAGCTGCTAGAGAATATGCTGTGCTTCCAGATGTAGTTGATAAGATTAAACCATCACCTTGCACGGTGGTGACGAAAATATCGTCAAAGTAGCACTCTAAATTTGTGAGGAATGAGGAAATGCCACGATCAATAGTGACCTCATTTAGAACAATTATTGGCCCTTCGCGTTCACCAATTTCATTTTTCGCCGAATGTCGAACAACATAGCACTGAAGTCGATGTCGCAATGTAATGCTAATTGGACCATGTAGAACTGCACTAAGGCATTCACGGTAATGTTCGCTAGCTGAAAATGTTAAAGAAAAATAGAGAAGAAGCAATGATTCACTCTTCCATGCATTGTCTCATTGTGTGTAGTATTCTACAATTAAGGGGTGTTCGTAAACTGCTCTCTTTCTACAGCTTATAAGAAAGGTACTGCAAAAATAGCTCCAAGTTCAAGCTTATTTTTGCAGGAAAATTGCTTAAGCTGCACCTTAAAAGAACAAACACCTCCTCTTGTTAAGGAACCGTTAATATCAAAAGGATACAAAACCGGGTCATAAATCCTAAGGAACCCAAGGAAAATGGGACTATAGGAGGAACGGGTCCTTTGAATAGAGATGCCGCCTGCAAATTGGCAGGTGAAACTATGTTAAATAGATAGCTCTCTTAGTGTGATCATACTGCTAAGGAATTCCATAAGCCATACCCAAAGAACTGTTCCATCTCCTCCAAGAGTTACAACAAAGTCAACTTTTGTGTGCAAATCCATTATTTCCTTTTCTAAGAAGTCAAGAAAAACAGTCAGATCATTAACTATACAATTAGATGAATGCTTCCATGAATGCAACATGGCTGATGATGAACTTGCATGGAATGAGATAATATAGAGGCATGAGATGGCCTCATTGTAGCAGACATCATGTAGTCAGACAATCATATTAGCCAACAAAGCAGAACAACAGATGCCTCACCAGTAAAAGAGAGAACATCAGCTAAATGCATGAGTAACAACAGTTTTTAGAAATGTATAAAGATGACTATTTCCTTTCACTGAATTAAACTATGTGCCTGAAAAACACCGTGCCTGAATTGACAGGTTTGGATAATATACTCCCTCGAATAAGCCCAAAAGAAGAATGTTTTCTTAATAAAATCTCTTTCCCTTGTTTTCCTTTTTCTTTACCAAAAATGAAAATCCGAATAACTGGTAAAAACAGCCTTCAACCTAGTTACCTATTTTGGATGTTACATATGACAACTCAACCCCTCAAAGTTCGAAGAAGAATTCCAATTGTTTTGTTAATTTGTTGCAAGAATAAAACTGAAAGTTCATTGTTTTGAGGACTTGAAAGTTCACAGAATCACAAGTTGAGGACTTGAAAGTTCTAGTAAATCTATAAATATAATGTAGCATTTGTAGAAAATGGGATTTCATACATGAATGTTTTCTCCGTGTGAGATTGACAATGCAAAAAAAAAGAACTGATTTCATAATACAAACAATATGAAGAAGAGAGATGCAATGGCCCAGGAAGGATGTGTGATTTCTCAAGAAGAGTATGCTAAAACAGCTAGGCATCCATAGGCATATTTAAGAGCCCAAGGGATATATAGCTTACCTTCTTGCCAGGTTCGGACAAAGCTGTAGTATGAAGACTCTAATAGAAGTTCACCTCGTACTCGTGGTTCCACAAAGATGTTTAATTTTTTCTCTTCCTTAAACCATCTGGAACCAAAAAATAGTAAGGCCTATAGCACGAATGCCCATAGATGAAAGAAATAGTACAGATATTACTTCCTAGAAAGTTAAACTGATAAGCTAACCTACTTAGGAATAGGCTACATAGAAACTGAAGGCGTTCTGTATAGCCTTCCCGTGTCTTGTTTGGCCTATTTATTAAGTTCATACTTGATATGTCTGAACACAAGGAGTGGCTTTGGTTATATTTAGTTAAGCACTAGGATCTTGATTCTTGAGAAATAATTAGTGAGAAGGTGTATAGAGGCAAGGCTAATATTTCATTTGACTTTTTACCCTAAGTGTAGGACCACCAAGCAAACACTGGCATGGAGACTTTTTAACTATTTAGCTATTCTCTACAAGCATTATAAAATCAGTCCACAATAAGGTTACTGAATAAGTACTACAACCTACAACAAACTACATATAAGACTAAGTTGTATGAGTCCCAAGAATCATGTGTAACTTATCTTCCTACCTTCAATTTGGATTTGGTCATATGAGTGAATCCCACATGATGGTTTACGTGGTCCTAGTTTTCCCTTATCTTCATTTGGTTCTACGGTGGAACCCCAAGGACTCTTAACATGGTATCATAGTCACTCAATCAGTTTCATAACAAGTAGAAGGAGCATAATATATACATGCAGAGAGTCTGAGAGAGACACATAACAAATTATTCAAGTTACATGTGTGACTTGTGGTGCACCAAATTCCTACCTAATCAATTCTGAACAAAGAACTTTGACTGGTTCTGAGTTTGGCTTGATTAGGATAAATACAGTCTGTGGAGGGCTCTCCCACTTCAAAGAGATCTGAAAGAGATGAATCGAAAGAATGGTAATCTACCTACTAAGGCATGTAGTCAAAATACATACAACCCAGCAAAGTGATACCTGCTTACTACTACGCTCTGCAGTTGTAATATCACCCATCTCAAAAGAGACTATATCATGTTTATGCTGATCACTTTTATCACCATTGCAACACCATGACAATTTGAATGATGCCTGAACCAATATCACAGAGTTTGACAGAAAGTATTAAGTCTTGATATGCAAAATACATGTTAAATAAATAAATAGTTCAAGACTTGTTTATAAAGCAACCAGTAGAATTGCCACAACTAAACACCTGAGAGAAAAATTAATATTCCATCCATCTGAAGATTGTCTACTTTAACTTCTTTTTTCATTTCCCACAACTTGTTCCATTAACCAATGTTTATATGCATTTTAGGAAAGAAGCCAATTTTAACTAATACAGAGTAGTAAAACTTTCATCTCTTATGTTTTTTTTGAAGTCAAAACTAGGCAACCTTTATGCGATAGAGGGAGTATATAAAAATCCCTGAAGGTTCTATGAACTAATATATTGAGAAAACGTTACCCATGCACCAGCAGCTTATGTGTCATGCAAAGAGATGGTATTTACAACTTTAAGTGTCATTCAGTGGTTACAGATTATATTTAAAGAATGTCTAGTGACTTACAATGGGAATAAAAAAGTAATTGACACTGACATCCAGGCGAAATATTATACAAGGAAATTGCATAATCATAATTTTGGACCATGCTAATTGCCAATGAATATATGTGCAAAGGAAATGCTTCTACTTATAAGAATAATTAATTACCTTTTTCATCAGCTTACTTTGTGAGGTATTGGAGTCAGCATCTGGCGAACCACAACGAAGAACTTCATGAGAACAAATATCATTTAAGCCACAACACCTGTCCAATTGTACAGCAATCTCATTCACTCTTGTGTTTTCATCTAGCAATCTTCCACTTTCCATGAATTGATCTTTACCATGATGCACTTCTGATGAAACAGTGGGAGCCACTGCATTGTAAACTATATATCTCAACAAAATAGAAAATTTTCTGAAAATGTTACAATTATACAAACTCTCATGCAGATATAATCATGTTGAGATGAAGGACCGATAGTTTGAGTGCAGAAAGCACTGCGAAATTTCAACAGTTCACTACCATAACTTATGTACAGTTCAGAGCTAGGTAATCGTTCAGAGCTTACTGAAAGGGCAGCATTCCAGCTGCTACTGCTGTAGTTTATTAGGACAAGTGAAGAGCTAATATAATACACTCAGTGGCGTCTATAAGCTTTGAAGGTTGCCGCTATCTTGCAACTTGTTGATTCTCATAACATCTGGTATATGGAACCAGGTTCCAAGCAGAATATCTAATTTGGTAGTGAACCTTGCACACTCGTCTTTGTTATATACTTGGGTAATCAGAAAAGGAAATCTAAAACATTTTGTATAAACTATACGAGTTTTTCTGAATGTGCCCACAGGCGACTGATTGAAACTTTATAAGCGTAAATTTTAGAAAAATACGTGGCTCCGTAACTAGAACACATTGGAACATATTGGAACTTCAATTTAAAAGGAAATCTAAAACATTAACATGTGTCTTAAGGGCACATTCTAGAAAAAGCGAAACTACGTGAAACTATATAAGTCAGGCCAACTCTACAAGCAGAGCGGAGGTTTATGCTTATATTGGCTTGGTTGTGAGAGAATTAATCAGTTTATTGGTGAGCTCCGAAGAATATGTGGCTAACCGTAACTAGAATATATTGGAACTTCAATTTAGTGAAAGTATTAGCACAAAAGACCAGGGGACTGGATTAAAAGGAGTACAAGAAATATCATGAAGTAGTGCCTAATATGTAACTGTCATTTAAGTCATCTTTAAATAGCAGCAGATATTTAATTAGCCAAGAACCATCAATCAAGCTGGACAAGGAATATCATGACGAGTTATTGAGTAAAATTTGTCTTTCACCACTGAGTGTGGTAACAAAAGATTTGAAGCAAGAGCTTACATAACCCTTTTCGTTCCAAATGCAAATTACGTGCTTTCTCCAGTTCATATTTACGCTTCCACTCAGCCGCTTCTGCTAAAGCAGAGGCCTTTCCTTCACAAATACGCATCAATTTCTTTGCAACAGCTACAAAAAGAACAATATAAATATAACGAACCCAGCCAGGGATCTGATCAAAGAAAATTATCATGTCAAGGACTAAAAGCTGTCAATACTTCTCAAAGCCTCAGAGAATTCAAAGAGATGATTGTCCGTCCCATGAAGAAGGGGCTCTTGAAGCTCCTCTACTGATTTCTCAGGGTGTAGGAGTGAAGATAGATCACTAACACCATTTTCGTGAGGCGGATTACTGGAATTTTCCTATAGTAAGCACCATGTCAGTTTGTGCAGCATAGCATAAACAAATTCATGTATCACTGGAGTGGAAAATTGTGGCCAGGCTAGGCATGAAATCCATACAAAATTACATAATGGGCAAAGCAAATAAAGCCCAAAAAGTCCTACTGCTTAAGAGTGGTGAGAATCAAACCCGGGACCTCTAAATCACTCTCAAGCTTAATAAACCTCCAGCCAATTTCACGTTCTTGCGTGTCAAATTTCAATCATCGGTAAAAATAAATCATCAACAAAAAAAAATACCATTTGGGGCACAGACAACAGCAAAAGAAGCAACATACATCATGACTGGACGAGAAAAGAATTCTTACAAAGCTCAATCTGTTATAGAAGCTAATCACCCTTAATTATTTTTCAATATTTTATTGGCCAAATTGCTGGACTTATAAGTAACACCAAAAAAGATTGCACCTTTAACCCCTTACTTATTTCACCAAGAATCTTCCAATCTTACTAAAAAGGTCGAACCACAACCTTAACCGCCCTGTCAGCCCATGCCTTCGGGAGTCGCCAGGAGGTAAATCATCATAATCATCATTATTATTGGAGAATTAAGAAATCTATACTTCCAAATTCAATAAAAAAAAAATCAATCACCTACTAGTACAAACACAATTAACAACTTAAAACAGTACGAAAATAGAGCTGAGGAATTAAATCAAACGGAATGGAACATACTATGTTTTCGTTTCGACCACCAATTACATTTTATTCTTTCCACTAATAACTATAAATTTTATATCATTAAATTTGTCTTTACAAATTCATTAAATATTTTCTTATAAATTTTATAGCATAACTAAAAATACTCCACATTTTATCAAATTCACCTAAAAACGAAAACCTCAATTACAAATAAGGAGTATATAATAAAACAATAAATGGTACTTACAGTAGAATTGAAGTTGCTTGGAGACATCGATAGGAGAATTGTCCTGTTTGTAGCTCAATCTGTTTGGTTTATGTGACAAACAATTTGGGACAAATAAATGAGTTTGGTACAACTACTGAAGGTGAAAGTGGGTATTAATATGGAAGATTTCATATCATCAGAATTTAGAAAATTAGTTTTTCAGTTAGAATTGGAATCAGAAGCAGTAAAGTCAACGGAGTCAGAGGTCGGAGAGAGGGAATTTAGGTAGGTACTAGGTGGGGGGACGCGTGTCATATTGTTTATTGTTCATAGTCGTCGGAGACTTTTTTTGTTTATCATTTTGATTCGTTTACATATTGAGCTAAAAATTTGACAATTAATTATTCTTTTCATTTACAAATTATTTGGTCATTTTTTATACTCCTCCAGTTTATAATATTTTTTCTGTAGTGTTTTAACACACAATGTTAGAGCAATTGATAATGAAACTTCCACCTTTGTCATATTGTATTTGGTCATTTTTTATTGACGATTTAATTGGTTTGCATTCCGAAATATTTAAAATTGGTCTACTTTTCCCGAACTACCCGAACAGGTCATTTTGGGGATTTTTATATTAAATTTACAAGATTTTAAGTTTTAAGGAAGGGAAAAGTAGGAATTTGACACATAATAAGTGTTTGAGATCAATTTATAATATACAAAACACATTAAACACGTTTTAAAAGAAATAAAATTATTATTGAAACAAAGAGAATATTTCCATCCTCCACTTGCTAGTGATTAAGTGGTAGATTTATTTGTGGATCTGCCGGATTCACAGGTCCTTGGGGAGCTCGAGTCACTAGGGGAGGGTTCCTTGAGTTGGGTTGATTGTTCTTAGCCCGGGTGGTTACTCCAATCTTCCGGGGCTATCCTTGTTCCATGTTCTTCAGGTACGTAGACTAGGGGTGTCAAACGGACCGGGCCCACTCGGACGTTCCGAGGCCCCGGCCCATTAGTCCGTTTCGAGCCCGGTTCGGGCCCATGAGGCCCACGAACGGCCCCTGGCCCTTAACTAGTGGGACAGATAGGGGCTTCACCCCTAGGCCCCAGGCCCGGTTCGAGTCCAACTGAAATGCGGTGGGTATTAGGCTCGGGTCCGGTTCGAGGCCCCCTAACCAACGTGTCCACGTTAGAGTCCAGCGTGGGGCCGTTCGAGCTGGGTCCAATTGGAGTGTGACTTTGTGAATAGTATATTAATGTGCATCCACCAAAAATAAATATTTGTTGCTAAGAGGGCTTGATCCCTTTACCTTCAAGAAGAATAAAATTGAGGCTAACCATTGTACCAAGCTTACAATTTGTTAGTCTTTGTACTATTATTAGTAAGATAGTTACAATTAATCATCTTGAATGTCCATTCTATGTAATTAAAATTTGAACTTTCCCATCTCTCTTTATGATTGAATTATGACTTAACAATACAATAAAAAATTTAACTACAACATCGTAGGGATTTTATATGTAAACATAAATATATTTTATATCATGACTATTGACTCATTCATTCTAAATGGCGAAGACAGTACACGGGCCGAAGAACACCCTTCAGCCCGGCGAAGACAGTACACGGGCCGGCCCGGTTCAGCTTTAAGGGGCCGGCCCTGTCCGGCCCGGTTCGTTTGACACCTCTAACGTAGACCACAATCGAAGGGGATCGTAGCCACTCCAATGCTTAAGTTAGCCTGGGTCAAAAGGTTCGACAATACCCGTAGAGAGTACTAAACAACGCATAGAAAATCGACCTACTTAGTGTTGGAATATTTATAGAGTTGACTGATTCTTACTCATTGTGAGATCCTGACGCGTGTATGGTTGAGATTTATGGGCTTTCTTTCATCAAAAGGGATCACTTTTGAATGGGCCATGTGATGGGCCCTTAAGCCTTTATTCGTAAGTCGGAACCCATGGGCTAATAAAATGGGTCATGAGTTAGGTCACCTTCTCCCCCATTACCATTCCGCGCCACCCGCATTGGTAGTGTCATTATGGTGTGTGCATGATGATAGAGATAATAAAGAGAACTATAAATGTGAAGCAGCATGGGAGATCTAGAGGTCGGTAGGTGATGATTAAGACTGTTATGCATCAATGATGATGAAGACTCCAAATAGGAGGCGATGAATGTGAAGGCAATGGAAAAGATGAGGTTGGTAGACCTTGCGGAGATGAACATTGATGGTGGAAGCTGGTATATGTAGGATAATATTTTGTGGGGGTCGGAACAGTGACCCAAGGCGCGGGGTTCGGGGATGCTAATCAAAAGTAGTTAACATAGAGATCAAAATTAAGTAATTTTCTTAAAATTATATTTTTCATTGCTAAACGTTTATTTTTTGATAAGTTATGTCTTTCCTAATTTCACATTCAACATTAGTTTGTATAGGGAGAGCAAAATCCATTCTACAAAGAGGCTAGATGAGTAAAGAAACTGAGAACTAAATTTAATCCACTAGAAATTTAAACAAGTCCACCATTCTGGATATTATGTCTACATTTAATTATCAAAAAAAAAATTCAAATTATCTTCAAATTTAATTGATTTGAATCTTTGATAATTTGCAAAAAATTGAGGAATTAATTGAATAAAAACCTGTTACATAGATCAAAATTATTATACAAACAAAAGAATCTAAAAGGACTTAAAAATTATACTAAAAAAAGGAACCCTGAGTATTTCGACTTTGACGGTAATGATGGTGATCTTGTTGAGATAAATAAGATGGAGGTGATATGTATGAGATACTTCAAATGTGAATGGCTTGAGAATTGACATGAGAAATATCAGTGATGATAATGGTTGGAGATAGATATGCAAGATACAATCATAATTACATGCTAGTTAATGTTAATTTTAATCTCGATCATTATATTGATTTGAATGCTCAATTTTACATAATTACATGCTAGTTAATGTTAATTTTAAAATTGATGGGCCACAGTTGAGACTGATTTAAATAACTTCTTTAGTGTAATTATTAAACTTATATAGTAGTTGCTTAGTATTTAGCTGGATGACCCACCCAAATAATCAGCGGGATGTGAAGCCTTAACCAGTTTGCTCTAAAAACTGTAGGCAATCCAACTCTAGATTTTAAGTGTGCATCCTTTTGCTTCAAGTTGAAGGTCGTGAGGGGTGCTTTGGCATTGGGTTTTAAGTTTTGATGATCATTCCCACACCCTTGATTAAGGACCTTCTCGACTGTCATCTTTATATTATATGTTTAAGTTTGTGTAAACGAGTTATTCATGTTTGTTTTGTCTTTCATCCTTTGAACAACATAACCTGTCCAAGGTTAGTATCTTACCAAACTCATGTCCTCATGACATTTCTTTGGGGGGAGGGGGAAATCGGGGGTGGGGGTGGGTAAATCGAGATCGCGGTTGGGCGGGGGGGGTGGGGGGCAGATGGAGATTGACGTTGGGGGGGGGGGGGTGAGAGTGGGGGTTGGGTGGGGTGGGAGGGGGAAGAAGGATGAGGATCTTCTAATTAATTATTATCAAAAATATTTTTTTGAATTTCAATAGTGAACACTCTTCTTAATTATTAAAAAAATTGCCCCAAAATCTAATTGTACATGGATTTCCAGTTTTGCCCTTACCTCAATTCATTTTTTTTGACAAAAAAACGCAAATTAGGGGGTAGATTAAAATCAAAAATAGTTTAGACCGCAAATTAGGGGGTACATTGATGAATTAGAAAAAGAAAAAGAAAAAGAAAAATTGGGAGGATAGAAGCAAGATAACAATTGTGCAAAAAAGAACTAGATAAGAAATCCCAAAACAAATGCTCTGTTTCTTCCCTCTCTAACTATGGCTCAAAACTGCACTTCTTACTTCACTGCTACTCATCAAAATTCATTCAAATTCCATTCCTCTTTTTTATGTTCATTTCCACCTTCAGTTTTCCCCTCCATTTTCAACAAGAATAAAATATGCCCATTTGTCTTGAAAAAAACATATGCCAAGAATCACAGAAATTGCACAAAGATTAATGCAACTGCTACTTTGGAAACTGGGAATGGAGCAGTTGGAGTAAAGGAACAAACTGTTGAAACATCTGCTTCTAATTATGGAAGACAGTTTTTCCCTTTAGCTGCTGTTATTGGACAGGTAAAAAACATTTACATGCCTAATGTTTATGGTAGGACTAAATATTTTCGGGACCTAGTGCGAAATTGAATATTAGGGACCTTAATTGTATAAACATATAACATGGGCACTTTTCGGAATTGACTCAGAGTAAAGTGAACTATTTATATTACTTCGTAATATATAAGAAGTGTAGGTAGAAGTGATCCGTTTTGATATATTTCATTATAATATATCCGAGAGCCAAAAAAGTTTATTGCTCCACTTAATCTGTCATGTAATTTCTTTTACTACGTACGTCCTAAAAAGATGGTACATTTTGAATTTTGGGTTTAAATGTAATAAAGTTTGAAGCTTTAGTTGCAAAGGTGGAAATTTTGTTTGAAGCTAAATTCTGATGTCAATGGTAATTGATTTTTGGTCTTAGAATTGTGACCCTGTCCTCATAAGGTTAAAGTTGAGTACTATCTGACCTCATTAGCCTGTTAAGGCGGGAACATCTTTGGAGACATTGGGGCGTGTTCATAGTGTCTCATCGCTTTCTTGAGAAAGTTGTTTATTTGATTGAATATAATGTAAGATGTCTCTAGTTTAGAAATATGTTGCTTTAAAATAAGTTGCGTACTTGATTGTGATTTTTCTGTTAGTTGCATATTGAATAATATCTTGGAGTTATGATATGAACATATATCGAAGAAACTGATGAGATATGGAAATCTTTTGTTTGGTATTGTTTTAAACTGGTACAGGATGCAATAAAAACTGCTCTCCTTCTTGGAGCTATTGATCGTGAGGTGGGAGGTATTGCTATCTCAGGAAAGCGTGGAACGGCTAAAACCGTTATGGCAAGGGGTTTACATGCCATTCTTCCTCCTATTGAAGTGGTGGTTGGATCAGTTGCAAATGCTGATCCTGCTTGTCCTGAAGAGTAATTATTATTATTATTTTATCAGTTCATCTTGCTTGTGTTTGTTCAGGAATTCAAAAGGTTGTGTGTCTTCACGAAATCAACATCACAATACATACATGCTTTTATAGACTAAAACCATGTAGTGATCAGGAAACAACATGCCTAATTCTATTCTGCGAACAGTCCTTGGAACATTACTTGTAACTATATAACTGAATATGGTAATCGATTTTGGTTATATTTCCTTGGGTTAGAAAAATGTTCCAGTTAACTACTTTGACTCAATCGATATTTTGATAGCTTTCAATTGATCTGTAAACTTAACTATGTAAAATTATGTCAAGTTATTTCCATGCATGCCAGAATTACTCATGCTGCTCATGCTGCAGTATGAGTCATTCTGTAGAATATTGCAATATGAAAATAAGATGCTTAAATTTTTTCTCAATTTCTTGTGCACAAGCAATGTAAGGCAGCTGCCAGTAAGAAAAACAGAAAAGTAAAGCTATTTTCTATTCTTGTGTGGCGATAAACACCATGAACTATACGATTGTCCCCATAAAAGTCTAAAATATATGATGCATGACATGAAAGGTTTTTGGTAATGAAAAAGTGGCATTGAGTACTTGAAATCTACAACAACGGGTAGTTTCTGAGGGCTGAGGTTGGATTGATCTCAGCCTTATTCCTGTCATATAGGGAGGCTGTTTCCGAATTGATCCAAGATGAAGTGCAATGACTATCTACTACTTCATCATAGATAAGAAGTATAGGTAGTGTAATGGGCCAATTGATTTATTTTCTTATATCCTAGAGCCAGAGATTATAAAATCGTATAATTAATAAATGAAATAATGACATATTATGTGACCAATGTGATGGATCGTACAATGTAGTGTACCCTCCTTAAGGTTTTTTCCATAGGTCAACCCTGTTTGCTGAAACTATTGAGAAAAAATTAAATTGCTTGTATAAGTAATACCTCCCGTTCTTGTAGATATGTCTTTACATCCACTACCTAGTCCTTGTATGAGTATCACTGTTTCTTAAGCATGCATAAGGTATGAAGTAATTATGTAATATTGATTTTTTAGGTGGGAGGATGGACTTGCTCAAAAAGTAGAGTATGACTCTTCTGGTAATGTGAAAACTGAAATAGTGAAATCACCTTTTATTCAGGTAATTTAATGTTAAAAAGTTTTCTTACAATGGCATCCCGCCTAAACATTTTCAATATATACATCCACTCACATTGGCAGTTAATTGTAGATTCCACTTGGAGTAACAGAAGATAGACTGATTGGGTCTGTGGATGTTGAGGAGTCTGTAAAGATGGGAACAACAGTTTTCCAACCTGGTCTCCTTGCAGAAGCTCATAGAGGAGTGCTATATGTTGATGAGATCAATCTTTTGGATGATGGTATCAGTAACTTGCTCCTTAATGTTTTGACTGAGGGAGTAAATACTGTCGAAAGAGAGGGTATCAGCTTTCGTCATCCATGCAAGCCTCTCATGATAGCCACCTATAATCCAGAAGAGGGCGCAGTACGGGAGCATCTGCTAGACCGCATTGCAATGAATTTGGCGTATGTCTTACTTCCAAAATCTATATAAATTCCAGAATGAAATGATTACTGGGGTGTCCTAGATATGTAGTCAAAATGTGACTGTTAGTCTACAAGTTTGGTTCACCTTTCCATCAGCATTCTTTCTTTCTAGAAACCATTTTTTAACTTTGTGATGCCAATGAGTGTTCTGTTTGTTTCTTTTATTCGTATTTCACATACATTACGGTCTATTACTTGACCGCTGTGACACCTATATTGAGACCGAGTCAAGCTCAAGCAAATTTTGGAGTTGAGCTCTCATGCCCAGATCGCTTCCTTTAATCCTACTTATATCTCAAAGTTTTCTCTGGAAATCCAAGGTTGATATGCCAATGCCTATGTTGTTTGACTTTTTATATTCTTGGTGTGTGTATCATGCTGCAATAGTTACTCTACACTTTGTATCACTGGTTTCCTCTCCTTTGTCTTTCCCTCTTTTGTCTCTTCATTTAGATAATGGATTGATTTTTCTGCAGTGCAGATCTTCCAATGAGTTTTGAAGATCGTGTTGCAGCTGTTGGAGTTGCAACCCAGTTTCAAGAACGAAGTAATGAAATTTTCAACATGGTATCAGAAGAAACAGAAAATGTGAAGACTCAGGTAACTCAAACGAAGAGTCTTTAAACTGTTGAGCCACTCAAGTTCTGCTCTTTCTAAGCCATATAAATCTTGTGGTCTTCTTAGCTGAATGCTCAAGTTGTACATTACTCCATTGATTGGTATTGAAGGAACTCAAGGAACTAATATCCTATGAATGCAAAGCCGTCAACTTGATTACTTAAATAACATAATGATTGTTTAGAGTATTTCAAATTCATAAATTTCTTATTGTTAATTCTTTTTTATCTTTCCATGACCTAGAGAGTCAAAGTTTTTATATTCTCTAGACATCGGATATAAAGGACTAAAGTTAAAACGGCTCATTAAACTACCTACACTTCTTATATATTCTGAACTAGTAGATAGTCTTTGAACTTCATCTTGGGTCAATGCGGAAACAACACCCCCCCCTCCCCCCCGCCATCCTTCTTAGGCGTGGGCTCAGGCAACTGATTAACCCGTGTCTGAAAAAAATTTCAATACTGACTGAAGTTTTATTCTCATGGTATCATATGTTCATGTACTTTGAATTTGCATGTGTGGTTGACATCCGTTGTCCTTTTGGATGTATCTACCTTTTGGTTTGATTTTAATGACACTGTGCCATGTATACAGATAATATTGGCAAGGGAATACTTGAAGGATGTCACTATAAGCAGGGATCAACTGAAGTATCTGGTTATGGAATCACTTCGAGGTGGTTGCCAGGTCCTTCAAGTGAAACTCTTCTTACATTTTTTGAATATGCTGCTATACAACACTATTATGAACTAAACAATGTCATTGTTATTCAAGGCATTGAAACATCAGATGGGTATGATCAGCTTCTTTTCAGAACCTAATATATATAATACTCTTGACATTTAATCATCTCACAGGGGCACAGAGCTGAACTTTATGCTGCCCGTGTTGCCAAATGCTTAACTGCACTAGAGGGTCGTGAAAAAGTAACTGTTGATGACCTGAAGAAAGCTGTTAAGTTCTTATGACTTCTTTCTTTATTTCTGTTATTACCAAATTACACGCGTAATGATACTGGCACGTATTGGTTATATATATGTACATTCTTCACAGCATTTAGTTTACTAAAGATTAGTCTTGTTTCCTTATATGATTTGTGGAATGTTCACTGTAAGATCATATCGATATCTAAACAAATCGAGATTTGGAATACGTCAGGAACTTTGTGAAAGGTTTTAACTGACATATTATAATTCCAGTTAGTATTGTAACTTTTTGCGTAATAAAATAATCTTACAACTGGAGTTCTTTTATATGACTGTGCATCCTGGTGCACTGAAAGAAACTGGTTCGTTGTGAATTCAGAATTTCGTGCAATTTGTTAAGTTGAATTATTCAAATGGACTCTGTATTGTATTTTCCCATAGTTAACAAAGGATTGATTGAGGGGTTATAATCAGTTGCAAATAAATCCAGAAAAACAATTCTTGATCTCTAAAGAGCATGTGTAGACTCTATAATGAGAATTATTTTTAAAGGGTGTCTTCTCCTTACATTCTCATGCAGGTAGAGTTGGTCATCCTTCCACGTTCAAACATTACCGAAACCCCACCTGATCAGCAAAATCAGCAGCCACCACCTCCCCCTCCCCCTCCCCAAAATGAGGAGTCTGGTGAAGAACAGAATGAAGAGGAGGATGATAAAGAGGAAAATGACGAGGTCATTAAATTTTTTATCATTCTTTCGTGGACAGAACATAAAAATTGAAGATGTCTCAGTTATGACTCAATAATTTGTTTGTTCCAGGATAATAACGAAGAAGAAGATGAGCAACAGCAAGATCAGATTCCTCAAGAGTTTATATTTGATGCAGAGGGAGGTTTAGTGGACGAGAAGCTTCTCTTCTTTGCACAACAAGCTCAGAGGCGCAAAGGAAAAGCTGGACGTGCAAAAAATGTTATATTTTCAGAAGATAGAGGCCGGTATATTAAACCAATGCTTCCAAAGGTTGGTTATAAGTTTCTTCAATCTTCCTCAGCCACCAAATGTTCTTTCTTCTATAAAGCTCAGGAGGGATCTCAGAATTCATTGATAATAAATAAGAAATGATTCTTCAAGTTCCTTCAAATAATGCCGAAGTTATCCTCTTTCCTACAAGGTTTTTTTTTTTTTTGTCTTTTTACAATTCTCATCTTTTGACAATATTCTATGTTTATAACTAGGGTCCTGTTAAGAGATTGGCGGTTGATGCAACTCTGAGAGCTGCTGCTCCATATCAAAAATTGCGTAGGGAGAAGGACACACTGAAAATTAGAAAAGTTTTTGTTGAGAAAACTGATATGAGAGCCAAGAGGATGGCCCGAAAGGCTGGAGCCCTGGTATGCGTTGGGCATGTTTTATATCTCAATATTTTACCTTTTTCGAAGTGTGCCTCAACCTAGCCTTGCGTCATTTCTGCTTAGACAACTTTTCTTTCAGTCTTACTCTCTGAACTTTAGGCAACCAATAGCTTTTGGAGTTCTTAAATCTTAATGGCCTTCGCTTTCTCCTCTTTCTCATATTTTAATGGTAAACAATAAGCCTCCAACTTATCTTTAGTAACCAGTTCCTGGTGGTTTTAGTTTGTTTTTTGTTCCAGTATTGATAACTATCACAATCTCTCCCGCTCTGATTTTCTTGGTTGGGAAGAGAATAAAAAGAACCGAAAAAAATGACGTTTCCAGGTTTATAATATTAATCGTTAGTTTCAGTGAATTAGAAGTCAAGCCATAATCTCACATTTCATAACTCTCCAACTAGTTGCTCGAATTTCAAAAAAAAATTGTAAGGATTCTGAGATAGTTAATGATGATGATCCCTCAACGAAACCTCATTATAACAACAACAGACCCTTATATGCTATCATTCTAAATGTATTCATGGCAGGTAATATTTGTGGTTGATGCTAGTGGGAGTATGGCACTAAACAGAATGCAGAATGCCAAGGGAGCAGCTCTTAAACTACTTGCAGAAAGTTACACTAGTAGAGATCAGGTTCAATTTGTTATACTGCATCCAGTTTCTTCTTTTTAATAAAACATCTTGGTCATCAATCAACTTTTAAGCATTTGTGTTGTAACTCTTACTCGTTATGGGTTTCAGAATCCATAAGACATCTTATGCAAGTATATGATTACGAATTTACGAATATGATTATGAATATGATGCAGTATCTCATTCTTATCTTACTAATGGTAATTTGCTTAATACTTCTTGTTTCCCTCTGGAGTTCTTCAATGCATCCGTTTTTGTTGTAATGTTCAACAGGTCAGTATCATTCCCTTCCGGGGAGATGCTGCAGAAGTTCTCTTGCCTCCTTCCCGTTCAATAGCAATGGCAAGGAACCGTTTGGAGAGACTTCCATGTGGAGGAGGTTCCCCCTTGGCTCATGGTCTAACAACTGTAGGTATTCTGATTCTGTTCTGAATGTTAGAGATAAGGAAACGTTTAACCTGCTTCCTGTCGCTAACTAATATGTTCACCGGTTCATCCCAATCTTGAAATGAATCAGCTCGCTCTATCTGATGAAAACTAATTCAGGGATTGAATAATTAGTGGACTTCCAATAACCCCCAAAAGCAAATGTTCAATTCGTTGTGTAATAATAAAATTGAGTTTCAGTATTTATTTTGTGTGTGCATATATCTTTCTAATATAGATTAATAGATGAAAACATAAAGATATAGAGCTGTGTCATTTCCTACTATGAAAATATTTTTCCTAAGTGCATGATTTTGACAATTTGTGTGTCCTCCTTAGGCTGTTCGCGTAGGTTTGAATGCAGAGAAGAGTGGTGATGTTGGACGTGTGATGATTGTTGTGTTAACTGATGGTAGAGCTAATATATCACTAAAAAGATCTAATGACCCAGAAGCTGTAAATCCTGACACACCTAGACCTTCATCGAAGGAACTGAAGGTAAGCTGTTGTCCTGAATGTTTCGTATTGAGTTGGCAGAGCGCGTCGTAAAATTGTGCAGTTGTGCTTAATACACCGCAATCTGCCGGAATCTTTATTTCCATTAAGTTTCTGTCTATCGCTTTAAATCTCTTAATATACCTGTTTCAGCACTTTGATGGGGTTAGCAAAACTCACCCAACTATATATATATCAAGTTAGCCTGACCAGTATTATCGAAAAGAGGAGGACATATTATGTGCTTGTCCATGTTAGATATCATGAATTCCCCTCCCGTGCATTCACCCAATAAATTACTTTTTGTTTTGGTTTTGGACTACATGTCAAATTTGATAAAAGGAAGATGAAGAAAATAGTGCTTATATTGGACTAAGGTCTTGCTGACTTCATACAAAATCTGCAGGACGAGATTCTTGAGGTTGCCGGTAAGATCTACAAAGCTGGAATGTCTCTCCTTGTAATTGATACTGAAAACAAGTTTGTCTCGACTGGTTTTGCCAAGGAGATTGCTAGAGTTGCCCAAGGTATTTCAATTTCTGCATACTTCCTTCTATCCAACTTTCTCCACCTTCATCCAACCACCACCAATCCCGAGCCTTGAAGGTTCTACTTAATGATATACTATAACATTTAGCCGGGCCTTCTAACAAGTCGTATTTGCATTGTTATTCACCAGGGAAGTATTACTACTTGCCCAATGCTTCAGATTCTGTCATCTCTGCAACAACGAGGGAAGCATTATCCGCATTAAAGAACTCGTAATTTCAAAAGCTGTATAGAGTATTCTGTTTTCTGGAGTGTTTTCTGGTTCTTCGAATCCCAGAATGCAAGTGTGTAACATCAAAGTCTTGTGCTGCATTTTCTTAGTTATAGGGAAATGCCAAGTTTTGGAAGTTCTCCATGCATTCACTGTAACTTTAACATGGATTCAAACTCGGGATATCGCGGTGTCTCGAGCCCAATCACCTTTTCAGATACCACTAGGCTATGCTGTTGTGGGCTAAATTTTCTCATTCTTGTATGTAAGCATTTTAACATTGATTTATACAACAAATTTATTGTGGCAATGTTCAACTTCCAAATATTAGAGATAAATTTAATGTTTTTAGTTTTTATGTTCAGTAGATATTACTGGAACCATGCATTTTCATTTAATACTAACATATTTGTAAAACTCTCTTATAAGCAGAACTTGAATTTTATTGGAATATATGTTAATGTAATTTCAACTTTATACGAGATCTTACAAAAGATTTTTTCATATTATTGTAAAATTGATAGAAATTAAAACCAATTTCTTCTAGTTTTGAAGTGTTAATGTAAATATTTTCATTTAAATAAGATATACTGTTATATACAAAACTTGCAGTTTAATTTAAATCATATTAAGTCGGATATTTCATTAGAATATTTTCAGTTTTCCAAATTTTGTAATAGTGCTTCAAATCATTATGTTTACAACTATAACTCCTATGTATTCTGGTAACAATATAAAGGAAAGGATATTTACCTTTCTTTATAACTTTATATTCCTATTTATTAAAAAGAAAATTATTGCATTTTTTTGATCACGTACAACACATGTAATATCTTATTACTAACTAGTCATGGTGCACAGTCAATGTTTGAACATTTTAATATTTTGTTTAGTTAATCTTTATTTACTAAAAATATAATAGACACAATAAATTTCTTCAATAATTTAATTAAATAAATGACAAATTCAAGTAGTTGAATGAAGTTAATAGACATATTTTGGGTCCATGCTTCTCAATATTGTGTTCCTTTTATTCACATTCTGTTTTGATGGTGTTTGTCATTGGCTTAGTCATTATTGTATTCATGATATTTGTAATATTATTGACTTATTGTACTTAGTGACAGACTCACTTGAGTTCATGTCATTTCACTCAAATAAATATTTTTTTGATTTTTTAAATATATATTTAAAGAAAAATTAATGTAAAAATTAGCATTTAAAATTAGATTTGAACATATTTAAGTGTTTTGAACAGACAATTTGAAAATTATAACAATTTCGTTCTAGGTCCGCCACTAATCGTACTCACACTTTCAATCGCTAATTTACCAAAAAAAAATCGAACAATAATTGTAGGCAAGGAGTTTCAATATTCGTGAATTGAGTTGTTTGGAGACTTCGAGTCACGAATTCATGAGCATTTTGACAAATTTTGAAGAAGTCAACAGCCAGCTTATATGATGTTAGAATCCAGTTTTTCTGTTGAATGTAATTGTCAATGCAACTACTTCAAGTTTTTGGAAGTTTCACTCCAACTGATGCATATCTAATTGGCTCAACATCTTTCATTCTTCCAACCTACTACTCATTTTAATGAACCAATCTAATGGGGAACCATATTTTCACAACAAACCATTTCCGTATCGAACGCATCAAACGTGCGATCGAATCTCCTCACAAATATGGATCGTGAATATTGAAGCATGGAAATAGGTTTCACCCAATTTAATTTAGGCAAATGACTGGGATGATCACCTTATTGATCATCTATGTTTCAAATGGTCCTGGTTGATCACTAAAGTTTCTAAATCGACCTCAATTGATATTTTAGACCTAAAACCTATTAATTATCACCTAATTACCTCACGTTACATGCGCAATCGTTTTCCAAGGGCAATTTAGTCATTTCAAGTTTTTTTTTTTTCCGATTTTGCTTCTTTTTTTTTTGCAAAAAATATCAAAAATATAAATGAGACCGATTTAGAAACATAAGTGATCAACCAGGACCCTTATCCAAACATAAGTGATCATCCCGCTCATTTGCCCATTAATTTATTCCCAAACCAATTCTTGTTTTTTATTCAATGATATAAAAAAAAACAAACGCATAAAAAACACAAAACAAGTGGCTTTTCAAATTTATTTCCTTTATGAATTCTTAAAAACAACTTAAATATCTGTATTAAGTGTACATCATCTTACTCCAAATATATAAGTATTGGTTAAAAAGAAACAAATTTACATCTCTTTCTATTGGCTCAAAAAAGCAAGAAAATATTCATACATGCCAGTATAAGATTATCTAAGCATAAGTGAAATATGATCATCTTAATTGTGTGTCTTTCCTTTCTACCAACCCATTTGAGTACTCACTGATCACAGTCACTAAAGCCTTTTCACCCGGTTCTTCGAAAGGAACCTGCAGAGGCTCTAACGAGTCAACAATGTCTCGCATAAGTGGCCGGGCTTTAGGGTTGCGATTTAAGCAATGGTAAGACAGCATTGCGGCCTTGTGAACAGCTTTGATGGGATAATCTCCTTGAAGTCGGGGATCGATTATATTGAGCAGTTTCGTTTTCTCTCTTAGCAACGGGATAGCCCAATCAGTAAGATTCTGTTCCCTTGCAGGTCGAGATTTATCTAAACATTTTCTTCCAGTGAGAAGTTCAAGAAGCACAACTCCGAAGCTATAAACATCACTTCTAGGCGTTAGGTGACCTGCACCACGCGGATGTGGTATCAATATTGATATAACAGATCAGCTATGCTTATTAGGATGACGGAATGAGGCGGAATCAGAATTCGGAATATATAATATCCCGGAAAACATAATAGAAAATTGATATAGAGAGAGAGACATTAGAAACTAAGTTACCTGTCATAATGTATTCAGGTGCTGCATACCCATAGGTTCCCATTATACGGGTAGAGACATGAGACTTGTCTCCTACTGGTCCGTCTTTTGCTAGGCCAAAATCAGAGAGCTTCGCGTTGTATTCCTGTTCAGCGTGATAACTTACACAACATCAGGTAAATATGTTGTGGCGGACCACGTATACAAGAACCCGGTACAGGAAATAAATAGCTAACACTACATCTAATATTATCCAAGCATTTCAATAACCTTTCTTTCCTGTTTCTTCTTTTTGCAATAGAAAAGTTGAAGGCTGGAGAACTACCCCGTCTATTGACTAAAACGCTAAGATTATATAAGCTTTATTGTACTGACTTCTGTTGTAGCTACACCAAGAGCGCTACAAGAGAATTATAGCAAAATATCTATGGAACCGCCATGCAATTAAATTGTCATTCGAACGTATCACCACAGTTATAAGAAGTGTAGATAATGAGCCATTTTGATTAATGCCATTATATGCAACTGCCGCGGAATATAAAACATTTTACTCCTTAAGACAGAAAGAAGAATTTTTTAATGAAGAACATTTCAACAAACTAACCGGGTCTAACAAAATATTGGATGTCTTAAAGTCACGGTAGATGACAGGTTTCTCAGCTTCATGAAGGAAAGCTAGCCCCTTCGCTGCACCAAAAGCAATTTTCATTCTTATGGACCATGGAAGTGGAAGCAACACTCCTGCACAGTTGAAGATATGGGAAAAATAAGGAAAACTTCAGGATATGATCATATACGAGAAGCTCACTTTATCATGTCAAGCTTACACCAATAATTGATTAGCTTAATTGGACGTATACAGTTGTTTCATATGTACAAACCTAGAAATCTCTATACAATACGAGGAACCTTATTTATATTCACTCAAGTCTCATACAAGAAACTGGTCAACTTCTTCGAAGTGTGGTTGAAGAATTAATTTAACAAAAGCTGGCTTAACAAAATATGTAACAATGACTTTGACAGTTCAATTGTTAATGGGAAAACTCCATCGATCAAGTGCAACGATTCAAGAAGTGGACTACTGGTATCAATCCTAAAAGCTAATGTCGATAGAAAGAGGTGTATCAGGCTTGTGACAGAGTCAATACAAGCCTCTGTACCCAATTAATTAACAAAGCCACAGTGAAACAGCTGAAACTAATCAACCTGTAAGCTATTTCGTCCAGAATGAACATGATACTTACTCGAAAAGAGATTATTCTCCACACTTCCACGTGCCATGTACTCGTATATAAGCACTCGATGATCATCCTCGCAACAGTATCCAATCAATTTCACTAAATTCGGATGAGACAGCTGCCCCAAGAATATAACTTCAGCCTAAACATCATCAAGGAAAGACAAAAAATGGCAGAGAGCTGAGTAAATTTGGACTAGAGTGCTGATAAGGAGCAAAAAAAAGCTGCCCAATACAATGTCAACACGATACATCAATTAAAGCATAAACTATGTCATCATAGAAGCCACAAATGTTAGATTGGAACATCATAGAATGGCTTAAGCTATTATTAACGAGTGAAGCATCACCTCTAATTCATTTATATATTATCTCTAAGTTTCCAACATGCTCACTAAAGTGCATGCTGGTTTTTCCAAGTAATCAACCTTCCTAATCAATATAGATTTTATCTGTCTACTGTGCCTCTAATGTGATGGCAATGTTGATTTTGCTTAAACCATACTGTCGAGATATGTGCAGTTTTTATATATGAGAAATGAGGAAATCAGGTCGGTTTTTCTATTACAGAGGATTCATAATGCCCCCCCCCCCCCAACACACTTAGATCGTGATGACTCGACTGACCTTTCACTTAGACGTGAACCTTAATATCACTATGGTGTCCCTTGCCCCAATATTTTTTTACATTTAATTCATATCGTATTGAATTAACAAGTACTCCGCAAGTTTAAAATAGAATGAAGAGTATGATCTATTCAAGTATTAGTCCAAAATCAAAACCAACATGGTTCAGTGCATCCAAAGAGGCTCCCACCTAGGTGGGGTGGCAGGGGAGGGGGGTAGGATTTGTAGGCAGCCTTATCTATGTGGTAGCACAAAAGGCTGTTTCCGAATTGACTCAAGAATATAGTGCAAACAATCTACTACTTGACAAAATATAAGAAGCGCATGTAGTGTCATGAGCCATTTTAAGTATTACTCCATTAAGTCGAGTCTAAATGATTAATGAAGAGTATGATCGATTCAAGTATTACTCCGTTGGAGATTTAAAAAAAAAGTCGATGTACAAGAAAATTGACAAATCCATCTAAAACAACATATTAATCTGTGTCTATTAGAAATGGAAACTTGGGAAGTTACCAGCCATTCTCGGTGGCCTTGGTGGCTATTATCCCCATCATGAACCTTGACAGCTACCGGTATTGGTTCAACCCCCTCCCTTAGATCTTCAGAAATGAACCCTTTATAGACACTTCCAAATCCTCCACCTCCCAACATATAATCTTGTCTGAAATTCCCAGTGATCACCTTCAATTCTTCGAACGAAAATACAATCAATCTATTTGTAGCTGTACTCCGTCGAAGATATTCAACTTCTTCAGGGTTTGATGGCAACCCACTGTTGTCCTTCCTTGGCTTTTCACTTGGTTTCTCATTCTTTGCACTCTCTAAAACAAGTAAACTAAATTAGCTTCTCCTAAATCAATTCCTCTCTGTCTCACTTAAAAAACAAACCAAACCTTATTCCACCAACATACTAACTAAGATCCGCTACATGAATACGACGCACCCAATCAGCCTCAGTTCAACTATTAACATATTAACAGTTCACTTTTATGAGCAACCTTCATCAAGAAGTTCAAAAGCAATTCAACTACTACAATAAACAATATTGGAGATACAGTTCATTTATTGACTTAATTTTCAATAAATAGTATACACTAGCTCTAAAAAAGTTTTTTCTCAAAATTTTGAAATTTCCAAAATCAAGATTTTAACATCATAACATCAACATCAACATGCGACAATATGGTGGAAGATGCTACTGTCTAAACGGGATAAGGGGGTCGAATAGTACGCTAGGAAGCATATAATTGACTAAATATAAAAACTTTATGAGTGAATTTTTAAATATTTCACCTGACTTAGTGTTTGATGAAATTCTGTATTTGAAAGGTTTCCACTTGCATCCACAATTTCCCATTTAGAACCAACCAAGAACAATAAAAAAAAACTAGTTCCTTACACACCTATCTATTTTTTCCCCTGTTTTAAAAAAACAAGAATACCATCATCATGAAAAAAGAAAAGGGGGCTGAATTTTGGGACACTTAGATTAGTAGTGCATCAACCATTAATGAATTTAGTTCTTTAAATGTTTTATTATTACATGGTTTGAACCTTAAAGGGGAGAAAGGCATGCGTGTGCAGGTTTGAAGGAGTGTTGTCTGGTGTTGAGTAGCTTTTTTGGTGAATGGCAATTATGGTCATATTATAGTGTATGTTGAGCTGTTCAAGTTGGGTTCCCACCATTTTGGACGGGTTAGAGTCGTCAAGTTGGTGGAATAGATGACTTCTTACTTAATGTCATAAGTTCGACTTGTTATACTAGCAATTTCTTAATCGTACCTCTCAACGCTTACTTAACGTAATTTACATGACATGATTTTCATGCTATTGTATCGACCCGAAATATATTTATGTGAACTCAAGAAAATATTGCGTAAAAGAAAAGTGGGGTTGGGACATTAGAGTTGATAACGATGAAATTAAAAATTTATATATTGTGATATTAAAATAGATTTTTGTAAGAATATATTAATACATAATTAATAAAAATTGCTCTACTTTATTTTGAATTAAGCAAATTATGAAATTTTATAGTTTTTGAATTGAGGTACATAACTTTTATTTAAAATTAAACTCTAAAACTAATAGTGGAATATGTTAGAAATACCAGTTTAAGATATAATTTCTAACAAACATTTACAAGTAAATCTAAAGATCCAAAGGTATTTAAAATTTATATTTAATAATAAAAAGTAATTTTTTTAAAGTTTATTTGGAGTGTGATTACGCTCCCATTAGCTTTTTCATGTAGTGGGTATGGGGAGTTCGTGTTGGTTTGGAGGATGTAATAGTTTTTTGATGTTGAAATAGAACATTAGTTTTGGTGCACAAAATTCTTCTTTATTTGTTGATTCATTCATTGTTGTGTTTGTGCGCTTTCTTTTTCAACTTTTTAGTGCGTTTCGCACATTCGTATTCCCACCAATCCTTTTCAATTGTTCTCTACATATATTTCATTGCTTAATTCGTATTTTGCTCCCTATACTACCAAATTTGTTTTAATGTGCCTCCTATACTTCTGATCGTTTCTGAGTGTCCCCTGGATATTTTCAGATGCGTTTTTTTTTTTTTATAAAATCAGCTAAAATAACTATTTATCCTTGTTACTATTCGAATGTATATGGGACAATATTAAAAAATTACATAATTAAAAATTAAACCCCCACCCCTTCTTCTTCAACACACCCCCACCCTTTCTTCCTCGAAGACAATTCAAGCACGTTAATGTCATTACAATTCTTAAGCACCCGAGTAGGCGAGTGATAAGTAACACTCCCCTGATCAAATTCAGCTTTGCCAATGGGGTAAAAAAACCCCTCCCCCCATGCTTGTTAATAATAAACTGCGAAAACGACTGAAATGGCTTAAGCAAACTATTAACGATGTATCTCAAAATGGACCTAGGCTTATCAGAAGCACCCACATTCGACAAACTGAACCCAGATGCTCCAGACGATAGATGATGACATGGCTCAAATTGGTGGATTTGTTACAATAAATCTATGGATTGGTCACACAAAAGATGTGAAAATCAAGAAAAGTTCGAATCTTTATGTTGTTGACGTGGAAATTGGTTTTATCATTTATCCTTCTCCTCAGGTCTTAAATACATGTACAAACGTTAGAGGTTTGAAATATTTGGAATTTGTAGAGGTGGTGAAATTGTAAAAATGTGGTCGATTGAGAGTAGAGCAGTACACGAGCTAGCTCTCCGAGCTGACGAGCCGGCTTCCACTCATTTTCTTACGAGTGGACGATAGTGCTAAGGTTTGAATTAGCCCCAAATTCTTTCTACAAATCCATAAAGTAGCCCCAAAATCAGTCAACACTCTGCAAATTGATTTTTTACACTCTCCTACAATATGTTTTAGGCTACTATTGGCCTTGTTCAAGAAGTACGATATTGTGCGTAAATCATGCATAACAATCAGCAGAATCTTCACGAGATACCTTGATTGTGCCTTCCTACGAGGTGGTATTGGTGTTGAGTCATTGTTGGAGGAAGAATCATCAGCTTGATGACAGGGCTTAGAGCTTACAACATCTAGGAGAGTCTTCTTCTACAGTTACACTGGATGATTATACGATCTCAGTGTACTAGTTGTTTGTTAAAAATGTTCGGTTTTCCGTATGTTTAGTCTAATGATGATGTCTTCCAGTGTATATTGGTGTCTAGAAGTGTCTAATGATAGTTGTTTGTACATTGGTGTCTATAGCTGTCTAATGATGTCTGTTATTATATATTGGTGTTTACAGGCGTCTAATGGTGTCTGTCAATATATATTAATATTTCGTATTTATTTTTTCAATGATTATGCTATCATAACTTATTAACCCATAATTTAATCAGTTATTTTGTTTGGCTAATGCTCTTTTTATTTATATATTTGGTTTATTTATTAATCGATTCCAAAAAATAATCACAATAAAAATAAAATAAAGAATAAAGTAAGTCTTTTTACATATGTTTATGGGTAGGCTTCGGGTAGGGTCTACCCTATATCCGCGACCCTACCAGTACCCGGGCGGGTTGAGGAATGCAAAACCCGTAACCAGACTTAAAACCTAAAAACAACAACATAACCCGGCCCGTGCGGGTAGGAATGTGTTAAAACTGTACTACAGTTACTCTGGATGATTATACGATCTCAGTGTACTAGTTGTTTGTTAAAAATGTTCGGTTTCCGTATTGGGACTGAGTTTCTCTTGGAGTCGGGGTTTGCCAGTTTCACACAATCGAAGGACCAAACTCCCCGCAAAGAGTTGCATGCCCCGGACCCTTTAGTTGTAAGACTTGGCCATGTCCTCCTCTGTGCTTTTGCACCCTGTAGAGGCTTTGTCCCTTAGTTCATTAGTAAAGTCCGACCTTTTCATCATCTGGGTATCACTTTCTTATTTCTCAAAAGTGGGCCCGTCGGATGTTTGGGGGACACCTTTCCACTGGGATGACGCATTCTGCTATGTAGACACGGCTGAAAGGGGTTTTCTCTTGTGGCTGTGGTGGAGTTGTATGATACGACCATAGAACCCAGGGGAGTTCCTCATGCCACTTAGCCCCGGCCCCCAGGAATTTTTTTTTTATCCCAATAGAGATTGTTTTGTTTTGTTTATCACCTTGGTTTGGCCCTTGACTTGGGGACGACATACTGGGGAGAATCCCCGTTCTCCCCCAACCTTCCCCGTTCTCCCCCAACCTTCCCTACAGGTCCTTGGTGAAGTCCGAGCCATTCTGGGGTCCGTTATCCGAGACCAGTGTCCTGAAGATCCCATACCGATCGACAGTGTTCTCCCAGAGACATTCCTTCATATCCTGGGACCTTGTGTTCTATACTGACCTCCGGAGGGATTTTCCTCGTACAATGATTCACTAACCAGGATAGATGGTCGGCATGTTCATTCATGGCTCTGGTAGTATGCTCGGAGGTAACACACTCCAACTGGGAATTAAGGCTCCGGGCCTTTTCGGGATATTTCTTCAAAATTTCGTTCCGGACCATGTAATCTCCTTTTACCAACTCTAATGCCATCTTGGAATCTCCTTGCACAGCTAGATTTTTGATTCCCAGGGCCTTGGCTAGCGACAATCCTACCACCACGGCCTCGAATCCGGCCTCATCATTGGTGGCTGAGAACGAGAACCGAAGGGTATATCGGAACGCGGAGCCCACCGGGGCCCTCAGTCAGTACTTCAGCTCCTACCCCTCTGGGATTGCTACTCGTCAGGATCATTCTGGGATGACTTTTCTAAGTCTCCTGGGGTGCTGGTACTTCAGGAAGACTTAAGTAAGATTTTACCTCCAGGGCACGCACCTCCACACTCTTGTTGGAAATTGATGTGTCAATTTCCTCAATTAGTGCCCGTGAACTATATCATCTATATATACGGTTCAACAACCGATAGTTATCTGAACTATCAGTAGTCTCACCCGAGATAATACCGGGGGTCATCGAATGGCAGACTAGGCTCTCACGATGATCTTCGGGATTCGAGTATACGGTCTTATACGTTGAATCCCGATGCTTTCGTTACTCGGGCTATGAGGTCACACACATAACAATTACCGAAGATACTTTCGAGTAGTGACCCGAAAGTGAATAAGGGATTTGATCCATATTGAGGAATTTCGGTTCGATCGAGATCGTGTCCCGACCGAACCGATGGTGCGCCCGGAATTAGTTCCGGACGCACTATTTAGGGTTTATGTATATATATATATATGTGAGATATATATTTATATATTATCATTTATTGAAATGATTTAATTAATTAATGAATTAATTAAACAAGATATGATTTAATTAATTAATTAAGATTAATTAACTAATCTCATCATTATGAGGAGTTGACATCTTGGTGGCTACTTTATGCCTTGGGAAGGCTTTGTATCCCTTGGGAAGAACTCTTGTAAGAGCATCTTCCATGGACCAAGAGGCATTAACCATTTGGATGGTTAATGTGTTTGTTTAGTGTGCAATATGTTTCATCATCCATTCTATATCATAAGATGATATTGAATGTGAAGATATCAATCTAAGTCTTGCACATCTCTTGCTAGAGAACACAAACAAACACACTTCATCTTCAACCTCAACCCTCTAGCAAAACTCTAAGTGTAGAGTGTAGAACTAGTTCTACATTTTTGCTATAGTAGTAAAGACTACATACTCCTCAATAACACACACTAGTCCAAGTGTGTCTTATTGCTATCTAAGGTATTGGTGTGGACTATTTCATAGTAGTTTCATATCACCTTGGTGATAGACATTTCTCCAAGAGAAAGCAAAGGAGCAAGGTGTGGGGATAAGCGCTTAAAGATTGACATAGCTTCCGCTCACGCTTCAAAGGTATAACTTTGTAGCACTACTCTTTTATATGTTATTTGTAGCATATTCACACTACCTTTAAACATATACTTCTATGAGCTAGTTTCATTGTGTAAGTTCTAACGATCAATGAATTAGGGTTGTATGACATATGAACTATTGTATTTCATTGTGTCTTGCAACCCCATGATAATCTACAGTGGTATCAAGAGCTATATTACACGTTTAACATGTTCTAGAAGTGTTTAAAGTAGTACCATATAGTATATATGTCGATATATGAACCGTAGCCGATTTTCGTATTCGGAAAACCCTCCCCGACAAAACCTAAGTTCCGCGTGAGTCCAGGAAAGCCAAGGACACGGCTCCACTGGAACGCGCACCCTCGGCTTTCCCTGGATACGGTACGCCTTGGCCCGAAGCCTGGTTCGGCCCCCCTCGACGCGTCCATGCACGTCCAAAGTCATTTGATGATTTCGAAACAAAACAAATCGATTAAGTCCAAAGTCATTTGATGATTATGGACGTTTTCGGTTTGTTATGGGTGATTTAGAGATTGTTTTGGAAATAATCTTATAAGTCCAAAACATTCTTTGAGAAGTTTAAAATAGTTTAAAATTAGCATGTATGTCAAAGTGTTAATTTTATCCTATCGGTACTAATTAAATTGTTTAATTGAGTATCGAAAGGAAGTTTGTGGTTTGAGTTATTATGAATTTCAAACCTTAAACTTATGCTAAGTCTCTTTGAATGTAATTGGGTTATTAGTTCAAAATGTTGAACTTATGGTAAAACTTCCGATAATTGGCTATGTTAGTTGTTGGACAACTAAAGGTTATGATATGCATATATGACTATGATTCACATTATTTGAATGTGAGTATGTGTGTGAGTTGTGTGTTGCTTGTGTGTTTTATTCCATTCCTAGCATGTTTATGTGATTTATGTATAATGTGTTATGCATATATAAACTGTAGTCTGAATGGAATGGGGATTTGATATGGCCTAGTATTTATTCGAAATACAGTCTGCGTACTGTCCTTGATATTGAAATACGACGCATGTGTCGTTTTACATTCTTGTATTGTTATTTCTTTTTCGCGGCGCATGTGCCATTTAATGCGAAAGTTGATTATGTAACAAGACATGAAGAGACGGACTTGGAGCATGGCGATGTCCAAGAAGACGCAGACCAAGGACTTAGTTTAGAACTAGTTAGACTAGTTTTATTTAATGTTCTTTAGGCCATATCACGTCCCTTTAAAGTGTTTATTATTCATGTCATGTTTCATGCTTACATATATTTTCTTGACGTATATGTACACCTTTTGTGATATGCATGAAATGTGGATTACATGTTTAATCTAAACCCCTCCACGTTATAATTAAGTGTTTGCCAAACCTAAGTTCAAAGTTGTCAAACTTTCCTACGTTTCGGGTGGATCATCCCTAGATGGGCACTTTAATTCATAGGAATAGGAGGCAATGGGATTACATGCGCTACAGGTTAGCCCATCGAACCGGCAAATGTAATCCATCCCTTTATGGTGAACTAAGGTTACTTAAAACGTGGCTACAGGTTAGCCCATCGAACCGGCCCGTTTGGCAAAAGAAGTCTATAGTGTCATAAAACGACTAATGATAGACGCCAAGAGTCATATATAATCATTGGATGATTAATATATGATAGTCTAGTAGGACTTACCCATGGATTGGACTTTGAGGATGATTGCGTGTGCCGCTCATACCCAAGTCCATGGGGTCTTGGTATACTTGTACACTTCGAGGGGTTGTTGGTACTCGTATTATTATTTCAAGCATGCTTTACTTGTATCGTATGTTTTACATATAAATTAAACTGAATGTCGTTTCATACTCGCATGTTTTTAGATGGCAACTGCTAAGAAATCAACTTCAAATTCACTCCGATCTACACTTGAGAAGTGTAAACTCAATGGCAATAACTTCAACGACTGGTCTCGTAACTTGAGAATCGTTCTCAAGCACGAGAGAGTCGAATATGTTCTTAAGGAAGAACTTCCTCCACCACCCGGAGATAATGCCGATGAGCTAGAACGTAGTGCATATGATGTACACGTGGATGATGCATTGGATGTCCAATGTCTTATGCTAGCCAACATGGAACCGAATCTTCAGATTCAGTTCGAAAATGTGGCAGCATATGACATGTACTGCAGACTGGAAGAGATGTTCCAGAAGCGGGCAAGAAATGAGCGGTACGAAGCTGTTTGTGCCCTCATGGATTGCAAACTATCCAATGGTCAACAGGCCAGTCCTCATGTTCTCAAGATGATTGGGATCATCGAGAGACTTGAGTCTTTGGGAACTCAGTTTTCCAAGGATTTGGCCGTTGACATAATCCTCCGTTCCCTTCCTGACAAGTTTGGTAACTTTGTCATGAACTTCAACATGCATGACTTCGATAAATCGTTATCGGAGTTGCATAACATGATCAGCACGGCTGATACTGCGTTGAAGTGTGGGAAGAGCTCTACCCCTACTCCCTCTGTTCTGATGATTCAGAACAAGAAGGCCTTTAAGAAAGGCAAGGGGAAATGGAAGGGAAAGGCCAAGACTGGATCTATCAAAACAGTCAAGGCCCAGACTTCCAAAACTCCGGCTAAAGGTCCTAAGGGGACTGACCAGTGTCATTATTGTAATACACCTGGTCACTGGAAGAGGAACTGCAAGAAGTACCTCGAAGACAAGAAGAGTGGGACTCTTCCGGCAGGTATATTCGTTATTGAAGCTTTTATCACCTCTAATAACTCTACTTGGGTACTTGACTCAGGATGTGGTTCTCATATTTGTCGAAATATGCAGGTACTACAGGACAGTAGAGCTCTTCGGAAGGGAGAGGTGGACTTGCGGGTGGGCAATGGAGCAAAGGTTGCTGCAGTTGCCGTGGGCAAGATAGATTTAAAACTACCATCCGGGATGGTCTTAGTTTTAAATAATGTATATTGTATTCCTGCTATTTCTAGAAATATTATTTCCATATCTGTTTTGAACAATGATGGTTTTACCATCCTTATGGAAAGAAATATGTGTTCTATTAATCGTGACGGTTTACTTTATGCAAAAGCTTCAAACCAAAATGGCCTTTTCATACTAGATAAGGATCATGAGGTATATAACGTAAATATTAAAAGGAACAAGCCTAACGACTTGAATCCTACCTTCCTATGGCATTGCAGACTTGGTCATATAAATGAAAATCGCATCAAGAAACTCCACGAAAGTGGAATTATTAAGTCACTTGATTTTGAATCATATGACCAATGCCAATCATGTCTTTTAGGCAAGATGACCAAATCGCCTTTCACTGGAACGAGTGAAATGGCAAGTGATTTATTGGGGATAATACATACCGATGTATGTGGTCCAATGAACACTCCTGCAAGAGGTGGTTTTCCCTACTTCATTACCTTCACAGATGACCTTAGCCGTTATGGCTATGTCTATCTAATGAAGCACAAGAGTGAAGCCTTTGAAAAGTTCAATGAATTCCAAAATGAAGTAGAGAATCAACTCGGCAAGACTATTAAGACTCTTCGATCCGATCGAGGAGGCGAATATATGAGCCACGAGTTTGACGCTCATCTTAGAGATTGTGGAATTGTTTCACAACTCACACCGGCCGGAACACCACAACATAATGGTGTGTCCGAAAGGAGGAATCGCACTCTGTTAGACAGTTTGCGATCCATGATGAGTCGAACCGACCTACATGTCAGCTTCTGGGGTTACGCGTTGCAAACTGCCGCACTTACCTTAAATAATTGTCCAACCAAGTCAGCTGAGAAAGTACCATATGAGATGTGGTTTGGGAAACGTCCCAAGATTAGCTTTCTCAGGGTTTGGGGTTGCTTGGCCTACGTCAAGAAATTGAACGTAGACAAGCTAGGCCCAAAGGCTGACTTGTGCCATTTCATTGGTTATCCAAAGGAAACCAAAGGGTATTATTTTTACCTTAAGCCAGAAAATAAGATTTTCGTGGCTAGGACAGCGCATTTCCTTGAGAAAGAGTTCTTATCAGGAAATGTCAGAGATACGGTACAACTTGAAGAAGTTCAAGATGATGAGCCAAATGAGTTAATGAACTCATTCGACACGTTTAATGAGCAAGTTGAGTTATCGAACTCAAGAAACTCATTGAATAGGAGAGTTGAGTTATTGAACTCAAGGGTCTCATCAAATGAGCAAGTCGAGTTAACGAACTCGGCAGGCTCACTTCAGGAAGTGGATCCTCCATTCATGGTGGATCCTATCTTGGACCCTAGATCCACGGTAGATGAAACTCCTGAAGAAGTACCGACCCTTAGGAAATCCAATAGGACTCGTCATGTTCCCGATAGATGGTATGGGGAATCCTTCTTGATAGAAGACGACGAGCCTTATACTTATGGAGCCGCAATGAAAGGGCCAGATAGCGAGTCATGGCTTGAAGCCATGAAATCCGAGATAGACTCTATGTACCAGAATGATGTCTGGACATTGGTTCACTTACCTGAAGGTGCTAGACCTATCGAGTGTAAGTGGGTCTTTAAGAAAAAGCTTGATAAAGATGGAAATGTCCATGTTTACAAGGCTAGACTAGTGGCAAAGGGTTTCAAACAAATTCATGGTATTGACTATGATGAAACCTACTCACCGGTAGTCATGTTCAAGTCTATTCGGATCCTCTTAGCCATTGCCGCATATTATGACTATGAGATATGGCAAATGGATGTAAAGACCGCTTTCCTTAATGGAAACCTTGAGGAGGATGTGTACATGACACAACCTCCAGGCTTTACATGTCCGAAAGGACCTAAGAAGGTATGTAAGCTTCAGAGATCCATTTATGGACTCAAGCAAGCTTCTCGCAGTTGGAATCTCCGATTCGATGAAGCAATTAAAGAATTTGGCTTCATTCAGAATGAGGAGGATGCTTGTGTATACAAGAAGGTAAGTGGGAGCCACATTGCATTTATAGTCCTGTATGTAGATGACATACTGATCATTGGAAACAACAAACCGCTCCTTGAGTCAGTCAAGAGATGGTTGTGTAAGTGTTTCTCAATGAAGGACTTAGGAGAGGCGCAGTATATCCTTGGAATCAAGATATATCGAGATCGAGCCAATAGGTTGATTGGCCTGAGACAGGACACTTATATTGATAAGGTTCTGAGACGATTCGATATGATCGATTCCAAAAAGGGAATACTGCCTATCACAACTGGTACTATTCTCGGCAAAAGTCAGTGCCCCACCATTGACGTCGAGAAGGAGAACATGAGTAGAGTCCCGTATGCTTCAGCCATAGGATCTATCATGTATGCCATGTTGTGCACTAGACCAGACGTATCATACGCTCTGAGTCTGACCAGCCGATATCAAGCGAATCCAGGCAACAGCCATTGGACCGCTGTGAAATCTATCCTTAAGTATTTGAGAAGGACTAAGGATATGTTTCTGTTATATGGCGGAGATGAGGAGTTGATTGCTAAAGGTTTCACCGATGCCAGTTTCCAAACCGATCGAGACGATTTTCGTTCTCAGACCGGGTTTGTATTCTGCCTGAACGGTGGAGCCATCTGTTGGAAGAGTTCCAAGCAGGACACAGTTGCAGATTCTACTACGGAGGCCGAGTACATTGCAGCTTCTGAAGCAGCCAAGGAGGCATGTTGGCTTAAGAAGTTTATGACTGAGCTTGGGGTAGTTCCTAGCGCTGATGGTCCAATTGAGTTGTTATGTGATAACACTTGAGCCATAGCACAGGCTAAGGAACCTAGGGCTCATCATAAGTCCAAGCATGTCCTTAGGAAGTATCACCTCGTCCGAGAAATGTTTCAGAGAGGTGACATCAAGGTATCCAAAGTGGATACAGACGACAACGCAGCTGATCCCTTGACTAAACCGTTACCTCAGACTAAACATGAGTTCCATACTTCAGCTATTGGACTTAGGCTTAGGTCCGAGTGGTCTTAGTCTTAGTGGGAGCTTTATTTCAGTTTATTTGTTTTATATGTATGAAGTATACTTTTGTAAAACTCTTGTTGTTGAATAAAAGTATTACTTCTTGTTTATTGATTGACTATTCTTCTATAGCACTTGAATAAACAATTGTGTATTTAATCATAGTTGTATGATAAATATTTTAGTTCCCATGTAATCACGAGTTCTTGAAGAGGAGCCAATAAGTGTATTGGCTAAGGAACCCTTTCTTCAAGACAAGAACTATGGTGATTACATTGTCCCTAGTAGTGTGTCCCGGCGTTTTGGGAACGGACACAACCAAACTAGTGTGTAATGATTCGTTTGACTTTGTTTCTTAAGACAAAAGGATGGTCCAAATCATTACATGGGTTCATTGTCAAGAGAGTCTTGACATGGTACTGGACAGTGACCGTTGTGAAATTATAGAAGAGATCTTGTGTCCTATGTTTCACACGAGCCATATGATAGAGGTTCTGAGACCTACATGCATATCATTCTCATGCTACGTGAGCATGAGGCTTTGACTACTTCCGGACCCATCCGTTACTGGTGGTAATGGGGTATGTTGGGTCTTATGTGAATGTAGTGGTGAGATGATCGGTGATGCATTGGTAGGGTCTTTGTCCACCCTGGCATACAGGGAAGGTTTTTCCTGGCCACTCGGAGAGTGAGTCTCACTAATGAATTCACCCGTTATGAACGGGAGTGAGACTATCTCGTGTTCCGAGAAATTATGTCATAGGAGTTGGCGACACGCTTTCTTGCTTTAGCCTATGACGAAAACCGAGAACAAAGGGAATCATGTGACAAGGATGCAAATGTACATCCAAGACATTGGTAATAGTCCAAGGGCAAGTGGGAGTGTTGGAAATTGATGTGTCAATTTCCTCAATTAGTGCCTGTGAACTATATCATCTATATATACGGTTCAACAACCGATAGTTATCTGAACTATCAGTAGTCTCACCCGAGATAATGCCGGGGGTCATCGAATGGCAGACTAGGCTCTCACGATGATCTTCGGGATTCGAGTATACGGTCTTATACGTTGAATCCCGATGCTTTCGTTACTCGGGCTATGAGGTCACACACATAACAATTACCGAAGATACTTTCGAGTAGTGACCCGAAAGTGAATAAGGGATTTGATCCATATTGAGGAATTTCGGTTCGATCGAGATCGTGTCCCGACCGAACCGATGGTGCGCCCGGAATTAGTTCCGGACGCACTATTTAGGGTTTATGTATATATATATATGTGAGATATATATTTATATATTATCATTTATTGAAATGATTTAATTAATTAATTAAGATTAATTAACTAATCTCATCATTATGAGGAGTTGACATCTTGGTGGCTACTTTATGCCTTGGGAAGGCTTTGTATCCCTTGGGAAGAACTCTTGTAAGAGCATCTTCCATGGACCAAGAGGCATTAACCATTTGGATGGTTAATGTGTTTGTTTAGTGTGCAATATGTTTCATCATCCATTCTATATCATAAGATGATATTGAATGTGAAGATATCAATCTAAGTCTTGCACATCTCTTGCTAGAGAACACAAACAAACACACTTCATCTTCAACCTCAACCCTCTAGCAAAACTCTAAGTGTAGAGTGTAGAACTAGTTCTACATTTTTGCTATAGTAGTAAAGACTACATACTCCTCAATAACACACACTAGTCCAAGTGTGTCTTATTGCTATCTAAGGTATTGGTGTGGACTATTTCATAGTAGTTTCATATCACCTTGGTGATAGACATTTCTCCAAGAGAAAGCAAAGGAGCAAGGTGTGGGGATAAGCGCTTAAAGATTGACATAGCTTCCGCTCACGCTTCAAAGGTATAACTTTGTAGCACTACTCTTTTATATGTTATTTGTAGCATATTCACACTACCTTTAAACATATACTTCTATGAGCTAGTTTCATTGTGTAAGTTCTAACGATCAATGAATTAGGATTGTATGACATATGAACTATTGTATTTCATTGTGTCTTGCAACCCCATGATAATCTACAACTCTTTATCGCGTTTGAACTCCTTCTTGGGGCCTTACCGGATTTTCTTGACAGACGGGAGGTCACTACCTCCTATCTTGGACATAAGTTCTCCCAGGGTAGCCACATCTTCAGTAGCCTGTTGTACACTTCTGTAGGACTGGGGTGAGGTCAGCTGCAGGGCCACGCCGATTTTAACCTGATCGGGTTTAATTCCTCGGGCATCAGCCGTAAACCCCCGAAACCTCCCCGTTGTGGATCCCAACGAGCATTTCTACGGGTTGATCCGCGGCTAGTTTACCTCGGGCCTAACCAGAGTTTCCCCTAAGTTGTCTAAGTGAATCCTCATCCTCTTGCTTTTGATTAGCCTATTATCCACATAAATCTCCACGTTCCTCCATATTTGGTTAGAGAGAACGAGGCTCACCATCCTTTGGCACATGGTCCCGGTATTCTTTAGTCCAAAAGACATCACCTCCCACCACTAGAGGCCCTGCTCAGTGGTGGCAGTGGTCTTTTCCTGGTGAAGTCCGTGCACATCCTTCCTTTATTGTTGGGCTTCTTCCCATAACCGCTTTGGCTATCCATTCTGGAAATTTTAACTCCCGGATAGCACCAGCTCCTAGGAGTTCTCCTATGTCTTCCTGGACGGCTAGGTTCTTTTCGCTTGAAAAGCTCCTCTTCTTTAGCTGGCTTGAACCAGGGATCCTCATACAGGCGGTGTAATGCGGTCTCTGGCTCTATCTCGGGGTACCTGACAAACGCCTCTTTGAATCCCTCAGCAGGCTCTTTAACTGGTTCTTGTGCGGCCCCGGTGGTGGTGTTCCAATTCTGAAGGCTTTTCCTGGACAATCTTTCCTGAGTTGGGCGGCCTTCATTTCCTTACGAGGATCTCCGCCCTTCAAGCTCTAATTCTCTTTAGGGCTGTCATCTCCCTCCGGGGGATGAGCTGACAGCATCCGGATTTTAATACCTCTTTTCTCTTCGGGGGTTCATTCAAGGACGTCCCCCTGGGCAAAGTGTACTTATAACGAACCCTCGCCTTTTTTAGTCTTCCGGTGCCACTGACTTCCGAGACACTATGTAGTTTGATGTCTCAGGTCTTATCATCAGGGGGTCGTCATGGGGATTCCCTAGGCCCCTATAGATCCTCGTCGGAGAATCCTTTTATTCCATTGGCCCTGGGGTGAACTTCTCTCGAAAATCCCCTTGGTACTTGTCTGTTTTCTTTACCCCGGCCGGTCCGGAACCCAGGCTGTTGGGTTATTCACCCTTCACGAACTTCTCATCTGTGTCGTGTCCCTGATCCCCGTGGTACTCACAACATTCCATCACGTCTCTCTTGTTGCCAGGAGTTTTGAGTTTATGGGGGCGTGGCAGCATTTGTTCATTTCCTATCTGGGCATATACCCTCCTCACCGATGTCCTCAATGGGGTGAGTTGTTCTTGTCTGTCCGGTTCTCGAGAACTCCGACTTCGTCTCATATCATTGCTAAGTAACCGGGGTCTGGGTGCCTTCGATCCCTTTCTGGCTCTAGGTCTCTGCAGTTTATCCCCAACACTTGGTTTCCTCGTGGGACTACCCGGGTTCCTTCTCGGAGTCCGGGTAGGAACCTTATCTTCGCCCTACGATGATTTTACTTCTTCCAGCTTAGTGTACTGGACTACTAACCTGGCGAACTGGTACCTGGTGATTACTGGCTCCAGTACCAATTTATCCTTCCATGGGTCGTACTCCAACCCCTAGTAGAAGGCTATCAATGGTGTGTTCTCGAAAGTTTTACCACCCGTAAGCCTCTCTGAGTAAGGTAACAATGCATTATGCCCTCTTTGATTCTCGGATTGGGGACATGTTTTTCATGGCATCTTTGATCGCATCCTTCAGAGTTGCCTCTCCCTCTCTGCCCCTACATGCCCCCTGGTCCGAGTGGCCTGGCTCCAAATTGCTGACGCTCCTCTTCTTCCTGGCCAGTCTCTCGGAGTCCCTGGAGTATCGTGTACGGGATGTGGGACTCCAGGTTGCATCCTCAGAGGAGTCCGGGTTATATCTCCTGCCGGACTCCGCCTCCCTTCTTGATGGTGTTCTGGACTCAGATGTCCACTTCCCCTTAAGTGGACTCCGGCTTGACCTCCTAAGGGACTTTGAATATTTGTCCCTTTGTCTAGTGGGACGTGAGGTCTCGGAGTAGGATTCCTCGCCATTCTGGGGGCGTCTGTTGCCTTCTCCTACGTACCTTTGAGGGTGTAAGGGAACGACGCCTATGGCTTCTAACTTGTTGGGGTAATTGCCCCCTTATCTTTGCTCAGCACCACATGGTCTAGGTCTTTGTTGATCTGCGTTTTGGCAAGCTTTCATCCTCAGATGACTCTATATCGTGAAGTTTCCCCATCCGTCGGTTTTCCCCTACGGGGGACCTATGTCTGGGACTACGCTTCCTTTTGGGGGGACTTTGGTTTTCCCTTCTCAGGGACCTGTGATCCCCCCCCCAGCCTGCCCCTTGATCGTTCCGGATGTCGAGGGGCGTATAGCGTAGTGACTCATCCGACCCCCCGGTGGCCTCCTGAGATGAAGTGTCCGGGGGTGTGGAAGAGTGTCTTCTACTCCGTCTTTCGTGTCTCCTGGGGTCGCCCCCAGCTATAGTATGTGAGCGTCTGGTCGTGGGTTCGATCCGCTCGGACGGCGCCAATTGATGTGCCGGATTATCAATTTATGGGCCCTCTTGGGCCCATAGTTTTCATGGGTTCCTTCTTGGGTTCCATGTGCCCCCGGGTCCTAAACCCTGAGGGGTTAACTGGAACAGGGGAGAAGTCCTTGGGGTAGATGTTGGACTCCCGGACCTTCCCCTCCTGGTGATCTGATTCCTTCACTCCTTGAGCTGTTCCGGGTACCTAAGACCACGACTGGCTAGGCCGCGGCCTCTCCGACGATCAAGTTAGCAATAGATAGAGGGAGAGACTAGGACATAGGTATGAAGCCAAAGTGAACTTACCTCACACTTGTGGAGGTGCATTGGTATTTATTTATAAATAAAAGATTGTGTCCTTGAACTGTTAGATGATGACAAGTGTAGGGTATGAATGAGGCCTAGCTTCCTTGTCATAAGACAATAGTCTTTTTAGTAGTTGGGCCAGACTTGGCCTCTTGGCCCTTTTACCATAAATGGGTGGCTTTATGGGGCCAAAATGGCCCCCATCACTCAATACTTTTAATGCAAAAATCGAAGTCCTTTCATAAAATACCATCCTAATTTGCTTAACCATCATTTTAAAATTTTAGCACATCTTTTAGTTTATTTAAAACGACCACCCCTTTCATTCTAAATACAAATCTTTCCCTCTCAACCACTGTTTCAGCTGATTATTTAGAACGGAAGTGGTGTGCTTTTTGGTTGATTGGTGTGAATCAAAAATCGTTTCTCTCTTCCATTATTATTATTATTATTTTTAAATCCACCGCCCCCTTATAATGATAATCGAACCCAGAACCTCTAAGTTATTGGAATACCTCCTGCCCACGGGGCATAGCTCAAATGGTAAGGGACTTCACTATAAGAGTGTGCTTCTCCACAAATGTATGGGTTCGATCCACGGCAGGTGCATGAGTAACTCTTCATTTGTTCAAGGGAGGATATGCTTGTGGGTGGTTACCCAGCCTACTCAGGGCACTCTTGAGGTGAAGTACCGAGCCGCTAGAGGCACATCCCGGATTCACCTCCTCTGTTGGGAGATGGGCTAGCCAAGCGGGGACACCTTAAATGAACGTATCATTTATTAAAAGACCTCCTAACCACTAGGTCATTCCATGTTCACGTTTCTCTCCTCCATTATAATTGGTTAATAAGTATTTATTATCTCGTACTATTTTCAACACTTGATCTTAGCCAAAAACCGAAAAAGGTTACTTCTCTTGTACTATCTCAATAAAATATTCTTTGAATTATATAATCATGATCACCTTAAAAAATATGGAGGAGAACATATCTAAATATGAGAATTGACTAGCTAGCTAATATATACCATTTATTGTCACTTATGTACCTACACTTGGCTAGCTAATATTTGCATCCCACACTATATGCATTTCGCATATTGGAGGAAGCTTCGGAACATCTCAAATGATCACTAATATGAGAATCTCTAATTCTAAAAAAGCTTCACAATCCTCAAGTTATGGAGCATGACAGCTCCCTGTTTTGAATATGATATCAGAGATTGACGCGGGATATGCCACATTTGTTCAGGGATTAGAGCTTACCCGTTAACCACTTTAAAACATACATTAATTCCTAATAAAAATTAACACTGAATTACATGAAACGAGACTATTTTCACTTTACATTTTAATTATATATTAGTTAAATGTTAGGCTAATGGACAATCCGCATAAGCCCGTAAAATACATTAGGGGTTAAGTTATATTCACCTATAAATATAGGTGATCTCTGTATTGTATCCCATTAGCCTAACATTAAATTATACCAAAGACAAGAATGTGTAATTATGTATCCATGGTCCCAAGAAGACGACCATACCCCCAAATCAACATTCGTGGACTAAGTTTTCTGACGGTATTAAGGTCAAATGGGTTGCACGTGGATCCTAATATACCAAAAAATAAAGTTATTAGAATTTGAAAAATGTAATTATGAATTTTTATCGGTGGATAAAAATACTCTCTTCAATTCCAAAAAAGAAAATATCTTTTTAGAGATTTTAAGAATATCCAAAAAGAGTGTTTTTTACATAAATTAATGCATAATACAACACTTTTTCCCTTAATACCTCTATTTGCATAAAAAAAAACTCAAAATAAATAATGATTGTTTTATATGTAAGTGGATAGATAAAGTATTAATGATTGTCTTTATAGGGGTATAGAAAAAAAAATTGAATGTATTAAATGTTTTAATTTGTGTCAAATTTCTAGAAAGACATTTTTTTTGGATCAGAGGGAGTAATAATGTTGGAAGTAGTGATTGAATACAAAATTTGTAAACTTTTATTTAAAATGGGGTTTCATATTGCTCAACTCGATGTGATTCGTTCACTTTAAAGAAGGTATTGTGAAACATGAATAATGTTGTTACTAGCTAATATTATGCCAACACTACAAGAAAATGCACTAATGGCGACATGACAAAAATCCGACGCCAAATTAGTGTCAAGTTGGTGTAGAGATTGGGACATTGAAATCTCAACCTGTTTTTTTAATTGCGTCAAATATTTAGTGTCGGATTGGCGTCGGGTCGAAGTTGATTTTCAATTTTAAAGAATTGCTCGACACTATCCCGACGCCAATTTGAATTGTATGTTAACAAAAAATTAAAATTAAAAATCAATTAATAGGGGTAGAGTCTCGACCCCACACACCTTAATATATTAATTACAAAACCCTACTCCACATGCCCAAAAACGTCACAAGAAGGCGTTGGGATTTACCTAGAAACGTCACAGGATGGTGTCGGGCTTCTTTTTTATCAAATTTCAAGATCAAATGATCCCATTCAATATCAATCAAACCAACTCACAATTCATCAAACGAATTCAAGATCCATACATGAATCCAAAATTAAACAATCCAATGAAAGATCCATCCATCCAATCCCAAGATAGATCAAACGAATCCAACTTCCATTAAATATAGTTAGATATATAATACTTGATATATAACTAATTATAGTATTTTTAAAAGTAGTATAATTAAAATATAACTAAACGTACTACAATTAGAAATAGTGTGTTTAAAATATAATTAAAAATATTATAATTATAATATAATTAAAAATATTATAATTAGAAATAGTATGCTTACAATATAAATAAAAATAATATAATTAAAATATAAAGAAAAATAATATATATAGTTTCAAATATTATGGTTCATATAAATAAATACTATAATTAAAAATAGTATGCTTTCCATATAAGTAAAAATACTTACAAGTAGAAGTAATATAATAAAAATATAATGTCACAGAATGGCGTCGAGGTTTACCTAGAAATGTCATAGGATGGCGTCAGACTTTTTTTATCGGATTTCAAGATCAAATTATCCCATTCAATATCAATCGAACCAATCTAAGATTCATCAAACGAATTCAAGATTCTACCATAAATCCTAAATTAAACGATCCAATCAAACAACCATCCATCCAATCCCAAGATAGATCGAACGAATTCAAGATTCATCAATGAATCCAAAATCAATCGATCCAATCAAACATCCACCGATCCAATCCCAATATAGATAGAAAGAATCAAGATCAAACGATCCCATCCAAATCCAATACTAATGATCGAATCTAAGATCCAAGGAACAAATTCAAGATTTTTCAATGAATCCAAAATGCAACGATCCAATCAAACATCAAATACCAAGATCAATCGATACACCAAGTCCCACGATTAATCGATGCCATCTCAAGATCCATCGATCCAATACCAAGATCCATATATCCAATCCAGTATCTATCGAAGAACTCCAAGATCGAACAATCCAACTTAATATGAATCGATCCTTCATAAGATTCATCAAATGAATCCAACTTCCATTGAATATAATTGGAAATATAATACTTGTCTACTTGATATATAACTATAAATAATATACTTAAAAATAGTATAATTAAAATAACTAAAAGTAGTATAACTAGAAATAGTGTGTTGAAGATATAACATAAATTTTGAAAATTCTAATTTGGCGATCAAATTCAATGAAGCGGGAAACTTCAATTGTTTTAAACCACATAGGCGGCAAAAATTCAGCATAAACCCTACATTTCTTTCTCATTGTCTACAATTCTTCATCAATAATTTTGTTTACTAGCATTATGTTATTATTCTATTTATGTATATTAACATCTAGTTTTGTTTAAATTTGCAGATAATTGAAAGATAAATTTTTTTTCGGGAACTTCGAAGAGGTAAGTCATTAATTTTGATTAATTCGTTTTTGATTATTTATTGCATAATAAAATATTTGATTTTCTTATATTACTATTTTGTTTTTCATTATAATTATGTAGTTAAAATTGCTCAATCCAAATAGAGAACAGGTAATTATTTAATTGTTTAGTTGTTTATATTACTAACTCGTTTTTTATTTATACTAATTTGTTTTGGTTATTTTGAAGGTAAAATTCTTCAAGTAAAAGAGAAAGTAGATTATATTGCATCATTTTATAAGCATATTACCTTTTTCATATGTTTTCATATGGTTGTGTATTTGTATAATTAACATATTACTTTTTGATATGTTTTTAATTGATTGTACATGTATATTTACAAATATATGTAAATATCTTTTGTCTTTTTCAAATATCTACATTTAGAATACTTTTGATTTGGAATATATCACCATTACGGTTTGGTTGTGTGCAATATAGTGCAACAACCAGTTGCAGTTTTTTTTTAGCATTTACCAGAATTCGTGTTGGATTGGCGTCGGGCAGCAAATTGTCAAGAAGAGCTTAGTGTCAGGATGGCGTCGGGCTGAAAATTGTCCAAAAGATTTAATTGTCGAGATGGCGTTAGGCTGCAAATTGTCTAGAAGACCTTAGTGTCAAGATGGCGTGGGGTCAAAGGAGTCGAGATGGCGATAAGATATAATCTGAATTAGACGTAGTGTCGAGTTGGCGTCGAGATATGACTCAACCAAAACGGGTTAAGTGATATAATATATAGAGTCGAAATTGCGTCTGATGTTGAGATAGCGTCGAAAATAACACGTCGGACGTTTCCCGACGCCATCTCGACGCCAATAGGTGTTTAGCAACAGTTTGGTATCAGAATCGTCTGTCACCATTGCTCAGTTTTCTAGTAGTGCAAAGCCTCCACGCCTGCAGGAACGAGGCATGATTGAGACTACTATGAGACTTGACACCCTTGATAAATAATATATTAGTCCGGGAGCGGGGCCTTGGGGCCTGGTCTGATTTCGGACTACCTTTTTGGAATAGCAAACAGAGCTTAAAACGTCTGAAACGTTTAGAAGCCAAAAGCCACACTTTAAATGTCTGAAATAATTGGAGGCCAACAGTCACACCAGTTATAATTTTCATTATTGCGCAGTAATGAGAAGGCTGCTGGTCTGGTTGAATTCACACTATAAGTACATACAACATCTTCCTCATCTATTCAACATAACAACAAACCCGAAATACAATTCTACAAACAGTTCTTTTGGTGATAGCTTCATACTCGTCCGCAGTTCGCTTGTGGAGTTTCCAGTGCTTGCGAAAGCTGTACTTGCAGACCATCTTATCTTGGAAATCGAACACTTTGAAGTTTCCTAAGCACCTAAGGGAAGAGGGCGAATTTGGTTTAAAGATATTGTGTTTATTACAATATTTGGTCTAGATAATAATTTAGTCTACTTGTATGTTTCGTCTCTGTTACTCTTGTATTTTTAGTATAAACTCCTTACAAATAATATAGTCAAGTTGGAATCATTTTAATATATATTTTTAAAACATCAATTTTTTTATCACTTTTATGTATATATAATGGGAAATATTTGCCTCCGTGAAACTCATGGAAATAAAAAAATAAGAACAAGGACTAATATTTTTATGTGGAGTGACGTCGACCCATTATCGGTAGAGGAAGTAGCACGTCACTCACGACTCCTAGTTCTGGTTCTAGGAAAGTGGTAATTGTTTAATTGACCAAAGAAAGGGAACTATGTTCTATCTAGCCCACCGAATCAAGTAAAACATCATCTTCTAATGAATGATATGATTTCATATGGCTATTGAGGATGAATCGTGCACACTATCTAGTCCACTCTTAGGACACACATGCATGATGCATTATCAGTGAGGGACAGTTGAGTAACTAAGGACTAGAGAGCCTAGACAAGATTATCACCACACATTGTCCCCAAGTACATAACTTAAGTGATATACTTGGGGACAATGTGTGGGGCCTTAGAAAGTAGGGCCTTGGAATTATATATACCCATATAAGTGCTAATGTGTTTAAAATGATGACATTCTGATTCTGATGTATGTGTGGGTTAGAATTCATATGAAGGTGCTATGTTGAAATAATGTAAAACTTGCTACTGGTTTATGTCTCGTTAACTATGTTCCTTACAAGGTTGTTGTTAGGACGCATCCTTAAAATTCACATGACTAAAAGATCATTAATGTTAATGCAAGACAAAAGAAACTAAAATTCCTTAACAAATACTCCTATAATAATCATCCCTGTATTTTTTTTTATTAAAAGAAATAAAACTTATCATCACTATTCATTTGTAGAAATTTGAAAATTTTGGCAGATAGGCATTTTTTGTTGCTAATATTTAACTTCTAGCACCCAGCCGTTTTTTAACAAAGAAGTAGCAGCTTCCCCTAAAATTTATCTATTTTACTCTTAAATGAAACCCTCCTTTTTTCCTCTTTCTTCTTCTTCTTCACCATTCCATCACCACCATCTCACCACCATCCAAACGTTTTCTTTATCAACCATAACTACCACCACCTCCACAAACCCACCATCACCAACAACCCCAAATTCAAAACCAATATCTTCTTCTTCTTTTTCACAAACTCACCAACCATCGCCCTTTCCACCAACACCATCACCACCTACCTCACCAACAACAACCACAACCACCCTACCCGTAAAAATTGCGCCCCCCTCCCCCCAAAAAAATCCTAGTGAAGTCTCCCCTCCCCCCCTGAAACCTCATGTGAAGTCGCTCCCTCCCCCTAAATCTTCTAGTCAATCCCCCCAAAACCCCTGTGGGGTTACGAATTTGTGGGTGTGTGGCTGTTGTTGTTGGTGGGGTTTGGGAAGAAAAAGAAGAGATAGGGAAGAAAATTAAAGTGGTGGTGGTGTTGAATTTGGGTTTGTTGATGGTGGTGGCTTTATGAAGGTGGTGTTTATGGTTGGTGAAAAGGAAGAAGAGATGATGGGGAAGAAGATGAAGTGTGGAGAAGGAAAAGAAGAAGGAAGAAAAGGGTATGGGTGTAGCTTTTCTTTATTAAAAAAAAAAAAATCCACCCAACATCCTCTATTCCTCTTACAATGAGAATTGAACCAGGACCTCTAAGTCATTTGAAGATCTCTTAACCACTAAGTCATTCGAATTCTCAAGGGTATGAGTGTAGCTTGTTTTAATTTTAAGGGTAGATTAATCTTTTCATAAGAAAAGATGCCAATGCTTTGCAAAAACAAAATAAGTGCTCCGAATAAAAATAAAAAAACCTTCAAAAAATGCCAATCTACTAAATTTCCAATAAAAATTTAGTAGCATATATAAAAAGTACAGTGGTTGTTATTAGTTATGGTTATGCATGATAAGATGGGGCTAATATATGATTTCACACATAATGTAATATGAAAATTGAAATTAGGTGCTAAAGAGTTTAGGTATTGTCATAATAATTTAGTATTTTAACATGATTACGATTCGAGTCTTGTAAAAGATAAATAAATAGAACTTACCATTTATCTCTTTACATACTTCAAATTAAAAAGTAACGGAATCGTTAAGATAATAAATTAACCTTTCGAAATTAGGTAGCCGTCTTCGTTTTCAAGTTCCCAGCATGATTGAACTGAACAATCACATTAAATGGTCGGATTCATATAATTCCGACACGGTGGGCTCCACTACCTCTCCGTGCTACGTGCATTAATTTAGCCAGTTTAGTGCATCAAATGAAACCACCAAAACATCAAATAGTACTAACTTTGTTCAATTTTAATTGTGATAATTTGTACTATATCTCCTGTAACTATTTATTATGTGTTTTGTTTCCTATAAATTTAAAAGGAGCTATTATTTTTTTGTAAATATTAAAATTTAACACTCTATTTTCTACGGTCGAATTTCCATTAATACTACATTAAAAATCAGATTTTTATGTTTCAAATTTCAATTTAAAACTTCATTTCCTGCTTCATTAAAACTCGACTTTGATGATTCAAAATACATTGAAAAACTCTTTTGATCCTCATTAAGAATATGAATTCAAACCTTAGTTTTATAAACATTAAAATTTTTAAAACACTTCTTTTCATAAAAATATACATGAAAACATTGAATATAATTATTTAACGTCATTGAAAGGATACCCCTGTTAGAATCATTTAATGTCATAAACGTTTAACGTTAAATGATTCAATGTTAAACCATGACGTTAAATGATTTCCAAGAATGGTATCCTTTTAATGACGTTAACTGATTAAATATTTTTATGTATGTTTTATTAAAAATATTATTTTGAGAATCTTAATATTTATAAAACTAATATTTGAATTCATATTCTTAAAGAGGATCAAAAGAGCTTCCAACGCATTCTGAATCATAAAAATCGGAGTTATAACGAAGCGAAAAATGAAGTTTTGAGTTGAGGTTCGAAACCTATTCCCAGACCACCATAGACTCGAAAAATCTGATTTTTAATGTCCATTAGTAGTTTCTAATGGAAACTTAGGGTGCTACATTTTTATATTTACGAGGGGTAATAACTCCCTTTAAGTTTACAGGGAGATAGAGCACACATTAAAACGTTTACAGGAGATACAATGCAAATTACCCATTTTAATTATTGTACTAACATAGTTGTTTTGTACCAAAATATGTGCTAGCATTGAAGATTATATCTTATTTTCAATAAACTTTTATTCTTTTTTCGGGTAAAATTATCAACTAATTAATAATAAAATTAATTATTTTTCTTATATTTTCAATGTACCTTTAAACTATCTTTTTACTTTTCTTAATCTCTTTAATTATTTAGTTGTCAGGTTAGTGCAGCTAATGGTTTGAAAAAATAAATTACATTTAGCAATAATAAATTACATTTTGCAATATATATAAGGTTAACGAAAGTATTGATTCTATAAGTTCAATGAAAGTATTGTTACTAGAAGTTTTTAGTATATATTTCTCATTAAATAAGGGTTTAAAAAGAAAAATAGAATCAAATATTATATTAAAATTTTACAAGCAATGACAAATATTACAAAATATTCTTTTACTAAAATGACAACTAAAGAAAAAAATAAAGGACTACCTAATATTAAATATTTCTGACAATAACTCTATATTCCCTGCAAATGTTCAGTTGTCATTATAGCAGTTATTATTCTTGCATATAAATTTTACCTTTATATTTCTAGTGTACTTTTAACCACTTTTTCTATTTAATTATGTATTAATAAATGATATAGTTTCAATCAATTATTAGTTTACACTTTGGGAGAGAGTTATGATGTGAAGGCTTGAGATCCTTTGTCCTTCTTAACAACATTGACAACAGGTGCCATGGGCAGATCAACGACTTCTAGTTTGGTGGTTCGAAATATATGTTAAATTTTTTAAACGGTCAAGAAATATATTGATAATTATGCTTCATTTTTTCCGATGTCGAATTTTATCAATTATTTAAATCAACTCATAGATTTTCATAGTTTGGATGAAATGAATAGTAGAGACCTCTATTTTCATAAGGAAAATTTTGAATATTTATTTAACGTTGTATTTTATCTATATGATAAGGTACATGCATCTAGTGCCTAAAAGTATAAATTCAATATTATTTGTGTAACTTATTTATTAAAAGTGAAGTGATGAGGTTCATATTAATATTGTAAAACATTGTTAAAATGTTTTCAATATTTTTATATCATAATAAGTAAATTTTTTGATATATATTACACATTTATAAATAAATTTGTGAATGTAATAAATAAGCTAATAAATAGAAACCAATGAGGAGTTCAAAAACATCACTCAGTTAGAAACATATAGAGCACACACAATAATGATCTAGAATATGAGGCTAAGAAGATTTGAACCCTGGTTGTTCATCAAGATTTACGCTTAATGATCTACAATATGAGTCCTCAATTTTGCACCATGAAATAGATAAGCGTAAAAAGTCAAACAAGCCTTACAAAGAGAGACGGACGCAGTATCAAATATATTTTACCTTTGTTTTTCTAAATGGCTTTGCAAAAAGTATATGTTATTTTGCACATTAAATTCAAACTTAGTTAAGATGGATTATATAATATTACATAAAAATATTTTAGATTCAGCCTTATTTCCACGTCGATCCGGCCCAATTTATGCATTGTGACTCACCGAGAGATCCGCTCTAGGGCGCACCGGACCACCTGCTGATCATCTGATTTCTGTTCGAGTGAGTCTGTTGGTCATGCTTAAAAGATTCTCCGGGTGCAAGCATATCCTTATGTGGAAGAACACTACTGATGGCAAGTTCTTGTTCAAACAAAGTTATGGAGACCTTTCTAATTACGCCCAGATTATTCCCACCTTTGGAGTCCTTTAGCACTATTCTATTCCTTCCTCCATATGAAGGGAACGAGATATGGTTGAGGACTATTGGACTATGCGTCCGTACACCTTGTTTTAATGATCACTTAAACATTGATTTACTATCTAACATGTTTGCCCAAATGTTTATCTCATAGCCATGTTAGAACCATATCTAGCAAGCACAAGACAAATGACATTCTACATGCAACGGATGCTTGTCGCGATATTGGCATTAAGCTACTCAAAGATTAGATGTGGTGAGAATGACGAAAGGTCAACCAAACACCGGTCAAGAGGACCAAGCGTTATTGAAGAAACGAAAATGAGTTGCAACAGGGCCAAACATATATTGATCTAATTATATGGTCGATATGTTTCTCATTCATGTTTCATGTCTTATACTAAAGTTATCATTTATACATGAAATGTTAATACTTATGTTGAGGGATGTTTTATCTTTGCTCTTATTCTTATACCCCTCATGCATAAGGTATTTTGTTGTTATCAAAATGAAGAGTTAATTGATATGTGAGTATCCGACTTTTCTATTTTGATAATAACAAAATACAACTTGGACTAACGTTTCCTAAAGTGTGGTGATGATAAAATCAACCACTACTAGTCATTGAGGACTTAAAGAAGCTTAAAGAAAAGAATGAAGACCAAAATAAAGAGTCGACATTCACCAATCAAGAAACAAACACAAGCTCAACGATATTCAAGAGCGTTCAAAATAATCAATCAAAGGAGATATGGATGCAAAGCAAATACAAAGGTAAAATTTAGTCTTCAATCGTAGCTTAAATTCTCTTGAATAATCTTAGTTGAAGCTTATAAATGAGAGATATTTTTCAAATCATTTTTGACAAAAAGACCTTAAGTGTTTTAACGATTTCATGTATGTTTTGTCAAAAGAATTGTTTTGAAAATCTTAATGTTTATAAAACTGGGATTTGATCACATATTCTTAAAGAGGATGAAAAGAGCTTTCTAACGCATTTTGAATCGTCTAAATCGGAGCTTTAACGAAGCGGGAAATGAAGTTTTGAGTTATCAACATCTGTCATAGAGAGCTGTCATAGTGACCAGCATAGTGACCAGCTGGTCTCGATGACTGGCAGAGGCTGATTGAAATTCTTAGAGACCAGTCATAGTGACCAAGTGGTCTCGATGACGGGTCTCGATGAACATCAGAAATGACCGTTTTATAGCCGTTTGAGCTCCAAAACAAGGCTATAAAACACCATTCAACCCCATTTTTCATCTCAAGCCTTCCACACGATTTTCTACATCAATCCAAGGCCAAAATCTCTCATTCAAACACAAAATCTCTCCTAAATTAAGCTTCAAGTTTGATTATCATTATAGACTTTAATCTAGAATTGTGGCTAAGTTGTATACCAAGAGATAGTGTTAAATAAAGAAGCACACCAAGTGTTTTTTGAATTGCTCAAGAGAGAAAAGCAAGCTTCAAAGTCGATATCTACTCATCAAGGAGTTCATACAAGCTTCATTTTGTTATCCACTCAATTAAGGAGTTATAAGTTGTGCTAAATCATTGTAATTCCATTGTAGCTCATTGAGGATCATTTTAGATTGGGATCAAAACATTAATCTCTATACTATAAAGAGATATCCCATTAAGTTAGGATTTGACCTTCATACTAGAGGCTTGAGGGTCCGAGGTGTTATGAGTCTTACTCAAGCTAGGAATTGGGAAGATTGTCGTAGTGTTGAGGCTAGAGCTCAAGCAATAGGACATAGAGTGCTCGAGGTAGTGGAGTTGCATCTCCGACTTAGTAGGGACGAAATCTTAGGGTGATTCCTTGGGTTCTTAGTGGGTTACTAAGAGTTTGAAATCCTAGGATGCGGCTTGGGTTCTTAGCGAGTAGTTAAGAGTTGTACGTTGGTTTGGACTTCACCAACTTTCGAAGAAGTGTCTACTAGTTGATTCTAGAGAAAGTCTAAGGTGGGAAACCTTGGTTTGGACCTCGTTACATGCCTTGTCGAGTTTACATCTCTATTCCTACTCTTTACTTTCTTGTCTAAATTTATTCATATGCTAGAATTGCTAGGTTTCCACAATATATATTGCTTGTGTTGATTGATTTGCTTGTGCCATGATTTACTTTAAGTGTTCACACATTTGTTAAAAGAGGTTAATTTGGGATTTCGATATTAATAGTTTTATTAATCTGAAAATTGGCTATGATTCCGCTATAACCTTTCATCCCCTAGGTTGTCATATAGGCTAACATGGACTACATGGCCAAGCTAGCACAATGTCATGAACAACACTTTGTCTGGTTATCATGAGATGAGGATCGGCGATTACGAGCCATCATCCGTCCGGATGGAGCTTGGCGTGCCTTACATTCGAGGGAGGACTTGATTGTGGAGGCTCTATGCTTAATGCTCTTTCATGTACTGTGTGTGTGTTTTTTTTTGTCAAGCGATAACATACTGAAAGTAAACTTACACTAACGGGGAAGGGAAAATCTACGCTACAACGGGGTAGAGGCATCCGTAAGTATTTGAACCATTGCCAGGTATCGAACCCATGACCTCCATTGAGGAGACATGGGCCGATAATCATCAGGGCAAGCCCTGTGGTTTCATGTACAGTGTTTAGGCTTATTCATGTATTGTTCTTATTTTTCATTTATTATTTCTTTTATGTATCAGTTCTCTGCTTTTATTGCCCATACTCTTGGAAAGACTTGTATAACATTATATTTTTTCTTTCTAATTAACACGTAATCCTAGGCGTGAGTTTAAATTGAAAAAAAAACCTATTGCATACTTGATTTCACAATATAGGCTTCCACTATTGCAAAAATTGTTTAATAACTAATGGAATGATGTATTCAATCTTTTTTCAACAAATATGCCTAATCACACTAACACCAAACAAATTTCCCCTGTTGCCAAGTTTGAGACCATTTTTCTTATATTTCACTCCAATGTTTTTCGCCTACTAATTTATGCTCTTTCTAATAATAATTTCTCTACTCGTTATTTATAATATCATTGTAATCAAACTCTAATAATAATTTCTCTACTCGTTATTTATAATATCATTGTAATCAAACTCTCGTCAGTAATTTACAAAACAAAAAGAAACATTTGTGTGGTAGATAGAGGAGCCACAAGGGCCAACTATAATTACTCTGTAACAAAGCCATGCATTTTTAGCTGCAAATGTAAGATTCTTCCACACCATAATCACATGGGCAACCTTATATAATATTCTCAATTCCTGAGAGAATCAATCATATAGGAAACATCTCAGAAAATTCTGCCTCCCTGTCTACTGTATATATCTCCAAAATTCTTAGATCCATTCCAATTTTCAAGTTGTCTTCTTCTCCCAAAAGGCTTATTACAAAATACCATATTTCAAGAATCTTACAACAAAAACTGACAGCAAAATATATATTTCATCTGCTGTCCATTTGACCAGATTTCTGACTCATCAATCCACGATTCCACTGTTTTTATATATCAAACGTAACATGCAGGTTAGCTAGCAACCAAACATTTTAATTTTTTTAATCTTTAATAAAAAATTTTGTGAGTGAATTGCACAAATAGTCCCGATAGTGTCACCAAGTTGTATTTTAGCCCCAATAACGGCATTGTTGTAGTTTATTAGTCCCTAAAAGTGACGAAAAGGTTGAAGATTAATACACATGTTAAATATTCCGTTAACTTTCAACACCAACAGGCGATGAGAGGTTAAATTTGGACAAAAAATAATTTTATTAAGACACTCATTTTCGTGTTAGTAATTAATTAATTTCAATTTCGTAATGAATTTTCATTCGACACAAAAAAATGAGTTTAAATCTTAAAAAGTTTATTTTTGGTCCAAATTTGAAGTCTCATCGTGTGTTGGTGTTAAAAATTAACGGAATAGTTAACGTGGGGATTAATCTTCAATTTTTTAGCCACTTTCGAGGAATAAACTGCCACTATTACGATCTAAACTACAACTTGATAACACTAAAGGGGATTATTTGTGTAATTCGATTTTTTTTATCTTCTGCATCATGTTCAGATTGATGCTTATTCACTCATATATAACAGATCATACAGTGGCTCATAAAGATAGCAACTGATCCTCTCAAAGAGAGTCATCACTGTACCCCACCAATCAAGAAAGATATACGAGGTAACAAAAATGATCCTTTTATTCGTTCGATTTCATGCACCTCGACAATCTCATCATCATTCCTTTTTTTCTTGTAAATTAACGATGATGAGGTAAGTTTCGAACCAGGACATTCTGGTCACTAGCAAAAGTATTTTCCATTAGGTTATTCGATTAACTCAATCTCATCATCAGTTCTTAGTTGTCGCCACCAGGCATTAAGATTTTCTTTTTTTCGATATATAAGCTTCGAATCTTGCATTGCAGAGGATCAACTGAAATCACAAGACATTGTAGAATTCTCCAAAAGGGGAGTTAGAAGATCAAAAAAAGGACTGAGAAATTTCAATCTATTCAAGATTATAAGTAAAAGGGACATTACTAAGGTTTGTTTTCATTACACACTTAGACTTAAGAGATTGGGAAATTTTAGGACAAGACAACATTGGAAGATCATGAAGATGAAAAAGGACAATTTGGGACATCATCAAACTTCAAATGAGAAGGTTGAATGTTATGGACAAGGGCATGTTGGGAACACTAAGGTTTTACCAATTAGTGATGCATCTGTTTCAGCTAGAATGGAAACTCAAGAACATAGAGATTCTTTGGGTAAAAAGGAGAGAGTTAAAGGTGATAGCAAAACATTATCTAGAATGAAAGAATTGCTTAGATGGGCTGCTGCTACAAGGTCTGAGAAAGGAGGCAAATACTTGGGTAGAAAGGTATGCATTCTTTCTTTTTTTACGCCATACTAGTCGTTTGTGCACAGTGCAGTCTGTGCGACTTCGTTCTCATTTATAATTTTTTTTGTATAATTGATACAATATTGCTAATATTGTGCAACATATATATGCATGTTTTTTTTTGAAAAAATTGTATACAATTTAATGCGAGGTTAAAATAAAAACATATCAGCCTGAAATCGAATAATTTGTATTTTGTCTTGGATGCGTATTGAAGATGTAAAAAGTAATAACATACATAGAAGTAACTTTTAAGGTAGTTTGAAAGTGAGAACATGGGGTTTCAAATTAAGGAACGTGGGGCTTCATTTTGACAACTTCCAATCTCCCCCTTCGCGCATTACATATAGCTAGAGTAGATGATGATTGTTATAATGTATTGTGGCTTTGACGGTTGCATATATTCAGTTAGTTCACGAATAGCTAAAAATATGGAGGTTAATAGGTCAGCTCCTTCTTGTATTATTATATATAGAGTAGATTTGAACAATTGAACCCTCAATCTCGTAAAACTAAAGGGTGTCAGCGCAACAGCTAGACCATTCGGTTATCACGACCTTACAATCTGATTAATTTTTGTGCAGGTTTTGCAGTTTAGGAATAGAGCAGCACTTAAAGGAGTAGCAGATGAAGATAAATTAAGCAATGAGTCTCCCAAAATTAGCTTCAGATGGGATGTGGATAGTTGCTCAACAACATCTACTGTTTATTCAGCTCTTTCAACTGCATCTGCTTTCACAACTGATCATCAACTCAATAATCCTTCAACAAACTCAACTCCTGCCCAATTTGTAGACCATCATCATGTTCCTAGGAAATTGAATTGGATTACTTCAGATTCTGAATGTAAGCTCTCTTTATACTATCATCAAGATTTATAATTCGATCACATGTATGATCTGTTTCTGGTATTAACGTCGTATTACAATCAACTCGGTTAAGGTCAGGTGTAAACCTCTTATATGTGGTCCAAGTAGATCGGAGTATATTTAAGGTGATCTGTTATACACACACCCAAACTGTACCAAATGTATGTGTTTTTTTAAGGAGTGAAAAGACTAATTTGCCCCCCCTATTTGCAACTGTAGTGTTTAAGAAAATTTTATCGAGGGGCAAAATAATAATTCACTCCTTAAAAAACACTATTTGAGTGTGTAGTGTTTACCATATTTAAGGGAGGCTATTCAAAACACAGTCATACCATCCGATGTCCAGGGGCCGGCCCTTGAGTATACCTGGGGCGCGACCATGCTAGGCCCCCGTACTAAGAGAGCTCCAAATTTTTAAAAAATATAGTATAATGTATTAGTTCATTTCTTGCATTAGTCCTAATTTTTAGGAAAACTTATCCAATACTTACGTTTTCTTATGTATTTTCTTGCATGCCAAGTTCTATTAATAATGAGTTACTAAATATCTAACTTTTACTATATGTGATTAAGGGTCTCGTTTTTAATTTCCGCATTAGGTCCCGAAAATGTGTGGACCAGAACTTTTCACAAAGTGAGTTTCCTAACAACTTGTTTTCCTATTTCAGTTGTGGTGCTAGAATTGTGAAGATGGAGATCCAATTGTCTTGTGATGCATGCTTCATCAAATATAATGATCTAAATGATTCATTTATGAGATCCCTGGGGGAATATGGCCTACTGCTTAATTCAATTTATGAGGCAGCATTTTAGTGGTTGAACCAAGTCGAAAACGATGCTGAGATAATTGACATCTCAAGGCCTCACAACTTAGAATGTAACAACTTACTATCAAATCCATTAATGTTTGAAACTTCTACTACATCCGTTCTCTTTTACTTGTCGTTCTAGCCATTTGCACAAAGGTTAAGCGATTACACTCAGCGTGAGTTCTATCCATCTATGTACTCACTCGACGAATAACGACTATACATCCTTGGGAAATCTTGGAGGATTTAAATCTAGAAAATACTCACCGTGTTCATGTTCAAGAACAATATTCCTCAGTTTATAAGACCACTCGATGAAACCGATTTCTTGCCTCTACAACCATCTTCCCCACCTAAATACCGCTCCGGATTCTAGACCCCTCTCGATGTCAAATTCTAAGGTAGCCAAGCCCTAACATACAAGCGTTGAAAGATCCGAAACTTTGAAATTTACCAACCCTAGCAACTATGAACACGACCATACCAACATTGTCTTTGTACAAAAGATACCACTATCAAAAGTTTCTTTTACAAAAGAGAAATTAGTGGTCACACAAAAATACATAAACCCTACGGCAATACCACATTGATCAATGACTGCATAATAAGAACACACGGAAACGTCTATGCACTAAGTATACTCAAATCGGCCACATATCTACCAGCTAATTGCACTTAAATCCACCACATGCCGATAGAACTATGATGAGGATCAATGCAATGATAATTGCCAGGACAATTAGCTTGATCTTCATGTTTTGATACCACATCTTACGTCTAATTTGGGTTCCTTGAGTCCTGAAATCTTGTGCCTGTAATATGTTCCAAGAGTGTATTGCATGAGAGACAAATTACGAATAACTAGGTTACAATAGTGATTTAAGAGAGAGCTGGTTCAGCTGTAGAGATTACAGATTTTCAAAACGTAGTTCATCGAGCATAATAGAAAGAAAATTGAGTAGAAGGCAGAATGTTAGAAGTTTTCCACCATATTATTCCACAGCCTATAAGTATTTACTGTTTCTTGTTATTGAGAATTTTCGCCAAGAAACAATTTAACCAGAATACCGAATTTACTAATACCGAATTAGTAAATTCGGATGCTTTTTGATCCAAAGAAAGACCTTCGTCTTCATCTCATTCAGAATTTTGCGTATAGTCAGAGAACGATTAGCACCAATTAGAACTAAAAATGCAATGTCAGGAAATGAGAAGTCCCAAGATTACAATATAAATGCCATCTCATTGACAAACCTGAGATCGAAGGTCCTCAGTCTTGTCCACAAGAAGATCAATCTTTCCTCCACGATCAAGGACCTGAAACCACAAAAAAGTTGACATTTTCCACGTCTTTGAGCATAACAAGTATGTATACTACACACAATAACAATAAACTTAATCTGTAGCAGCGAAAACTCACTGAGATAACTAAATTGCTTACCTTCTCAATGTTTTCGATCATCACACCTTTCACTTCTGACACCTGAGCCTTCACCTGTGACAGCTTGCTGATCTCTTCTGGATGATCCGCACAATACTGCATTTGCTCCTTCAATTTAGGACTGCAATCATCATCATCGCAACATTATTAAGCATAATATTTAACTACTGTGCGCAATTGAGTATAGGGTCGTCGAATGATCCAGAGTATATATTAAATACCCGAATTCTCTGTTCAAGCTATTAGCCACAGCAGTAGCAGCTTTGCCACCAGCATATTTCTTGGTAAAATCATCCTTAATTCGCTCCAAAAAAGCCATAGGAAGCTGTCTTCCAACAGATTCAACGGCAACAACACAATATGCTGTTAACAGTTGTTCAAAAACAGGTAAGTTCAGTAACTTGCAGAATGAAGAACCACCTGATGTTTATTTTGTTAAGAATCACATTGATTCACATTAAAATCAATTGACTATCAATAGATAAGATCCCGGACTTATTAATAAACTGTAAGATCTTAATCAATCGATATAAAAACGAATTCTTCATACATTTCAAAAATTACAGAACGATAAGTGTTGATGTCCGACTAAAACTCAATCAAGTAAACCATCGGACATTTCATATAGAACCAGACTTAATTTGAACATTCTGAAGTCAAACTACACAATATATATCATTGGGGTGGAAGTAAATAGCTCTCGTGGCATAGCTCAATTGTTAAATAGTTTGGGTGCTAAAGTGATGGCTTCACACAACGTGGGTTCGAGTCCAGCAAGGGGCAGAATCTCATGTTGGAGTGGTCAACAAGCAAACAAAGTCTCATATACTCGGAGGCACATCACGCAATTTACCTTCTCGTGATGACTACATGGTGCGACAAGACCCAGATCACCCTAATTCATTTTAATTAACGTTTTTCTATACGAAAAGGGGTTTTTCCAACAAACTCCTTTTTATTCCCAATTCTAACAAAATACTCCCTCGAATCCTAAAAGAATCGTCTCAATGTTTTTCTTCATGGTCAAACTTTAACAAACTTTACGATCTTTAATACCACAGAAAAATATGAACTCAATCAATATAAATTTTCACAAAAAAAATATATATATACAACCATTAAAAAAATCGAACTAATTGCTATTTCAATTCAAACTTTAAAAATTCTAACTCATCAAAATTCAAAATGGGACGTATGTAAAATTAATTGATTCATGCTCTTAAAAAATTCACACACCATTAAAAAAAAAAACCTAAAACGCATAAAAACTAGTATAAAACATGAAGGTAACTAACTGAATCCATCTTGTACAAGGTAGTTGAAAGTATGTCCATCGCAGTTATACGTGAACTTGTTATTAGTCGAAGGAAGCTTCTGGAGACACTGAACAGCAATACTCGTGAAATTCCCGGTGAACTCAGTATATTCCGACAATATCATCGTCCCTCGAGACACAAAACTGTAGATAAATGATTGTTGTCCCATAATTATTGTCCACTTCTATCTAATTCTGTGTCCAAAAGCTTGAAATTCTAATGTTGAATAGCAAATGAAAATTATTTTTTGAGTATGTTAATAATGTTAATATAGGTGGGAAAAGAAACATAGAGGAAGCGTGTCGATGTGGATTCGATCATACTTTTAAACTCTCTTTTTCAAAACCAATTCAAAGGGTTCTAGAGGAATTTGATTATCTGTAGTATTGGTGTGTTTGACTGTGTTTTGGGGGAGAATAACATTACTATATATTATTCAAATTTAAATATGTAATGATACCTCTCATAATTTTTAATTTTTTAATAGTAGTTACTTTAACGCATTCAATGAAATATTATTCAAAAAATAACCGATTTGAGGATGAAGAATTTGAGGGAAAGAAAAACAGATCTATTAACATATGTTCCCCTACATTTAACCTTATTCTTTTGGGGCGAAACATGGGACAACACTATACACACCAGAATAGTACCCTCCGTCCCTAAAAGATTGTCACATTTTGATTTTTGTTGGTCAAACATAATAAAATTTGGTCATTAATTCTCATTAAACGGTAAGAAATAATATAGTCTTGTAGGACCTTGTTAGATTCGTCTCAATTTATATTTTTGAAATATCAATTTTTTATAATTTTTTCTCATGTAAAATAATATATATTTATGTTTTAAATAGTGTTTTGTTGACCATCAAAAGTCAAAATGTGACAATCATTTAGGGATGGAGGTAGTACTTTTTATTAGGTGTAAAATGACTATTTTGCCCCAACTTAACTACCTCTCATACTACAATTCCAAATAGGGGCAATATAGTCATTTCCACCAAAAGTTTACTATTCGAAAGTGTGTATAACATATCAACAAACAGAGCAAATGTTGTAATTCACCTAAATTAACCTACATTCATTGGATTGGGAGAACCGAGAGTCGATCCGTTTATCCACCCGGTAAAATAACAGTCCGGGACGGATAAAAACAATTAACCAGCATCCGATAAGTTACCCTGTAAAGTACCTGATAAAGTATCCAATAACATATTCGATATTAAATTGTAGATATTATATTATTGATTTTGAACCTTTTTTTTAAGGTTTTTTTTTTATTGTATGTCTTTTACCGGATATACCTGGAACCGATATTCACCCGATAAATTTATCGGAAAGGTAGTGGTCCAAAAAATATATACGATAAGGTTAATAGTCCGGACCGATAACAGTAAAGAGAATGTAGGTGAAACATTTATACGTCCCTAAGAGTAACATTTGTATTGCTCCAAAAACTAACTGAAGGATCGTTGAACTAGAAGTCCATAACTGGAGGTGGAAGCTATATTTTCCAAGAACAAAATATTATGCCAAATAGATCGTAACAGGAAATACTACGAGACCAAATTAACTCCAGATTACTAACTCTCCATCACAAGTCTCATGTAGATGCATTTTCGTTTCCATTCAGTTTTACATCTGCAGAGGCCGCCTCTGAATTAACATTCCCGGAGTTCTCAGGTGTGAGAACACGTCCTGTCATAGGATGAACTGGACGAGTGTCTCGTGGTCCACCTTTTCGCCCCATTGCCAGCATTGGTGGAGGTGGTAATATCCCTGCTCTGAAAAGAAGTCGTTGGACAGGGTCTGATGGTTGTGCCCCAACAGATAGATAATATCTGCAGATAGATTAATGAATGAAGCTCCATATTTGCATAAGCACCATTAACAATGGAAATAAAAACAACTAATCTCTTATTTCCCATACTCCGTTATTATGACGACTGGAAAGCAGATAAACACTACACTTCTTCAAAATAATTGACGTTTATCGAAGTGGAGCTACCATCACTTTTCTTAAACTATATTTTCAAAAATCATAAAAAATAATATTATGAATTCATTTTCAAAGAGGAATCTAATTATACAATTTTATATTTATTGAATAAAAAGAAATTAGTAATCGATGATCATAGCTCCATCTTGATGTGTGAAAACGTCAATCATTGTGGATTGGAAGGAGTAACAAATAGACCAGCAACCATTCAAATTATCAAGTTCAAACACATTGGTAAGAGAAATGCTGGACATATAGTAGCCACAACATATGAAAATAGATACCATTTTCTTGGCATGAGTTCAACCAATACATCGACTAAGCAGTTGATGGATATACCTTTCCTGTTATGTCAACGTTGCAACCATATAGCATATAAAACCAAAAAATCATGTAAGAGAAAAAACAAGCCTCCTTTTGTTTTTTATATACTTGAAAATGCTATGGATAATTATGATTTTTCTCAGTGCTCGATAAAAAATTTCAGCATTAACCAAGCCATTCGTTGACGATATGTTACTCGAAACTTGGACAGGCCAATCAGTAGTCAAGAAGTAACACAATGTTCATTTAGATCTTTAGTATAGCAGCGTAAATCTCAAACCAACTAAACAACACATCGACAAGACCAACTAAGTCAGCCAAACCACCACAGCTAATGCTACAGAAAATTGTCAATTAAATTGAAAAGAGAGTAATAAATAAGACTACTTCGTTTAACAAATAAATTAAAACAGTGTAACTAGAGCAAACTAAAGATAAACAGGGACTACAAGAGTGATAGGGAAGCTTTTTTACTGTATGAGCTAATTATAGTTCATAAAAAAATAAAAAAACCCCTTTATTTACACTTCGCGAACAAGAGAAGTCACGGAGTAGTTTCTTTTATTATACTAAACTTTTAAGGCTAATTCAGCCCTACGAACAGAGCAGTAGTTTATCTCTACATCTACTTCTAGTATACTTTTTGACTATGAAATCAAAATGATAAACAGTTCGAGTTGTGCATCGATAGTATATACGTAATTATGGTTTTTGTAATAGATATAATGGAGGGAATCTCATCCTTCTATTATACCTACTTTGTCTTTCTATCTATCAAAAAGAAAAGGAGCCACCTACTTACCAAAGCTGTCTATTGTATCATGTGATGCGTACATAACCTTCGGTGATATAAAAGATGAGTATTCTAGAAATGACTTCTGAAATATAATAGGGGAATTCAATTCTTGGCAACATTCATTGTTATTGACACATTCATTTTATAAATTGTAAGAAATTACGGATATACTATCTCCAATTCATTTTAATAGACTCTCACACTATTCGATGAACAATTTTAGTCACCAATTACTTTTTATTCACTAATCAGAAAAATATATTGTCAATTTGAGGACCCACTAAACTTGGTTGGCAACAAATGCACTGCTCAGAATACCATTATGAGCGTTTACACATTTTTTAACTAAAGCAATTCCTATAATCAACAAGATTATAATTGTTTTTCCAAAAAAAGGCGTGGTCTTTATTGGAAATCAAGAGAATGAAATCAGAAAAAGGACATTACTTGACTCTTTCGAAGTTGAGACCCATCCTTTTGCCACCATCTTGTCCTGCATATACAAACATTACAATTACTCAAACACATTTTTGTTTACATCCCAATACGTGGAATCCAGGTCCTCTGTTACATTTTGGAAGACAATTTCTATTACACACTCACTTAAAGATCATGTCACGTGTTTTATTTTTATTTTTGAATTATTTTTTTAAACGCTATCTTAACAGGGCGCAATAGACGCAAAGTATAACAAACGATATACTTTCGAATATCCATATAATAAATTACCAGGCAGAGGGTTGTAGTAACCCAGGACTTCAAGATGCTTGCCATCTCTAGGGGATCTACTATCAGCAGCCATTACTCTATAGAACGGCTTGTTCTTGCACCCGAAACGCGAAAGCCTCAATCTCACCACCATTTTCACTACTTCTCCTTCACCGAGCTTTCGACGAAATCTATGAACACTTCTACTACACGACCTGGGGCTTACAACCCTAAACAATAAACTCATTTCAATTTCTATAAATAAGAGCACAATCATTTGTGGATTTTCGACATCTAACTTTGATGTAAATCCAATTTTTTCTAATATTCGAATCCAAATTACGAGCTCAATAATAAAAATATAGAAATAATTCAACCTCGTCTATCTAAAGTGGAAACTTGGATATACAATTTCATAACTTCGATTCTTTAAATCATATAAAAAGAAAATGAAAAAACCTAAATATTTAATTGAATAAATAAAAGATAGTAGCATGAAATAGTTGTGTACCTGAGTAATCAAAAGGTTTAGTTGATTTTGTGCAACAAAGCAGAGGCGAAACTGTGATGAAGGGTTTTGCCCCTTGTTTTGAAGTAGAGAGATGTTTGGCTTAATTATGAATAGCACCATGATTTGTTGACTTCATTCCGAATTACGCCCTTACGTTTATAATCTTTAAAATTAACCCCAATTTATTTTTACTTTTTCAATTATCTGTGCGGGTTATTTGAGGTGAACTGCGTTGTTTGTAATATTATTTTACTTATACTTTCATCGCTAATATATATATGGAAAAAAAACAAAACAAAAAGGAAAATTAACAAAAGACCAATAGTGTCAACTATCTTATCTCTAAAAATGCTCAAATATTATAGGTAATGTCTTCTATTTACACTTTTCCCAAGTAACTTTTTATAATTTTGTTCTTCACATTTATAGATGTTTGTGTTGTAAAATATGAATCTTTTTCAAATGTGCCCTTAGGTCACATGTTAAAAAATCAATATGGGAAAATAATTAATAATCAATTTACATTTGAAATTTGATATGGTATGATTTTTTCAATATGTTATCTTGTATAATTATCATTGTTGAACTTTACTTTTATATTCAATGTTTAACATATACCTTAAAGATACATTTTAGAAAAACCCATAATAATATAGGTTCTAGGTTTTCTGAATTTATGTAAAAGTTAAAACATAATACATAAATTTAATAAAATAGTATAATGTGTTATTTTAGAATTTTCATTTTTAAATCAACTGCTGCAATGCTCTTGAACAACTCCCAACAAGGTATTCATTAGTACATTTCCATAAAGTATATATGCACTTTAAGTACAAACATATATTATTAAGGTTTATTTTTATTTTGCACCCTCTATTATCGGTGAAATTTCTAATTGCACCCTAATACTTTTCTAAGCCTCAAATTATATCATGTACTTTATTTTTTTCATTTTGCACCCTTAAACCCAAAATTACCCCATGAACTAATGCTAATAAAAGGGTATACTCGGCATAACACAATTAATAGTTTTTTGAGGCATTTTTTTATAATATCAAACTTATTAAATTAAAAATTAACACCATCCTCCCCACCCACCAGTCACCACCACCATCACTGTTTCTATCCATCAAAAATTTCAACCCAAAATATCGCGCCCCCCCTCCCTCCCTTGCAAATAATCGGACCAATCAGCCCCTCCCCCTTGCGCAACCTCCCCCTGCAAAAAAAATGGTGGTCAGCCCTCAACAACCTGAAAATATCGCGACCCCCCTCCCCTCCCTGCAAAAAAAATGGTAGTCAGTCCTCAACAACCTGTTTTCGAGGCTTCAAGCCTCCTCATTTGTGCCTAAGGTGGTTTCTTGGTTTTGTTTTGTTTGTTGGATTAAGATTTAATTTGAATAAGAGGGTATGAGAAAGCTTGAATTTTTATTTGTTTGATCCATGGTTATGGACTTATGGATGTGTTCAGTGGAGATGGCTGAACACTGATGATGTTGGTGAGAGTGTGAGAACCGGACCTGTGGGTTGTGGCTGATGGTGGCGTCGTGTCCGAGTGAGAGGAAAGGATTGGTAGGAGCTATGGTGGGGGGTGGAAGAAGAAGAAGGGTGTTATTTTATTTAATTTTGGGTTAATGATTTTGTTATTGTTTAAAGTAAGTACACAAGTGTAATTATGTTGAAAAAATGCCCAAAAATTCCTACTCCGAGTTTAGTTATGTTGAAAAGGTGCCCCAAAAAATTTATAAATGTGTTATTCCGAATGTGCCCTTTTATTAACATTAGTTCAAGGGGTAATATTGAGTTTAAGGGTGCAAAATAAAAAAAAAATAAAGTTTATGGTGCAATTTGAGGCTTAGGAAAGTATTAGAGTGTAATTTAAAAATTCGCCAATAATTGAGGGTGCAATATGAAAATAAGCCTATTATTAAACATATAATCCAAAATATACGTGTATTCCAAAATGAAATTAAGCCAAATATAAACATTGAACTTGACGTTGTATGACCATGAAAGATAATTTCGTGAATCTCTTCAATGTAGTTGAATCAACTTCAGTTTATAAACCACGAACAATAATCAAACAGTTCATATACGTCACTGCAGCTTTTAGGATTAATGCTAGTGTAGTTGAAACTAGCGTCGGCATGATCATCATGCCGGCTACCAGAAATATAAAAAATGTTGAAGATCGTTCAAACTTCAGAAACTTCCTGCCTAGCTCTGAGCAACGTTCACCTGTCCGTGTTTCTGCATAACTCTCTTAGTTGCTAATGCAGCAGCTTCGCTTGCTCGCAGTGTTCCAGTCGCCATGATTGCTGCAAATTCCTTCATAATCTCTTCCTGTATCTGGCTTCGAGCACCACCCATGGGATCACCTGCAACACCATTATCGGATGACTTCTTTTGCGCTCCTACAGCTGCCTCGGCAGGGGGCTGAGATTGGGATTTAGGTTTCTCCTCTGGCTTGACTTTAGTCTCGCCACCATTAGTGCTGGTGGTTGTTTTGTTAATGTTGATTGGCTGAGAAACGGAGGCCAGTGGAGAAGGCCTAAACTGGGGAGTTTGGGGAACAGCACCTGCTCTGAGTGTTGCTTCCAATTGCTGTATCATGGGCACTAAAAAGAAATACCACAACATAAACTCAGTCATCATAGAGTCAGTATGACATGAGAAAAGCTGGAGCAAAAATGATATAAATGTGAAATATGGGAAACTTACTCATGAGTGCACCCGTTGGACTACTCATAACTTCTTTTGGAAGGTTTAGAATATACTCCGGAATGTTGGCGCCAACAAGGAACTGGGCAACTTCATTACTGAAGTTATTGCAGTTATGTGTAAGCAAGCTGTAAGTTTCGGCTGTATAACGTGGGCCAATCTCCTGCAAATATGATTCAAAAAGATCCTTGGGCACGTGCGTTTCACCAAGATCAAAAACTTTAACAGGGGTTCCGTATGGTGTTCTCCCTGCTGGCTCATGTTGTATGCCCCCTCCGAAGTAGTATTCATTACCATAAACAACTACTCCTGTATGCCTGTCGCAGTATAAAATATTAGATAAAATAAATAAGGAATATGAGCATCATACATAAGAATTCCGTCATGAAAATGGTAAGGAACACATAAAATCTTGTAAAGGACAAGCAAATCTCCTTGCAATTTTGTCTTATGAACAAGAAGAACCGAGACGTGACTGCATTCTAGACAAAATACTCATAAAAATATCAAAAGGTGACCCTAAATGAAGCATGATGCAGTAATTTCAAAAAGAAAATTAGTAAACAGAAGACAAGGTGAGTCCACAAACAAAAATTAACTCCTTCCGCTCAAAATGGTGCATCCATATTACTTTATCACATATTTCCGCCCCACTATGAACAGATTTTACTCAGATAAGTCATGACACTAAACAAAACGAAGTCTTTCACATGAATTGGCTGATATACGAAATACTAACAACCTTCAAACGGCAACCAATCTCAAGTCCAGTCAGGATCTCTCAGGAATTTTCTATAAGGAAACTCGTCAAGATACGTAAGATATAAAGAACTCTAAATTTACAACTGAAGTAACGCAAGACAGCAATCTCATATATAGTCTCAAGGGACGGTTCAAATTAGCATATTCATTTTCATAACAATACATTCTGAAATTTGCAGGACAACTACATGTAAATATCTCTAAGACACAATGCGAACAATTACACTTCATCATATGAGCAAAACATACCATATGCCTTCAATTACTTTCCCTAAGAAGGTTGAGGATAGCTGACGAGCCAAGCCCTGGCTTAAGTCGTACACATTTAAAGTAACCTTGTGCGAATCCTGTCACATTCCACTTAGTTGGTCAGAAAACCCACTTACAATCATTTCAATAAGCATTAGTTAACAGCAAAATGTAAAGAGGTACATACCTCAGCCATCTAGACAAACGCAAGAAATCGTTTCTCAATGAAGAGCGAGCAAAAACAAATACTGCTATATAGCTGCAAACCTGAAATCATATTGAAATATTGGTGGCATCAACTAAATGTGATAATTAGGCCATTAAAGTACTTCCGTTGGGCTTTTAACAGAAAAACGAAAATAGACAACAATATCCTAGGGCATTACTGTCCATGAAAATGAAATTCGAATAATCTCCATTAACAAGTATACCAATTATCAATATTGATTTAAATTTTCGGGCGGCTACGCTCAATCATGTCATTGCCCACTAACATCCTATACATTCATCAACAATCAACCCTACAACCGCCTCATTGACTAAAGCTTTGTTAAACCTTAAATCTACAGTGATGCATAGATAATAAACAATGACAATACAATCTAGTTAAACTGGATCAATTAATCATAATCATTTTAGCTTGTCATAACGATAAATAAAGTGTCGTAAAACCTTAAATCTACAGTGATACATAGATAATAAACTCATATAAGCGGGGTAAGAGGGGTCGGATAATATGCAATTTAGCTTGTCATAACGAAGTGGTTACTCAAATTGATCGAATAATAAGCGGAAATACTACTTCTCAATAGATAAGAAGCCTAACTAGTTCAATTAGCTCATAACAATTTCGGTTCGTCAATTATTAAATTATAACCTCAATCACATTATATATGTTTGCATAATATACTCTATTATATTATTAACACCATTATTTTGATTCAAATTAAAGTTATATCCAAAACGATTATTTTGATTCAAATTAAAGTTATAACAAATACGAATAACATTCGGTGAAAGAAATCCTAACACAGATCTAAATGTCGTTTGAAACAACTCATAGATTATCAAACGACAGAAAACGAACAAGCCCAAAAAATAAGTAAATTAATTAAATTCAATCGAACAAGAAATTCAAACTAAAATACCCAAAATTCAAAGGCTAAAAATCAATCTGATGAATTTATTAAAATAAAAAATGGAATAAAGAGTACCTGAAAAGAGAAGAATAAGACGGAGAGTTGGAAGATATCGGCCAAGAATATTGGGAAGATATGGTAGATGGGTATTTATAACATAAACGTGTGAATATTCGTGTGTACTTTGCCTTATTTCTTCAATCTTCTAGAACCTCCCTAAAAATAGAAAAGTAAACAAGAATCTTCAACCCGGTTACTTTCAAACCCGGGAATAGTAATTTTAAGAATGAAATTACTATTTTGCCCCCTATTTAGAAGACGAAAAAGAACGAATATGAGAACTTTAAAATCATAAACAACGACGAAATGTCACGTTTTGTGTTATTCGTCAAATAAAGTGGCACGAATGTTAAATAAATAATGCACGGATTATTAGACGTGTTATCAAATTATATATTACAACAACGAAAGACGAAAAAATACGAAAAAGGACGAATATGAGAACTTTAGAACCCTAAACGACAAAATAAGACGAAATGCCTCGTTTTGTATTATTCGTTTAATAAAGTGACACGGATGTTTAATAAATGATGCACGGATTATCGGAAGTGTTATCAAATTATATATTACAATAACCAAAGACGAAAAAAGATGAAAAATGATGAATATGAGAACTTTAAAATATTAAACGAAAAAATAAGACGAAATGTCATGTTTTGTGTTATTCGTCAAATAAAGTGGCAGGATGTTAAATAAATAATGCACGGATTATCATAAGTGTTATCAAATTATATATTGCAACAAGCAAAGACGAAGAAAGACGAAAAAGAACGAATATAAGAATTTGAGTTAAGTGGGGGTCAAATTGTAATATCACCCCTCTAACAAGCGTTGTTCTGTTATGTATAATGTTGCCCCTAATTTCGTATACAGGTATCCACTTTCGCAGTAATTGTAATTGGAAAACCTATTAATTTATATTGCAAATCTAAACCGGATTCATGATCTAAAAATCGAAATCGGGAAAAATAAACAAAAAAATTATTTCGAAACCCCCCTAAATCTAACACTCCTTCATTTTCTTAGGAATCAGAGACTTTGATTGGGGTGGATCAAGATATAACATATATGATGTTAATGTAGATAGAGTCCCCACCACAGATTTAAGAGAGGAGGAATAATGTAAAGACATGGATAAAAAGAGTGAGTAGTAGAGGGGGCTGAGTTCTCTCAAAAGTACAACCGAAATGGAATATTACTACCGAAATAACATTATACATCAAGAATAGTCCTAAGAAGACATGATCCCAAGCCGATACTTGACATGTACCCCCTCTTCCAGGCCCATCACAAGGAAAACGAAAACCAAGATTTGCTTTATCTGGTATTAAACGGGAGCTGCGGGCAAATAAAACTCCTTTCAGGAGTATCATTACCGTCACATGAATCGTAAATGCATAAATATGATGTACCAAAAAAATTTGCAATTCCCAATGGAATAGGTAACAAAGCCACTTTGCAGCCCACTTCTACTAAATCACGCCCCCACCCCGAAGCTAGGGCAGGAGAGAGAAATCTATAGAGGAAAAAGATGTTTTCTTTTTAAGTATATAAAGTACACTTCTTAATGCGCAAAATACAACTTTTGAAGCACACGTTGCTAAGTAAATATCTGAAGTACACCTCATCATGCACGTAGTACAACTTGTCAAGCATGCGCGTGGTCATCACGATATTTAGGTACAACATTTACTGTGAAAGGTAGAAGGGGGGAAGCGTGCGCGTAGGGCGTATGAACAACACGTCTCTTGCACGCAGTCCCGCCTTTATAACTAAAACTTACATATCAAACATATTATGTAATACAGCATGAAATACTAGTATGCAATTATTGATGTTACTCCTAAGTCCTAATGAATCGAAAATCAAAAATTACAATGTGAGGCACACGATGACAAGATTACACTTGACGATATTGATATATTTAAACGATCTTAAGTATCATTCTTGCCAACATCCATTAGGAATATAATTCATGATTACAATATCTTAAACCAAATTCATACACACCAGAAGAAAATATTTAAAATAAAATAAAATCCGACTCTTGCCATTGCAAGGAATGAAACATAGATTTCGTATTCAGATAGTGAGTAATACCTAGTGACCATTAGATGCGTTTAGATAATACAACTGAAATGAAGTAATCAATTCTTATAAACTTCAATCACCCAATAGAAGTATGCTTCCTTAATGGGTTTGATAGAAGAGAATCCAGCTGCTTTGACTAAGGCCTCAAATTGTTTAAGTGTCCTCTCTCTCCCACCAGGATTATAAGTCATCATCATAATGTCAAAATAGAAGCTAATGTTGGAGACACAATCAGTTTGAGGAGATTCTGGTAAAATTGATTCAACCAATATCACCTTTCCAGAATTTGGCAAGGCTTCCCAACAGTTCCTTAGAAGCCTTATGCAATGATCATCATCCCAATCATGAAGTATCAACTGCATTTCAATCATTAACACCAATTATATTGTCTTATGCAATCAATCATTATACTAAAATTTGCCCCGTGAACTATCGTTATTTTTCTATATGTCTCCTAAACTATTTATCTTGTTTGGATGTCCCTAGAGTCATTTTTTAAAATGTAAAATAATAAAACGTCTATTGTATCTCTGTCACAATTTCAAAGATTAGGGGATACATTTTAAAATACTTTACATAATAAAAAATAAACCCCGTCTTCTTTAACACACCCCATCCCCTACCTCTACCCCCAAACTTTTATCAACATCCCTATCCTCCCCTACCCCGGTCTTTTCTCCCCATCACCTGTAGTATATCAGTTGGTCATATATCATAGGGGTGGGGTGGGGTGTGTTGAAGAAGAAGGATTTATTTCTTATTATGTAAAATATTTTAATATGTGTTCCTCATTTTTGGAATAGTGACAAGAGTACAATAATCATTTTATTGTTTTAAATTGCAAAGAAAATGGCTCCAGCGGCACCTAAAGAATATAAATAGTTTAGGAAACACATAAAAAGAAGTTAGTGATAGTTCAGGGAAAAAACGCTCAAAAAGCCAAAAAGAATAACACTAAATAGTGATTTTTGGGAGAGAAATTACAAATATGCCCCTATTTCCATGTGTAATAATTGAGGGAGCTTTAGAAAGAGGCAAAATAGTAATTTTGCATATAAAAATAACACTGTTTTGATGTGCGTAATAAAAGTTAAATAAAAGTCTCGTAGTAAAAATTCATGTCAGATACAACCAAACTGTTAAACCATCGCTCAATTAGATTGGAATTTAGGTAATTAATTGGAAATAATTATAGGAGAAACTTTACCAAGGTTGGAGTATGAAGAACACCATATTAAACATACTTTGATTAATAAATTGAGGCTTGCTTATGCAAAAAAGCATGCCAAAAACTCTATGGATTCATTACCTTGATGAAAATGGTCTTGGCTTTTGGAACACTTTCAAACATATTTCCTTGAACATGTTCCACACCTACAAAATAAAATAAATTAAAATAAGGGGCCTGAATTTTAAAATGTCCTTTGAACTAAAAACAATGTATTCAGTTAAAAAAGGAAATAATGAGCTACATATTTTATTCGACATCTCATTCCTTAACGAAATAATCATTTTTGAGTATATATTATTCCCAATTATTTTTATTTATCATTCTAACCTTAATTTTTTATTTTTAAATACTTGTTTTTCTAGCATAATTAATTGTAAATTTACATTTTCAATATACTTTTTGATTACCTTTCTTATGAATTTATCAACCAACCAATTATATAGTTCCAAATGATTGTCATTTTTACATTTTAATGTACTTTTTGACTACTTTATGCTTTCCTTAATTTATGTGCAAATTGCTAGGATGACAAATAAAAAAGAACGGATGGAATATAATAATAACCTTGGAGAGGTGGTGCATCTTTGATTACATGAGGCAAATCAAAGTTGATTCCTCTAATGTTAGGATATTTGGACACAATCCAAGCTAGAGAGGCACCATATCCTCCACCCACATCAATCACTTCCTCTAGTCCATCAAATCCTTCATAAACTTGAAGAATTATTTTCATAGTCACTCCAGTAAGATTTTGCAATCCTTTATTGAAAACATCATTGAATCTTGTGTCCTTACTAGGATACTCAAATGCATGCATTCCATACTCTCTATTGAATGGTGTCCCTCCTTCAACTACTGAGTCTTTCAACTGATACCTATAATCACAATTTACGTTTTTCGAAGTACAACTTTAATCATCAGTTATTTTATATTAACATTATAAAAAAACAATATTATAAAAATATTTTGAAAAACGTATTCAACTATATCAATTTTATATTTTTCGGAAAAATGAATACAAAGTAATTTGTTGTCAAAATTTGGCAAGAAATCTCCAAACGCTAGTTAAAGTGAAGTGAAAGGTATGAGCTTTTAATATGTATCATCTACTCCCTCCATTTCGGTATGTTTGATTGTTTGGAATAAAAGTATGTTATTAAGGAATAGTGAAAGATTACTAATATATCCTTAGATAAATGTGTTGGAGTATTACTTTATTAGGGACAAAAAAGTACTTTATTAGGAAAAAAAAATGAGAAAATAGGCTTAAAAGTTCATTAGAAATGTAAACAATCAAACATTTGGAAAAATAACAAAATTTCTAAACAATGAAACATATACCGAAACAGAGAGAGTATTGTTTAGGGGTAAATGTCCATTTTGTTCGGGAAGAAATAACAAAAGTGCAATTTAGTCATAAATACTAAGGATGTTGCAAATTAGTCTCAGAAAATGACATAAGTATTGTAGTACAATTCCAAAAGTGACAAGTATTACACATTTGATTCTACTTTTCGAGGATCATGTTATAACATTTGCGACTTTCAGATACCATATATACTGCAACACTTATTTTCACTTTCAAAGACTAATCCACAACAACATAACTGATATCTTCGACCAAACTATAACTTCGTCCCACGTACCAGGCCTGCATGAACACCTTATCAAATTGAGCAAGTAGATAAGGAGCAATTGCAAAGCCATCCTCATTGCGGATATAATTACTACAAATAGGAGTCAAGCTGTACAATCTCTTATCAACCCCATTTTCATCACTAACAATTGAGCACTTCAAAACTGAATAGCTAGCAAGAAATCTTAGCATTCGATCAAGAATGAGTGAAGCTTCTGGGTTTGAATTTGGAACAGAGGCTATAATTTCACAAGCAGAAATTTGAGCATTTGGACCAGCTTTTTTCATTATTTCAAATAAATCAAGCTCTATAACAGCCTTAAGAACCAAACAAAGAACAGCATTTCCAGGTAATTGCATTGCTTGCAAGAAATTGTTTTCTTCCTCTTTGATTATTGAAGCCATTTCTGGACTGAAGATGAGTTGTGAAATTTTGATGGAAAACTATTGCTTTATATAATGTAGAGACCGGGGTCGGTCCATATATTTCGGGGCCTAGTGCGAAAATTTTGAGATGAGGCCCTAAATTTTATAATAGCTATGAGAGTATGAATATAATAGTATTACTCGATAACTAATTCCTAAATTACTGTAGCTTTATATAGAGACAAAGATTCTTAGGGTGATCACGCTTGTAAAATCTGTTACCATATGATTATGAGTGCGATTTTTCATATCAATTTTTTTATCGAATTTATGAAATTAAACTAGATGAGAAAAATCTGAAATATTATTGAAATTAACGGTTATTCAAGAATGTGACTTTAAAATACAAGTTAAATCTTAAAGATGGAAATAAAATACAACTTATATAAACTTATATGAGAACATATTTAAATATATATTGTAAAGGCACATTTTAAAAAAATTATACAGTAATAAATAGACTCAATTAAAAAGTGGAAACTAATAATGTACTACAAATGATGGATTGATGACCCAAGATATTGAACCATGGTTAATCTAGTGAAAAAAATAGAACTCCACACTATCTCATATGCTGATATGCATATGCTTTTTATAGTATTTCATAAGGAATTTACACCCCTGTTTGCCGCTAGAGCCCGTGATAAGGATCTTGTTGATGTGATTTGTAAAGTTATAAATGATTGCATGAAAGTATAGTTGGATTATATTTTGAACGTTCAAATTACTCGTTCAATATTTTGATTATTTTAATATTTTATATAACGGACATTGAACGCAGGATTAATATGGTGTAAATACATTTTTAATATATGAAACTATCATTCTAAAACTATCATTCTAATTTAATGTACGTCATAAATACACCAAAACTGAACATATAAAATAATACTGGATGACTTGTCCAACGTGTGTATGTTCATCGACACAAACTAGGGGTGCGATCGGATCGGTTTTACCGGTTTTTCCCCCCAAAAAAAAACCGATCATAAAAGAAAACCGAAACCGGTCCGAAAACCGAAAAACCGATTGCGGTTAAAACCGCCGGTTACGGACCTGTTCGGTTTAGTAGCCGGTTTTGTATAAAATACAATATGTGTTTGTATTTATGTAATTCAAATACATAAATACATAATAAAATAATAAACTATAATAGAGAGTAATTTAGAATTCAAACAAGAAATGTTCAAAATACAAAAAATAAATAATAATGACTCTGAATAAAATTCAAAAAAGACATTATTTTCAATATAAATTATGAAGTATGTAAAAAGAAAAGAAAGAAGAAATGAATTAAACTTAGATCGGATCGGATCGGTTTTTTTACCAATTTTCAGTTGTGAAAACCGAAACCGATCCGATCTGGTCGGATGTTTTTAAAGAAAAATCGAAACCGAACAGGTCGATTTTAAAACCGAAAAAAACCGTCGGTTGAGGACCGGTTCGATTTTTCGATTTAAAAAACCATATCCATTTGCACCCCTAACACAAACATGGTCAAGACAATTATGCATTTAGGTCGTATTCAATTAATAAATAATAAATCAAATATATCAACGTGTGATTTCAACCTTCACAATATAATCATACGTTGATGGAGGTAACACACGAAAAATTTATTTCTTTAAAAATAACTCCCTTTAAAATAGACTTTATTGCATTTATAAAAAGGCATTGAATATATATAAAATAATACGGATATTGCTTGGCTACGTAACTCAGGGGGTATAATCTATTGCAAACAAATCACAAATAGAATTTCAACTTTATTTTCTTTAGTGTATGTCATTGTCAATTACGTGCCATAGTCCTTTTGAGCTGCTCCCAATTAATGAGTTGATATATTTTTCTAACCATCAATTGGAATTTTTAATGATTGTATATCATTTTGAACTTTTAAATCAATTACTCCTTTCATTCTTGAACAATCGTCTAATATTTGTAAATTAGTGAATATTGTTTCAACGTTATAATTTTAATTCAAATAAAGTTGTACGAGTAAATTAACATATAAAAGTTCGATAATTTTAACAATTCAAAAAAGTAAATTATTGAATGATTTTTTGGAGATGGTGAGAGTATTTAGACATATTCTTATATTTGGTGAAGGATATATCAATTATAAATGGCTTATTTTCTTTTGGCTTCTTGCACTATCGATAGTGCAGGGGGCCAAAAGAAAATATGCCATTATAAATTGATAACAATATTATTCTTTTTATATATTTTATAATTATATGATAGGCTTATTCGCACTAAATTATATATATCTTATTATGATGATGGTCAACTTTCAATCAACACCGAACAATTTCAATAATCAAACGATTAACATTTAAAAAAGTTAACTTAATTTTATATCATATCCATGTTAACACCAAATTAAATACAGTACCATTATTATTATTATCCGACAATGACCTAAAATACGAACTGGGTGCAATCTGCGTCAGTCACGTAGGAGTTGGGAAACTATTTGGGTTCATGTTTCTAAGCCCAATGAAAGGATAGGTAAGAAATATCATTTTCCAATATTAATAATTGATCTACATGGAGGGATTTATATCTCAATCGCTTTGAACTCTATTATTTAACAACTTTTGAATTCTATCACTATGTTATCATTATGTCGATGTGACTGATATAAAGACTATAATGTATAAAGTTCAGTGTTGTTAACTCAGACTGAATTAACAATCTGAAAAACAATCTAGGAGTAGAACAAAGGTCTTCTAAAACAACTAGTTTAAACATTTGTTGAGTGCTCTAAACAAGTGATGTATTACTTGTGTAATGCTCGATAATCTTCATGACTTGCTCAACTTCATTTATATAGGCTAGATACCGAATAGACATAGGTTCCTCCTCTACAGTATAGATTCCTATAATGGTGGATCGAATAAATTTCATTGAGGAACTTTCCATATTCATCTTGAGATTCGAATTTTAAATGCTTAATTTCAATTTCATCCTCCATCAAAGTTTTATAACATTAGGCCTTCACAAATACAATATTTAGACATACTCTATATCAATCAATCAACACACCAACATTTGCTTAGCTGAAATAAATGCATAAATCATCCTTCTATTTTAACACTTTATCCTTCAAATCAATTTTTTCAGGACATGACAAGAACAAGCTCTTATATCATTTGATCTTTACAAAACACCTTCGCCTAATTTCATATATCAACAAAGCTCGTCAAATTATTATGTTTTTAAAGAAAAAAAAAGAAATCATCCACCTCCCTTTTACAATGAGAATCGAACCAAGATCTCTAATCATTAAAGAACCTCCTAATTACTAGATCATTCTTATTAATGAAGAAAATATTGCAGAATCGAAAGTGGCTCTCTAGTTTACGGCCAAATGAATGAACCGCCGGGAGCTCGTATGAGAGTTGGTTTCCGGTGTAGATAAAGTTATTGGACCACCTAGATTTACTATTCGAGTTTGAAACTATATATTTGAAATAAAAATAGAGTAAATTTTGCATTTCAAATTAAGCTAAGATTCTCACTAATAAATTAATAGTTTGTATTGAACAAGCAAAAACTTCATTCTTTTGGGTTCAAACTGAACCTCAATAATTGAAATTAAACAATTTTGATTCAAAAACAAAATACAAAATATCATATTCATAGAGTAGAAACATAGACACACTCCTACAAACGTGGAAAATATACCCGACGGTAACATTTTTTCATTAAATTATTATGTTAACAGTACAGAAGAATGAATCATAAGAAGCACAAAATTCACACTTTTAGTACCACATGAAAAATGTATGGGGAGGAAAACGTGCTTCATGCCTACAAGGCGGCTACATGGCATCAAACTAGGGGCGGATCCCGCTTCCTGTATAACTTCTGTTAAAGATAATACATTTATTTATTAAAAATCAATTCAAGACATCTGAATAAGCGGGATCTTACACAGTGTAAAATAGTGAATATATTTTCACCTTTTTTCGTCATAGTGATTTATGTGAATCACCACTAAATTATACGAACAATACTTAACCAAAGGTATTAAGAAAGATTGAAAAAAAATCGAAAGGAAATTGAAAAAACTAATTAAGATGACTAAAGTGTACCAAAAAGATTATGCAATACTATAATGTATGACTGTATTCAATTTGTGTTTTAATTTTGACTTAATGCTAAAACTTCAATTTTGGCCCAAAGTGATAATTTCCCGTTTATTTTTAATGGTGGGAGACTAAAGTGCACCAACTGTACCAATTACGAAGACTAAACCTGCAGACAGACCATTAAGTGAGACCAAATTACAACTTGCACACAATGGAGACCATTCCGGCAATTGTCTCGAGGAACACGTTTGGTTGGATGGAAATTTTATGAAAACACCAATCAATCTTTGTCCATCTATTAGAGCTCAAACTAAATAGATAAGCTTTGACTGTTGAATAATGGAGAATATCTTCCCCGTCGAACCTCCTTTACGATCATGATCACTTTGAGATCAACGACGTTTGAGGAGCCGAAACCAATACCACATATATCTGTGCTCCAGCAACAGTCATGAACGCCCCGACGCCTTTTAGTCGTCGGGGTTGTCCAATCTAGTTGTTTGACTAGTTTAGTAACAGGATTGCACAAGAAAATCGACGAACCTGCTTCAATGCAGGGGACTCCATTGCAACTACCAACGAGTACAGCAAGCGAAAATTTAGCTTCTTAGTAACTAGATTGGTAATGTCTAGATTTGCTGAGAATTTGGTCAACTGTTCATCATTATGATGAAACTAATACCAGAACTTTTTTGTCGTAAATCGTCTGTTGAGTGACTAGTGATGGTTTGGAAAGCTTGGTGAAATTGAGATGTTCGATTATGAAAGTAGGAGTTGTTAACAAGTTGAGCCATCTTTTGCAAACAGAGGCGAATGAGAATCTCGATCACTAACTCTTTTCGAAGCTTTCCTATTATCGTATTACAAATAATAAAACAAAAATTTCGAACTAATAAAGAGTTAGAGTATAATATAAGATAAATTTGTCTCTAATAAGGTTGGAACCCAGGGGCGGACCTGGTATTGTTCAAGGTGGTTCATTTGAACCAATGAACCACCAAAAGTATGTGTAGCTTAGTTGTTAAGTATGTATATGTGCGTTCATGAGGTCATGGGTTCAACACCTCGTAGGTACAATCTTTTTTATATTACCTTATAACACCTATGAAGTCCATTTTAACTATTCATTAGTTATGAAAATAAACTTTAGACATTTCATATATTTTTTTAGTTAATTATGATGGAATTAATAATTTACTTAATATTTTAAGGATGAAATTCAATAAATGTTTAATATATTTCGAAAAAGTGTTGTATGTAATAGAAAATTTGTCATAAATATGATGTTAGTGTAGTACAAAAAATGAATAGAATTTTTTAATGTATATTTTGAACCACCACACCAAATTCGCTAGATCCTCTCCTGTTGGAACCCAAGACCTTTTGCATGAAATGTTAGGCTGGATGTCACTAAGCTATTGAAACGCTCGGAAATCTCCCAGAGTGGGTGTTGGAAACACCTGAAATCCCATAGAGTGGGTGCTGAAATGCTGCACACAGGCAGCCCGAAAAACGCTACAAAGACAGCCACGAAAACAAATGAAGTATGTTTAAATATACTCCTCTACAAGATTCGAACCCGAGACCTTTTGAAAAGAGGCTCTAGTTCAGTACCACTAGGCTAGAAGTCTTGGATGAATAATCCAGTATCTGGCCCGACTCCTTTCCAACACTAATTATTCATACTTTCAGACATAAATGCATTCATTATCTTCAAACAAAAAAAAGGTGTATCACCAATTCTAGCCAGTATGAATGATTGAATTAGGGCTTAGGGATATTTTTAATTAGTATATGATACACCAAATAGATTTTACATGCATTTAAACTTAGTTTGTTGTAAATTAATGCAAGAAAATATAATTGATTTGCACTAAATGTATAAACTATAAAGACAGGGGCATCTCTAGATTCATTCGAGATAATTAATTACTTGCATAAATTGATACCAAACAATCTAAACCTAACTATGTATGCCAAATTGTGAGTCATATTTATTGTACCAATTCTTAGCACATTAATAACAATTAAACAAGTATAATATCTTATTTTTGAAGTGACATCAATTGGCTCACCATTTTCTAATAATTTGGCATGTGTATTTGTTTTAAAATTTAGTAGAGGAAGTGGGTAAATAATATTTCCAAAGCCCTACTTTCTAAGGCCTAAATTTTTTCCGAAAATATTCTTACCGAACCAGTGAATTCAAGGTTGGAAAAAATACTCAACCTCAAATTCATTGGTTCGGTTGTAAACCATAACTCAAATATTTCACTCAACCAGTAAATTTGAGGTTGGGTAATCATTCCAACCTTGAATTCACTGGTTCGGTAAGGGTATTTTCGGAAAAAAGTTGAGCCTTGAAAAATAGGACCTTGGAAATATATACACCCGAGGAAGTGACATAGGTTATGAAGCTTTTTCGCATGTAAAGAATCGTAGCATTAAACTCCCACACTTTAATAGCTTTCTTATTTTGTGGGATAAATTGGTTATGATAGGTAAGCTTGGTTTTCTATGTTTCGAGAATACTTTTCATGTCCATTTATGAGAGAGTTTTGCAAGGGGTTCATAATTGACATTCCCATATGACAGTCCCATATTGTTGGTTTGTCTTCTGAGGCTTTGATATTGTTTCGAGTTTTTTCATTGGGGTACGTCCCTTTTATTGATGTATTTTGTTATTGTATCTTTTGATATTTTTGGTTGTTTCTCTAATGTTGTGTGGCTTGGGGTGCTGGGCTGGGATCTCTTTTTCTAGCTTTCTTCATTTTATTATCCACATTGTTGAATTGAGCAAGTTGAGGAACGCTTTTGTTATAGTTATCTGGTTTGTTAATCTAGTCTGGATGTTTAAGGTGACTTGTCCATGGCTTCTTATGTAAAAGTCTAATTTATAGTGAGAAGAACGGGTTATTTAGTCATTGATTGGAGTCGGTTTCTTGGACCTCTTTACCCGAGCTCGTATTATACAACTCATTTATAGTAAGGAGATAATCCTATGAAAATTGACATTGCACTCCGGTGGCTAGACACTAAATTATCGCCCCTTCACTTTTGCTAGGCTTCGAGGACTTGCTCACTCGAGTGATTAAGTCAAAGGGGTACTTGTCACCTGGTATCTAAGGCCTTGATGGTCCGAAATCTACCGACCTCAATTTCCCTACATGGGTGGGGAACAATCATAAGTGAGCTAGCATTGTGTTGTTTTGTTCATGACATGTACTTGGGAGGTATGGTTTCTTGTCGCCTCATTCTTCTTAAGTTAACCTCGTGGACTCTTTCACTCGAGTGATTAAGCCTAAGAGGTACTTGTTACCTGTGCCCTAAAGCCTGTATGGTCTGAGATCAACCGGCCAAAAGCTCGGTAAATAGGTGGGGAGAAAATCCTAAGGATTGATATTGCACTACCATGATTACTAGTTAGATAAATATGACAAAAGCCTTGCGCGAGAGTTCCCCTTTGATGTTTGGGGGAGCATAGATATAAACCCTAATTCTAACTTTTGTCACTACACTTGAGATTATCATATTTGATTAAGTTTTTATCAACGTAGACCTATCATTAAGGTATGGCCCATGTATGTTGTATTTGTTTTGAATTCTATATAATCCACTTTTACTTCTTTATTATAATTTAAACCCATAAGATATACCTATTACTTAAAAACAACTAATACAAGGTTTTATAGATCTTCCCAAAGGTATAGGCACAAAACATTACAATACAATAGAGTAATAGAAAAGAAAACAAGTAACAAGTATTGAGCCACTAGTGATGGTATCTAAAAATCCACTTTTGCCCACGGGGCATAGCTCAAATGGTAATGGGTTTCACTATAAGAGTGTGCTTCTCTACAAGTGTGTAGGTTCGATTCCGGCAAATGCATGAGTAACTCTGCATTTGTTCAAGGCAGGATCTGCTTGTGGGTGGTCAGCCTACTCTGGATACTCTTGAGGTGGAGTACCGAGCCGCTAGAGGCACATCCCGAATTCACCTCCTCTGTTGGGCGATGGACCTAGCCAAGCGGGGCGCTTTAAGTGAGCATATCATTTAACAATCCACTTTTACTTTGGTAAAACAAAAGAGAGATATAACAATCTAAATATGCTTTTGAATTCATACATTTATTATATTAAAATTTAATTTTTGGAACGTTAACTTGGTGCTTGGAACACAGATGGCTACCTTACACACATTCAGATTTGCCTATTATGATCATGGATCCAGATTTACAACATCTTAGGGTTTGTGACATTATTGATTCATTAATGGGTATAAATGCATATTCAATCATACAAATGCCTTTGCTCAAAGTAAGGGACATTTCACAATATCAATATATCAGAAAATTACAATAAAATAGAGACCAACAAGCAAGTAGTAGTTTTTATCAATTCAAGTGTTTCTGACAGATCTGGAATCTAAAGCTACCAGGCAAAGACAATCTGTGTTCCATGCACCACAATAGATTACCAATTAAAGACAATCTCATTCAAGTTGCGGCTCCAAAATCCCTTCTTGATCTCAAACCCCCAAGCTCTGGTTAAGCGTCAACAACCTTCTCCTGTCCAGATGCGCGTATTCATCTCAATTTTTGGATCACTTTTTGGTTTAATTTTAACACACTCTCTCTTGCCACGTCATATTAATATCCTATTTAATACTTCAATACTTACAAACTCCACCCCAGCCAGGCGATTTTACTTTTTTAACATTGTCTTTCATCCACATCACTCCAACATATAGCCCACCATATTTATTCATTTTCATTCTTCATTATATATATGATATTATTAATTTTATAATTATTATTATTTATAACATATTTATAATTATAAATATTATATTTTGTAACTATAAATATAAGAGAGTCGAAAATGTTAAACAAAGAAGTTTAATACGATAAAAAGGGAAAAATGTTAAGCAAAGAAGGTTAATACTAAAAGGATTTTAAATAAAGAGAAATATTTCAAAAAAATTTGATGTCCAAATGACATGAAATTGAACTCTATTTATAGATTTTAAAAAATAAAATTATTGATAGAAAAAAAGTAAAAAAATTATTGACCTATAAAGTCATTTAAAAAATAAAAGATACTCAAATTCTAAATAATTTGTGTTTGTTGTTCATGTGGTCAACATGGCAGAGGGGTAGTCATACGTTTGCGGTGCTCAACAATGGTGGTGTGCTGTTATTGGTCCATTTACCATGTGAAGCCCACATAACACCTAAGAAGCCTATAGATAAAAATTAATTTTGATAAAAATGGATATAAATTCAACACCAAGATGACGAGAATTTGGGTTAAATAGCAACCATCAAGTTTACAAATTAACTTAGAGCACACATTTAAAATTTTTAACAGAATAACACAAAAGAGGGACGAAATTATTAATTTACCCCCCTTTTAAACATAGAGATTTTTTTATTGATTTTTTTAAAATTCTCTTTTTGATTTTCTTAAAGATTTTTTTTCAATTTTTTTTTTAATTTATTTTCTGTGTTTTTTTTGTTTTTTTCGATTTTTTTTAGAAAACATTTTTTTGATTTCTTTTCGAGTTTTTTCATAGTAAAAAAGGTTCAATCGTAGTAGTTTTTTAGCTAAAAGTTTCGGTTTTTGACTAAAAGGTTTGGCAAAATCAAACTTTTTTCCTATTAAGATCGAATTTTTTGTCAAAATCAAAACTTTTAGCTAAAACAAGTAATACGATCGAACTTTTTTTACTACGAAAAATAGAAAATAAATCGAAAAAAAACAGAAAAGAAATTAAAAAAAACGAAATCGAAAAATAAATTTAAAAAATTGAAAGAAAAAAATTCTGTAAAAAAATCGACAAGAAATCGAAAAAAAATTTAAAAAATCTTTCAAAAATTCTATATACTTATAAAGGGGGGCAAATTAGTCATTTATCACCTTTTTATGCTATTCTCCTAAAAATTTTAAATATGTGCTCTAAGTTAATTTGCAATCTTGATGGGTGCTATTTAATCCAAATTCTCCCGAGATGCCTACCTGTTGAATTGTAAAAAGTATATTTAACACCTAATTTAATCTCGTGCTCCACTTGACCTAAGGGGACGAAGAGAACAAAAAAAAAAAAAAAGAGGCAACTAGATTTTCTGAGTTTCCTTTGTGGGACCTCTTAGCTTCTTTTATAATAGAGCCAGAAGATTTCAGGTGGATTTGAGGTTTAATGGGCCGTGCTTCTATCCCTTTGGACCAGACTCACCATTCCGAGACTTATTTAGATTGAGCCTTCTTTTTTATATTTATTGAGCCTCTTTATGTATCATTTTGTATCTGTTCTTGGAATTTTTTCCCAATTTATTAATATATCGCTAATTAATAAAAAAAGTCTCTTTCTAATCGTCCGATCATCATTTTTATGTGAATTTACATCTAATGGTGAGATTGAATGAGGTCTTTTTAGGCAACATATATAGCATCTTATGGAAACTAAATATATTTCCATCCTAATTTGTCCACAATTGCATTTAAGTTTTAGAATTAGATGTAGGCACCTTAATTATAATTTTCTTGTTTAATTTATCTCATAACATTCATTTTTTAATTACCTGAAAAGACACATAATTATAGGGATTAAAGAAGTAATGGTGACAGTTATTAATTTTTGGATTTTATTCGATGATTCATTCAATATAGGTATAAATGTAGGGATTACCTTGTTGTGGTTAGGGGGGTGAATTATGACTACTTATTTTCTTTTTAATTTGGGTGAGTTAATTGTACTGATTCTCTTTTTATTAGCATGGAGCTCAAATAATGCTTAAGCACACAAAGCAAACTCAACTTTGTGATAAGCTAATTTATAACTTTAAATGTAGTAATTTATTACTTTAAGCTTATAAAAATATAATACTTAAATGCTTGAGATATTTATTATTGTTATTTAAATTAAAGATTCTCAAAATTTCTTAAACATAATTAATTAATTAATTGTGGTTTTAAGTATTCTAAGACAAAAAATAAGGACTAAATGAGAACCAAAACGCTAACCGTAAGAATTTAGTTCAAGGGCGAATCTAGAAATTAAATTTAGGGTGTTCCCATGACAATTTAAAATATAAGCGAAAAAAATTATTGTCAAAAGTCATTATTAGAAATTTGAGCTTAGACAGTGGTGCTTAAATATCATTTTTTGTATGCTCTATTTAGGTAGGTTCCTTGACTAACGGATAAGAGTTTAAAAATTAAAGAAACAAAAGAACAAACTAATAGATTAAATTAAGCATAAAATAAAAGGGTCATCTAACTAAATAGCTTATATAAGGCATCTCACATACGCAATGATATATAAACATATTAAATAGGGTTTAATAAACTTATATTGTTAAAATGGAATGTACGGAGGTGTATATCACAAACCTATTTAAGTAAACATGCTAAATAACGCCTAGTCAAGCGCAATTGCTAAAAGCAATTTAAGCAATTGCATCTTAGAAGTGTTATATAGTAGATACGAATTAGATTTTGTTTCAAATAAAAATCATACTCAAAATATAATTTTATTTATTTGAATTATAAACAAATACGGATAGGGGTGTGCACAGTTCGGTTCGGTTCGGTTTTGGACAAAAATAAAAACCGAACCGACATCATCGGTTCTACGCTAGATAGAACCGAAATTGGTTCGGTTCCAAACGGTTCGGTTCATATCGGTTCCAGCTCGGTTCCGGTTCGGTTTTGGTTATGGGCCTCGTGTTTCGGACCTAAATTTGAACCCACTTTCGGCTTTGAAATATTAGGTTTGTTCGTTTCTAGCTAATATTATTATTCATTCTCGACTCAAATCTAAATGTGATTAGTATTGTTTTATATTAAATGTAACTCATAATTAAGTTTCAAAGATATATCTACTCTATATAAGTTTAACGAGCTCCTTTTAAAACTAATTTCGAAATTTGTACACACATTTGTCACATGGTACGAATTTTTAAATATATATGTATCCATATATTAATAGCTTAAAACATATTCACTTATCAATTATTATATCATACTAACAATAAACAATGTTGAATCCTCTCACCAATTATACTTTACTAAACTTAATTTTTTCTACATAAAATTAGTCATCGGTTCGGTTCGGTTTTTATCGGTTCTCCCACAAGGCGAACCGCGTCGGTTCGGTTCCCTCAAAGGCGGAACCGAAATCGGTTCGGTTTCGATCGGTTCTAACAAAATCAGTTTTTTTCGGTTCGGTTCCGGTTCGATTCGGCTCGGTTTCGATTTTCCTCCACACCCCTAAATACGGATGCTCTATGGTTAGATAAGAAGTTTTTTGAATGTGCTTAATTACTCGTTTAGAATTCAAAACTGAATATTTTAATGTATTTGAATTTGAATATTCATATAAAAAAATTAATTTGTATGAAAATATTATATTGACATTCCATTTTGAGCTTAAATATAAATATAAAAAATATCAAAGAGTTAAGGCTAAATTTCACAATGTCCCATGAAATATTGTCAACTGATTAAATAAGGGACTGAACTTCTGAAACAGTCAATGTACCCCATACACTTTTAAATCAGTCAATTTGCCCCTTGAACTACGACGAACTGGTCAGTTTGGGGATTTTCACTATGAAACTGATAGTTTTTAGGTTTTAATGAAGGGTAAAATAGTAATTCAACATATTATATGTATTTATGATTAGTTTATAACATACAAAAATATAGTGGACATCTTTTAAAATAAACTAATCTCTCCCCCTTCGTCTTCCCCCCTCCTTCATCTGCCCCCCTAGACCGCAATTATCCACACTTCCCTAAACTAAAAACTATCGATTTTAACATATTATATGTATTTGAGCCCACGTGTTGTACCAGCCCTGCAGGGGGCGACGTGTCGGCACGCGGTTGGCCCGTTTTTTGGCCCCTGGACCCCAATTAATCCCAATTAACTCAGTATCAAATTTCAGTCCCCAACTTTAACTCCAACCCAATAAATTTTGGTTGCCTTTGATAATACCTACATTAAATTCACTTTGACCTCCATTTCAACCCTTGTTGGGTGGTCTTAAACCCCACCCACTTTATTTTTTTTTGCCTTTGATTGATATTGCTTTAACTCCACTTTGACCCCCACATTAACCTTTGCTGTGGGTGGTCTTAGGCTTTACCATAATTTTAGACTTCCCACATTATATATAGTATAGATTTGTTCTTTTTTTGTTTCGGCTCCCAGGCTTTATCTTTTTTGGGCTTCTGCGCATGAACTTTTGTAGTTTACCTTATCTATACTATATGTAAAGTGGGAAGGGTAAAATTGTTTGGTGAAGCCTACAAAATCATGCAACTTAGCCATGTGGCACTCTATTTAATTGCCACTTACCCATTTTAATAACTAATTTAAAAAATAGTTGTGGCAATTCCCAATTTTATAACCAACTTAAAAAAAATAAATATCCATAATTATTATAAATAATTATTAACCAATATATAATATCACCATTTATATTAAATTAAGATTATTATAATACACAAATAATAACTGTGTCAAAAACACTAGTTTTAATAAAAATTAAACCCCTATTGGGGTTAAGCTTTAAAAAAAAAGATAACTTGCCTAAACAACCTGATCCGTTATACCCACCAATGCATTAGAGTTTTGCTATGAAGTTACTCTTTTGCCCCTCCTCTTTTTGAAAGGTAGTGAATAAGAAATATCACTAGAAGGCAAAATAGTAATTTCACATCTAAAAACACATTTTGGTGTGTATAGTGTTGCTCCTAAACGGGGTGGGGTGGGGTGGGGGGGGGGGGGGGGGGGGGGGAGGGGGGGGTGCAACAACTATATAAAGTATTTACGAACCGGCACATTCCTAAAATGCACAAATCTCTAGCACCTCTTGGCTCCTTTTGCATCTCTTAGTTGAATATATTCTTTTGCTATATATATAGTAACGGCTACTTTGCTTCACAAAAGTGCTGAAATATTAACAAAATGACTTTTATCAATCAAAATAAGTAAGCACTAATTTATCATATATTTTTTTTGTATTTAATTGGTTTATCACTTCTTCAAATGCTTCAGCTTGACGTTGAAATGGATAAAATTAATGTTTTTAGAAGTGGGTTTTGGATTGATTATTCATCTGTAGCTTCACTTATGGTTTATTTCATTTTTTGATTAGTTTTTGACTTATTTTAGCTGGTTGAATTTTATATTAAAACTATAAAATTTTGTGTTTTTTATGGGGGATTTTGATTGATTATAGATATCATATATGTTGGATTGTTTTTGGTTTATTACATTTTTGTGATTTGTTTTTCAGTTCCTCTAGCAGGTAGAGGTTGTATTAAATGGTTAAACTTTAACCCCTCCAATTTTTTCTAGTTGACGTTTTCGTTTTTATATCGAAGCTTCTTTATTGTTACCACCAATTACATTTTAGTTATGTTATAAAAATTTACAAGAAAATGATTTTGTGGCTACATTTTGATCGAAAAATCGAGTGATATCAAATTTATATTTACTGGAGTGAGGAATAAAAATTTATTGATAGTGAGAGATCGACAAGGGACAATGAAAACGCCAATTAAAATGAATTGGAAATGAAATAGTTTTTAAGTGGGATTTGGATTGATTAATATATGACTATATGTAACATCATCATTTATGGTTCCTTTCATCTTGTTGACTAGTTCTACAGTTTTTAACAGGTTGAGATTCATATTGGAATGGTTAATTTTATGTTTCTAAGTGGAGTCTATATTTATTATATATCTATAGAATCATTTATGGTTTCTTTAGTTTGGTGTTTAGTTCGTTCATACTGGAATTGTTAGATTTTATGGGTTTCGATTGTGATTTGGATTAATTATGCATATTTAGTATCCGATTCTACGTTGCTTGAGTTCGATTTTGATTTATTATACTTGGTGACATCCTTTAATACTTACCACTTTCGTTTAATTTGGAGATTTGCATTTGATTTCGAATTTGTAATCAATATGTTCTTTTGGATCTTGATTTGTGTTGCAGTCTTTTAGATTTTGCTCCATATTTGTACAACTAGGATTAGTGCTTCATTGATTATTGTCAGTTGATTATATGTACGCTATTGAACACGCAAAATTAGATTATGATTTGGATATTGTTTTTTCCTGACCTAAGAAAGGAGTAAAAGGATTGACTAAATGGTGTTTAAGATATTTACTCAGTAATGCATTTCAGTTACGCTCTGCTAGCTCGTGTGACTAAATGGCGATCCTTCTCTTTTCTGAAGGCTTCCATTGGGCTAGAATTGAACTTTTCGAATGTTGATTAATGAAGTGTACTTTTTTTGTCTTTAATGATGGCAGTCAAATGTGGGATTGGCAAGGTGAAGATTGTTATTTCGTGGACACTTCTGATTTCAGTGAGTCTGAAATTGAATCAATATAGATTGTTTTGTTAAAAGGAAGACCAATTGTTGATTTTAGAGGAATTTTCTTCCGAATGCAGATGGATCACAATCGAACGAATCTTCACAGAGTGGACTTGCTTCTTATGCGTGTGATGGTGAAAAGACACCAGTGAAGGGTATGACAGACCAAACTTACTTTGTAGATAATAGAGGTGAGTTTTCAATTTTTTCCGTAAGTTTTTGGTTATATTCATTATGCTCCACGATACTATGTAACACCTCTTGTTGTTTGAATCTGAAAACTGCAGAAAACAAGAACAAGCGTCAAAATCAGTGGAGTGACCCATGTTCTCAAGCAAAAAGGCGCCGTGTGCTGCATTTTGAGTCTGAAATAATCGAGTGTACTGATGAGGATAACTCTTCCATCGTCATGACATCAAATGTTAGTTCTGAATTCCTAATCTGAGTAAATAATTTCAGCACCAAATTGGTTAGCATAAAGAGCAATAGTGTTGAACTCTTGTTATGAAATATTTAACTTTATCAATATGCGGTAGAAATTTAAAAAGTCTTGATATATATATTTGAAATATAAATTGGTGGTTCAAGGCCTTAACTCGTATTGTCTGTTTTATCACTTCTATGTGCTTAAACCTGTATCCCGCCTTATCAGTTTGTTGATTTATCTAACTCATTGCTATACATTTATTCCCTCTTATATGTTTATACTTGTGATGATGTCTACTTAGGACTCGGGAGATTCAGTTAACGCGGTTTTATCTCAAATGTCGCAATGGCTTTGTGAAGATGCAGGTTCGCCTTACATAATTCCGAATATTTCCTACTTTTATGCCCTCCTAAAACTCGTCGTAATGTATGTTTATCAGATGGGGTATCTTTACCTTGTCATGAGGTTCTGGACCAGTCATTTGAAGGGTGGCTCTCTACTTGCTTGACTGATTCTGAGATGGGAATGAACCCCGATCTGTCATCTGATGTTCACTATGAGGCAAATGGTACTCTATTTTTTATTTGAACATTACAGTTATGTGACAAGCTTCAGGCCTGCTTCTTTGTTTTCCTTCATTTCAATCTGTCATTCGTGGAACTTATAACCCATCATTTACTTTATTTTTAAATGTAGGTACACTAAACTTGCGAAACGGAACAGAATCATCTATAATGACAGAGCGACATGTAAGAGAATCAACTACAATGGCAGAGCATCCTATTCGCATTCGCCACAATTCCAAATTTCAAGGTTATTGTGTTTTCCTTATTAGACAGACTGTTGGAGTTTTGTTTGTCACCTTAAGCAATTAAGTACATCTACTACGTTCAAAGTCTGTTTCGTTTCTATTTTAGAAGATTTACTATATTAGAATCTCCGTCATAGCAACTAGCAACTCTGTCATTAACAAGCATTTGGACATCTTGAACTCAGGTAAGAAATCATTTATGAGGACATCAGACACATCGTCAACATCTGTTGTCTACCCATTTACCTTTCTCAAGCCTAGCGGGTTCAGTGGAGACGTGACACTAAAGGACATAAACCGGATAATACATGCCCCACCAAAGTTGCAAGAAGATCCCATCTCCTATTCAGCCTTTTCAGGGAAGCCAGTGGTAGCCAAAACTAAACTTCGCACTGAAGGTGGAAAAGGGAGTATCACAATCATGAGAACTAAAGGATAACTTGAGCTTCCCATTATCTTCTACTTGAAGTTGTAGTTTTCATTAATCTGTTGAGTTTCACTAGTCATGACATGGGAGTTCAACGAGACACCGAGCCATCAAATCGTTGTTGGATCCCCCTTGAAAGCGGAATAGCGAGCATTAGTTGGATATTCATATTGTTTAAAAACTGTATACAAACTTGCCATTTAAGGATGGCATATATGATTTACCATACAAGTAAAATTTTCTTAATCAGTGCTTCTTTCATTTGCCATTGAAGGAAAGCTGGACTCATCTGATCTATAATAGTAAAGCAATTTAACATGTTTCTTATTGTTCTTTTGTTCTAATTTCACATATCATAATTAACTTCATTTTCAGGATAACTTGTGATTGAGAAGGTGTGTTACACATGGTAATACATGTGCTTTAATTTTTTTCTCAATTCATATTCTTTTTTAGAAACTATGACCTAAATTTATTTTTTATTATATTTGATTTTAATACATGCTTTTTTTATTAATAATTTTTTTTGTAAATTAGCGATGAGTTGAGTTTCGAACCCAGGACATTTTTAGTCACTAGCAAGAGCTTTTTCCACTAGGCTATTCGATCATGAATGTTCATGGATCAAGTAAAACCTCGTTTTTATAAGAAATGTTTATTTTTTTGAGTTGTTAGAGTTGTGTTTATAACACCAACACTCTTGATTGAACAATGTTTTTCATATTTGTCTTGGTTGAGGAAATATTTCTCAATGAAACACTACAAAGCTTTATGTAATGAAGAACTCATTGCATCTCTTAGATATGAATGATCATTCTTTAATGACAAAATTTCTTTTGGAAATGTTCCAAATTGTATACCATATGTGACACCTTTTCGATGCAAATCTATTGGTGTTATTATGGTTGTTTATAATGTTAACTTTTAAATTAAATGATCGAAATGAATATGTTTTTATGAAATGTGGCTTACCTGTTAGATTTTAGTATCTAAGCAGTTTGTCGATTTTGAAATATTCAACTTTCACTCTTCAAGATCTTTTGGATCTTTGAGTTAATCGAATAGCCTAGTGAAAAAGGCTCTTGCTAGTGACCAAAAGGTCCTGGGTTCGAAACTCACATCTATCGCTAATTTACAGAAAAAAAAAAAAATCTTTTGGATCTTTCAAATGCCTATTTGTTGTTATTATAGGAAATCATATATTTTGTAATCAACAAGAACTTATGTGGAATTTTGAACTATCTCCATCTTGTAGGAGCATTCAACTAGTTGTATGTGCCAATCTGTATCTATATAACTTCCAACTGAACTTGTTACTTACTCTTTTTTTTGTGAATTAGTGATGACGTGAGTTTCGAATTCAGGATCTTTTGGTCACTAACAAAAACCTTTTTTCACTAGACTATTCGATTGACTCAGTTACTTACTTACTCATTTTGATTACTCGATTAATCATATAGTTCATAACTGGTGACTGTTGAGTATATGTGCAATTATGCATAGTTCAAGTATGCATTTTTAAATATAAATGAATGACCATATAGGAGGAAAGGACCTTAAGTTTGTTCAAACTTCGCTCTCTTCATAACATTTATAGTGTGATACATGATGTCTTTTAATTTAGAGCACATGAATATTATTCCTTTCATCCTTAATTGATTTGGATATTTTATTTTATTTGGGTCAAACTTTAAATATTTTAGGGCAAAAGGCATAAATCATCACTCATATTTAGTCAAAATTCCTATTCGCTCACCTATGAATCAGAAGAACTAATTCGCTCACTGAAGTTTTATAAAAAGGACTTCATTCAACACTTCCGTCATGAATTCCGACAACTATCCGGCACATGGCAAAAACGTGACTTATGTAAGGGCAAATTAGTGATAAGATATATTTTTGGAATATCAATTTTCTTATAATTTTTACATATATGACATGTACAATAAGAGACATTTACGTTTTAAACCGTGCCTCTGTGACCACGCAAAGTCAAATATCCTTACAATTTAGGGATGGGGGGAGTATATTATTCGATACTCCCTCCATTTTTTTATATGACGTTTTAGCATTTTGATTTTGTCTTTTTCATAAAATACATATTATGATATGTTTCACCTAATGTTAAATCTTGTTTACTTAAGTGTAACTCTTAGTTAACATCTTATCCTGATGTTCTCGCTTTTTTAACCTTTATATTAAAATAATTAGTATTTTTATAAATTTTTGTCCGTTTATCCACCCGGTAAGATAACGGTCCAGGAACGGGTAAAAAGAATTAACCGGTATCCGATAAGTTACCCGATAAAGTATCCGATACCAAATCATATGATACTTTTTAGATGTTATATTATTGATTTCAATTTTGTTAAAGTTTTTCTATTGATTTTCTCTTCTACGGGATATACTAGGAATCAGTCCGGACCGATATCCACATGATAAAATTATCGGATTGGTATAGGTCCTAAAAATGCACACGATACAATTATCGGTCCATATCGAGTACAACCGGTAACTTAAAACTCAAATAAACTTAAGAAGAAGCCACTATCCACATCACACCCCAATATATATATATGCAAATATATGCACCCCACTATTCTCGAAAAGTCTGTCTCTCAAAATGGTGGAACAAAGTTCTTTGGAAAGCATGCTATCAAGTCTGCCGCGAAACAAGTCTTCATTCGCTTAAGCTTTTAATTTTCGATTCTTGATTTGAAGAATTGATTTAAAGAAGAAATGAAAACAAGAATCGAAAATGCTATAATCTATCGAATTTGGAAGAAGAAGAAGTAAACAGACTTTTGGAATTGAAATCAAATATAGTTATTGTTAGTTACACAAGTGGCAAGTGGTCCCCTATTTATAATACATTCTGACCAATGGGAAGATGACATCAATTAAAAAAGAATACACCTCATCCTTATCCAACTAACAGCAAACCTAATCTAATAAAATTGGGAAAAATCCTATCTAGCCCTAATTACAACGGCTAGTTGGATTAAAATAAAATGCAAACAGTTCTTCCAATCTTCAATCTTCAATCTTCCAGCTCGACTCGAACCTCTGTCTTCAACAACTGGAAATTCAATAGATGATATATACATAATCTATTATAAGCCACCGTGCAATTGAAATTGCTACCTCTATCACCATGATGGTACTACGACCGTAATTGACCATCAAGAACATAATTCTCCAAAATTTAACTATATATGTAATGTGTGTTTTAATACATACGTGGTAGAGCTCATGAAATCAACAGAGAAAAACAGAATGTTATGTGTTTGAACTGATGGCTCAACTTCACATGTGGTGCAAGATTTTATGAAAAACACCAAAAGATACTTGATTTTGTTTAATACTTGTGATTGCAGTATGTTTTGCCTTCAAATTCTGCCATAATTAGTTTAATTTGCACCTATGTTAAATTAGTAATTGATTTTTTATTAGGTTGAGTGTCAATTTTGATGAAATATTTTAATTTTGGTACTTTTTCAATTTCCTTATGTTACCTCTTATTGAATAAAAATAAAAACATAAAAGTTATTGAAAATGTGAAATCACTAGATAAAGTAGGAGAGATGATAAAAAACGAGTTTTGGGATTTGGGTGGGAGAAACAGAATATAATATTTAATCGTCTTTCCACCCTTTTTAGTGTAGACTAGTATTATATAACGTGCTTCGCACGTGAATATTAATCGAATAAAAGTAATATTTATTTATATAGTATTGTTTAAAATATTTCAACTATTCGTTTTAGTTATATATATATATATGATATTTATATCTAGTATTGAACTGTCAAAATAAATATATTCAACTTAAACTACACAAACAAAGTCTAAACTAATTTCACCCCTATAAACTTTGCTTCTTATAATGAGATAACCAATATAACCTATCTATTTATAGACAATAATGTGAAATATTAACATATTAGATCAATCAAGGTGTTCAATATGCATTCATATCATACAATATTTTAAAATATATAACTTATTAAAATTTTGTTGTTCATATAATAATATTAATATTTTGTAAGTTAGAACTATTAACAATATATGTCATAAATAACTTTATTATTTTTGTAACATTTAAGGTCGGATATAATTTAAATATTATAATTTTCTTGATTCTAATTATCTAATTTTTATAATTAAAAGGTATTTTTAATCTATACTATATATAATATTTAGGACTCAAAAGCTACATTTCCACAACAATTTAATTAATAATTTATATATATATAAGTATTCCCACGCACTTTTCTATTCAAAAAAGAATTTATTTTTATAAATTTCCCCACTACATTTCATTATTTTCTCACTTGATTAAACTTACCATTAAAGACTTTGTTGCAACATCTTATGGCACCCACAAACATTGAATATTATTTTCTTACTCTCAATTATGTTGTTATTTCTCCTTTCAATGATATGTAAAATTTTAATTTTTTGGATTCTAATTGTAATGGCCCTTTAAACCATGCAATTATTGATTAATGATATGCGTTACTTATATAAAAAAATAGATGTCACATATAATTTTCTTATATTTCATTTTATGCATATGTTTTTTTCTATAGGATTTTATGAACATTCTTTTTTTTTAATTTCGTAGAGTTGATATGGAAACTATAGATTAAATTTTTTCATGAATGATTTTTTTCTTTAAATTTTCTGGTAGTTGTATTTTTATTATGTTTAACATAAAATATGTATTTTTTTAACAAATAGATTTAAGTTCGTCGTAGTAAATTATTTTTATTATGTTTAACATAAAATATGTATTTTTATTATGTTTAACATAAAATATGCTTTCTAGATAGTTGTGCCAAAGTAAACTAAACAATTATATTTTATGTTTTAAGTAAGGTCTCAATTTAATCTAAATATGATGATTAAATAGGGCAAAAGGCATGAATCATCGCTCATGTTTATTTTAACTATTGGTGATAAGATATATTTTTTCAATATCAATTTTTATAATTTTTACACATATGACGTGTAGAATAAGAGACATTTACATTTTAAACCGTGTCTCTGTGACCACGCAAAGTCAAATATCCTTATAATTTAGGGATAGAGCGAGTAAATTATTCGATACTTCCTCCATTTTTTATATGACGTTTTAGCATTTTGATTTTGTTTTTTTCTCATAAAATACATATTATGCTATGTTTCACCTAATGTTCAATTTTGTTTACTTAAGTGTAACTCTTAGTTAAAATCTTATCCTAATGTTCTCGCTTTTTTAGTCTTTATATTAAAATAATTAGTATTTTCATAAATTATTATTTTAAATTTTTGCGCTTGTGTGAAGTTATAACTCAGGATTGTGTCTTTTATTAAAATCATAAATTATCTTATAATCTGAAAGTTTCTAATTTTGAATAAATTAGCCGTTTTGCATAGTTCAGTGTATGCGAATTCATTTCCTTATACAATTACCTTTTTGTATAATTAATTAGATATTGTTAAAACATGTAACATATACGATTAAATATGAAAAACGAATGTATAAAACTAAAAAATAAATTTAAAAAAACATAAGGGCATGACTATTATCTTATGTGTTGATTAAATTGATTGAACTTCATATAATATAGGTGTTCAAACATTGGATAAAAAATGATAATTAGGGATATCATAATTAATAATTCCTCTAGTCCTTAAATTGGGTATAATTCTGCTTTAACCTAATACATCCTTCCTCTTAGGTTGTCATACAAACTAATATAGTGTTTAGTGCAATACCAAACAAATATATTTTTCACATATTCTCTATCAATTTATCTATTTCATGAATGAGATGATACTGTTAAGTACAAGCTTGGATCTATGATGCGATCTTGATTATTTAACTTGAGCTATTGTACCGGTGTTATCACAAAATAAATTTGCCTAGCTTATATTGTTAAGTCAACTACAATGAGGATCCAAGCTACCAAAAATCAATGCATGTTTAATTTTTTATCATTTGATAAAAGATTTATAATTGTATATATGTATAATTATTATGAGTAATGAATGTTATTCCATTAGTAATTTAATATTTTCTATATAAGACTTTGGTGTCAATGATTCAAATAAGCGATTCTCTATCAAGTCTATAAAATAATGAGATACTTGGTCTCTAGTTAGATGTTCACAATTAAAATAAAAAGAATCATAAATGACTCGTATGTGAATGATTGTATTTATCACATTTTTTGGATCAAAAGAGAGTATAATTATTATAGTGAAACACATAGGTATAGCCGTATAGGTATATGGTTTTTGAAAAGTTTCAACCATTGTAATGGACATGACCATCATGAGAACTTTGAAGATAATGTATATGTATTCTGAGTAGTTTTTCAAAAAAACTTGTGTTAAATGACTTGGACCTGCAATTCACATTACAAGAATAATGTGAAATATTAACATATACCTTAGAAAATCGTGTGGTGATAGCTAAGTTCAAGGTAATTTTGGAGGTCGTCAGAGATATTAAGAAAATCGCATTTAATTCAAGCATTCAAGAAAAGTATAAATGCAAAAGTGTGGTGACATATATCTTAAAAAATCGTGTAATGAAGGAATCGTTTTATAAATAATCGGCTAAGGGCAAGTGGAAGCGTCCGAAATTTAAGATTATAGAATTTGATAATATCCTTGTTGAATAATCAGAATCTCATAACATGCTTGTTGAACAATAAGAATTTCATAATATGCTCGTTGAACAATTAGAATGTACAATTAATTACTTAATTAAAGTTAAGTTCAAAGTAATATTGATTATATGATAATTAATATATTAGAATTTTTCCAAACTGACATTAGGGGTTATAATGACTTGCTAGGGTCCGTCATAATTTATGTTTTAAATATAATATTTGTCAATATTATATAGAGGAAAAGATAAGAATTACCACCTATGTTTCATCCCGAGCCCTTTTCGCTTATTAATCTTTTAAATGTCCTCATTCATCCATTCATGTTTTAAAAGTCCCCATTAGCTTTCTATCATCAGTTCTTCCGTTAATTTGGTCACACAGTTTGCACGTGGCTTCGTCCATAAATGAATTTTTGTATTCTTTTTCACTTTCTTATTAATTATACAATTCGTGTTTACCCCCACAATAGTCACCTAATTGACAAATAACTAAGTTAACAACGACATTAATGATGAAATATATTTTTATAAAGATCTACTTCTTTGTTTATGGGTGAATAAATGTGGATGTTTAAAATATGACTGAGCAAAATAGACCCATGCTAAAACGTATGTAATGATCCATAATACTTATGTTAATCATTTAATCAGATCTGGCCGTTTGTGTGAAGGAATATCAAATGGTTCTTGTTTAAAGGGGTTTCTACAAGTTCCTCTTTCTTAAAAGACCATCGTTATTTACGTTTTTAAGATGAGAGAAGTTGGCTGGATGCAAGAAAACTGAATTAGATTGGGGTTTAAATTTATGTTTTGACAAGCAAAAATTTTAATTTTAATTATATTTCAACTTTTTCACAAGGGAAATAAAAATAAGAAACAACGGAAGTACACTACTAAGTGCTAACGTTTTGTAATTCTATCAAACAACCAATCACTCTGCTAACACTAGAAAAAGCCTTTTCAACATTGTACAACCTATGGTGGTTGTAGTAAATAGTAATATTATTGTACAGAGATGTAGTATAAATTATCACCAACCAGTTGTAACTACCGTTGCAGTGGCCACTAATCGATCTAGCAATCAATGCAACTGAAAGGCCATATCTGAGCGAGAGCTCAGGAACTACTTCGTTTTGGCTAACCAGGCAAGATATTTTTTACTTTCTTGCTTGTATCGTTTCCATTCTCTGAGAACCGCTAGGAGCACATGCAGTGAAACTGGAAGAAAGAACGGCTGCAGAAACGAAGAAAGGAAGGGTAAGTGTTTTAGAACTCAGAATGTAGTGCCAGAATGGTGGAGAAGCTCAAGTTTAGAAGTTCAACAATAACTAAATGAAAAGAAACAATAATCAATCAGTTATCCTCGATTTCAGCAGAATAAAAATGTATGGCGACTTCAAATCCCATGAAAGGTGTGAACAGATTTATTAGAAAACAACCAAAACTGAATTTTCATAAATTTCTCGTCATAACGGTAGAAGAGGCTCACCGAGTACACAGCGAAACAATGTTCGAAGGAGTAATAGCTCACAGACATCATAGACGGGTGATAAAATGCATCTTCAGCCAAGGATCTCGCTTGTCTAGATGAAACTGAAAAATTAGGAAAGAAATGTTTCTCTTATTATCTGCTTGGAATGATAATGAGTTAAAAATAACAGAACGTTAACAGAAGCTACCTGCAGAAGCATCAAAAGAGCCAATTGATGCATTACTTAGAGCCCAGCTTGCTGCTTCCAGAGAAAATTTAACCTGTTCAACATTACAAAATTAGTAGCCTAATTCACATGTAAAACCATGTATAAAATTCAGTAACAAATCCAACTTGCTAAAAAAATTAAGGACCATTTCCGTCTGCTTTGCATACAACTTACTGGAAATAAAATGTATTCAACAACAAGGGCTGTGCGAGCACTTAATTAGTTAGTGCTACTTCAGTAATAAATCAATACTTCATCAGTAGAATTAGTTCCTAATTCGGTCCATACTCAAAATACAGTAAATAACAGGCTGATTTGCATCTAACCTGTTTTCCAATCTCATCTGTAATAATCATTCTGGGAAGTGACTGAACCTGGAGGAGGAGAAGGGGAGGGGTGAGAGAGATAGAGAGATGTCAAACAAAGGAACCTTGGATTCGGAAGACAATGAGGCTCAACACTTACCAGCCGAGAAAGTGATCCAAGGGTTGTACCACATTGAATGAGATTGAAACATGTGTGTTGTCTCGAGAGAACATCCAACTCCCTGAGCAATGTCACATCACAGAAAGCCAACTGTCATGATCAGGGTACAAGCAAGGATAATATGGCAGGGAATAATCAAGGACAGCCACTACAGTCCAAGAAGACAGCAGGAAATTACCAAGCAAGCAAGGACACATCAGGATAATTCTGTTATTTGAGAATGATGTAATTTACATTTTTCAGTGTTATGCATTTCAATTACAAAGTCCTTATATAAGGCACATGTATGGATATTTTTACAATCAATGAAAAGTATCTATTGCTTCACTCTTCTTTCTGAAACTTCTTTCTTCTATCCCTTCCCATCTCTATCTTCTGCATTCTTTAGCCATCTTCCTCCATTTCTGCTGTAATTCTGAGCTTCTTCCCCATCTCCATCCTTTCCTTAGTTGCTGTAAGTTCCAGACCTAGAATATCCTGACATTTGGTATCAGCTTTTCGATCTTGCAACCTCCCTCCACCCTTCCTTAGCAACCAAACCTACACCATGGCCAAAAATAACCAGAATAAGAACAATCAATCCATAGTTGATGACATTCAACTCTTACAAGCCCAGCTCCAAAACATGCAAGAAACAAATGCATTAAGAGACACTCACATTCAAACCCTATCCGAGGACATGAGAGTGTTAAAAGATAGCCAAGCTGAATCTGCTAAGATTCAACAAACAATTTTTGAATCTCTCCAATCTTTCATTCAGACCCAACATCAAACACCTTCTACCTCACCCTCCAGTTCACTCCAACAACAACCTTCCCTGAACCCTGAAAAACGACCAGTGGAAACACCACCACCACCACCTTCTCCCTCCCGACAACCACCCATCCTCCAACCTCCTCCTTTGCAAACAGCCCAGCCACCACCTCCGGACAATAGACCTCCCTTATTGACCACCCCCAGACCACAACAATATCCTCCCTACCAAGCTGAATCATCTAACACAATACACCTCCACCACAAAACAGATGGGTCCAACAATTTGGGTACTCACACAAAGCCCAAAATTACTTTTCCCACCTTCGACGGATCGAATGCTCGATCTTGGTTGAGAAAGTGTATGAGATATTTCTCCTTAAACAATGTCCATGAAAGCCAGTTCTTGAACTTGGCTGGAATGCATTTTGAGGGCAAAGCTGACATTTGGCTTGATGCTTATCTTAAACTATGCCCTCAATCTACTTGGTTACAGTTCACAAAGGCTTTGGAGGAAAGGTTTGATGAACTGAAACCTGCTAACATCATAGCAGAGTTCAACAAGTTGACACAAAACTCATCTGTATATGACTATATAGATCGATTTGAGGAAATGCAGGGTTCAATGATTTCATTAGGCAGAGTGGCCGATGAATTATACTGGGTTAGCAGTTTCACTAGTGGACTGAAAGAAGAAATCCAAGATGGGCTTAAATTATTCAAGCCCCAAACATTGCCACAAGCTTTTGAATTGGCCAGAAATTTTGAAAAACAGTTAGGAACTCTTACCTCCAAATTCAAACCTGCACCATACAAAAACTTCAAAACACAATTCCAACCCAGCCACAAAACCACCCACAACCATCAGCCATTCCAAGCCACCCCACAGCCATTCCAGAACACACACACAAACCCAAACCCTGTCCATCAGCAACAACTTCCACCTAGGAAGATGTTGACAGCAGCTCAAATGCAAGCTAGGAGAGATAAAAATCTCTGTTATAATTGTGATGAAGTATTTGTTCCAGGTCACAAATGCACACAGAGAACTCTGTATTTAATGATGTCAGATGAAGAAGAAAGATTGGCATCAAAGGAGGACTTTGAACAAGTGCCTCCTGAAATTGAGGAGCTTCAACAGGAAGAAGAAGCAGAAGTCTCTATCCATGCTTTGACAGGACCAAATAAGCTCTCAACATTTAGGCTGCAAGGATCCAATGGCAAGCATACTGTGCATATACTGGTAGACACTGGAAGCACACATACCTTTTTGGATAAAGGCACTGCCCATAAACTCCAACTACCAATGACTGAAGCTCCACCACTAATGGTGAATGTTGCAAATGGAGAGAAACTTTGCAGCTCACTAGTATGCAAGAACTTCACTTGGAAAATACAAGGCCACATATTCCAAGCTGATGTTAGGATACTCAACTTAGGAGCATGTGAAATGGTAATAGGAGTAGACTGGTTGAATCTTTACAGTCCAGTGGAGCTTGATTTCAAAGCCATGAAACTCACCCTCACAGTTGCAGGCAAGAAAGTGACATTGCAGGCTGCCACAATTAAGTCTGATGCACAACTTATTGGTGCTAAACAACTGTCCAAATGGATTAATAATCCAAACACCTCATCAATCTCTCAGCTATTTTCCATTCAGCCTACACCTAATATCCAGCCCCCAGTTATTGATCACCAAGGCAGTCCTGAAATTACACAACTCCTACTTCAATTCCAGGATGTTTTCCTACCACCTCAAGACTTACCTCCCCCAAGGCTTACTGATCACAAAATCACTCTTAAGCCTGATGCCATTCCCAGAAAGTTTCCACCATATAGACACTCACACATACAGAAAAAAGAAATTGAGAATATTGTATCTGACCTCCTTTCCTCTGGCTTCATCCAAAAATCCAACTCAGCCTTTGCCTCCCCTGTTATCCTAGTAAAGAAGAAAGATGGTTCATGGAGATTTTGTGTTGACTATAGATACTTAAATGAGCTCACCTTAAAACATGATTTCCCCATCCCCCTGGTTGATGATCTCCTTGATGAATTGAGTAGTGCAACTGTGTTTTCTAAACTAGATTTGAGATCAGGGTATTATCAAATTAGGATGAGCTCTAATGATATTCACAAAACAGCTTTTAAAACACATGAGGGGCATTATGAATTCCTTGTTATGCCTTTTGGATTAGCAAATGCCCCTGCAACTTTTCAATCAATTATGAATGATGTTTTCAGTTCTTACCTAAGAAAGTTTGTCCTTGTATTCTTTGATGATATTTTAATCTATAGCAGGGATATTCACAGTCACTACAAGCACTTATATCAGGTTTTGATGCTACTGAGATCACACAAACTTTTTGCAAAACCTTCCAAGTGTGCTTTTGAGAGATCTCACATTGAATACTTGGGACATACAATATCTGCTGAGGGTGTCCAGGCTGATGCAACAAAGATTGAGGCAATGACTACATGGCCCCAACCTACAACAATCAAATCTTTAAGGGGGTTCTTAGGTTTAACAGGGTATTACAGGAAATTTGTCAAGAATTATGCAATTCTTGCCAAACCATTGACTACCTTACTGAAGAAAGACTCCTTTGTGTGGACTGACCCTGCTACATTAGCTTTTAACACACTTAAAGAAGCTATGTCATGTACACCTGTCTTAGCTTTGCCTGATTTTAACATCCCTTTTGTTGTGGAAACAGATGCTTCAGGGCAAGGATATGGTGCAGTTCTTATGCAGTCCCAAAGGCCCCTATCTTATATAAGCAAAGCTTGGAACTCTCTACAACTGGGACTGTCAGTTTATGAGAAAGAATTGTTGGCCATTGTTCTAGCAATTACAAAATGGAGGCACTACTTGATGACTGGAAGATTTATCATAAGGACTGATCAACAAGCCCTTAAACACCTTTTGGAGCAGAAAGTCACAACTTATCTGCAACAAAAAGCAGTATCTAAGTTGCTTGGCTTGGACTACATCATACAGTATAAGAAGGGTAAGGAGAATATGGTAGCTGATGCCCTGTCAAGGAGAGAACACTGCCAAGCTGATCTCCAGGCTATATCTGTAGTCCACCCCAATTGGATGACTGAGATCATGGGGACATACCTGAAGGATAATGCTATACAGCATATACTGGCAGCAATTGTGATCAGACCTGAAGAATTCCCTGATTACTCATATAAAGAGGGTGTCCTAAGGTACAAAAACAGGATAGTCATGGGGGATGATCAAGAAATGAGGCAGAAAGTCATCTCAGCACTCCATGATTCAGCTGCAGGGGGTCATTCAGGTATTGCAGTCACATACTCTAATGTCAAAACCTTGTTCTACTGGAAGGGATTAAGGAATGATATTGCTCAGTATGTCACCTCTTGTGTAGTCTGCCAAAGAAACAAGAGTGAAAAGGTAGCATATCCAGGTTTATTACAACCTCTTAATATTCCAGAGCAAGCATGGAGTGAAATATCCATGGATTTTATTGAAGGTCTGCCTCATTCTCAAAAGAAGGATAGCATCTTAGTAGTGGTGGATAGATACACTAAGTATGCACACTTTATTGCTTTATCTCACCCTTATAATGCACACATGGTAGCTCAGTTGTTCCTAGATAGTGTGTATAAACTACATGGCATGCCTAATCACATTGTGTCTGATAGAGACAAGATGTTCTTAAGTGCATTCTGGAGTGAGCTCTTCACAAAATTAGGCACAAAACTGCACTATAGCACTTCTTATCATCCACAGAGTGATGGCCAAACTGAGAGGGTTAACCAGTGCCTTGAGAGCTATTTAAGATGCATGTGTAGTGACAGGCCACAGGACTGGCATAAATGGCTTCCATTAGCTGAATTTTGGTACAATACTAACTTCCATTCCAGCTTAAAAATGACCCCATTTGAAGCATTATATGGATATAAACCACCACTGTTAGCTGGCTCACCATATATGCAACAATTGCAAACTGAAGCCAGACAAGTCATTGAGGAAAGGAAAAAGATATCTGAGCTAATTAAAGAGAATCTGAGGCAGAGCCAAGAAAGGATGAAAAGGTTTGCTGATTCTAAAAGGACAGAAAGAGTGTTTCAGATTGGAGATATGGTGTATCTCAAATTGCAACCTTATAGACAGAACACATTGTCCTTGAGGAGGAATTTGAAGTTAGCTGCCAGATTTTATGGTCCATTTGAGATTATAGAGAAAGTGGGACTAGTTGCTTACAAATTGAAGTTGCCTGAGGGTACTAAAATTCATCCAGTGTTCCATGTTTCCCTACTCAAAGCTCAGATAAAAAGAAAATCTACAACAATGAGTGATCTCCCTCCAATCCTACCTGATGGCTCATTCCCTGTTTACCCTATGGCAATTTTAGGCAAAAGAACTATCAAAAGAGGCCATATCTACATTTATCAGCTGCTCATTCAATGGAGCCACTCTGCTGCTAACCAAGCCACATGGGAAGATTATCATCATATCTGGAAAAAATTTCCAGCTTTCCTTGGGGTCAAGGAAAATCTTAGGAGAGGGGAATGTCATGATCAGGGTACAAGCAAGGATAATATGGCAGGGAATAATCAAGGACAGCCACTACAGTCCAAGAAGACAGCAGGAAATTACCAAGCAAGCAAGGACACATCAGGATAATTCTGTTATTTGAGAATGATGTAATTTACATTTTTCAGTGTTATGCATTTCAATTACAAAGTCCTTATATAAGGCACATGTATGGATATTTTTACAATCAATGAAAAGTATCTATTGCTTCACTCTTCTTTCTGAAACTTCTTTCTTCTATCCCTTCCCATCTCTATCTTCTGCATTCTTTAGCCATCTTCCTCCATTTCTGCTGTAATTCTGAGCTTCTTCCCCATCTCCATCCTTTCCTTAGTTGCTGTAAGTTCCAGACCTAGAATATCCTGACACCAACATGGCCAAATAATTTGATCAGCTAAAAGTGAGAATGGGCTCTAGCTATTCCAATATATCTAATGCTCCCTAACTTCCAAGAAATTAGAGAACAGTTACAAATATGCAAAACAATCAAGACAGTAATTTTTTTGCAATGCTAACTTCCATGGGAAAACAAGGAAGGTGTTTCTTAAGATGAATAAAAAAAGCATAATATGTTGAACACGTACAAAAAGGAAATAAATCAGAGATAAACCATTATTAGACATGTTCTAATGAAACTAATGGATCAAGCCATTTATATGATATAGATCTGCAGGTCTCTCAGAACTTAATTGTGCTCTTTTTTCTTAATGAAATATTAATAGGAGTATAAAAACACCATACCATTGTGAGAAGCCTCTGTCACTGGCTAAGAGAAATGTTTTGCCTGATGCGCCAAAGTAAATGTTATCGGACTTCAAACCAAATAGTTGGCGCAATTGTCCAACAAATGTCTCAAAAATAGTCCTAATTTCCTGTTCCAAAATATAGTTAGGTGAATTTTGCAAACACATAATCTTCACAAACAGACGAAATTTTCCTTAAGTTTGCTAACCTCATGAGAAACTTTATTTCGAAAAGCATGATTTTTGCCTGAACCTTGTAAGCAGGAGGGTGAATTCCAAACGACAACACCTCCCCACATCTGAAAGATAGGATAGAAAGTTACAATTACTTGAAAGTGAGAATTCAGAAAGATCGATCTAGATATGTAATATACCGGAGATATGAAACCATTTGTCGCTGAGATTTCCCCATCTGGAAGTTGCAGTAAAAGGGGGCATTCTCCAGCTGATGGTACATACCTGAAATATCCAACGTGAAGGGTGCAGGGTATAAGTAAGCTATACTAATGGAGAGAATGAAAAGGATAGATAGTGGGAACACAGAGTTCACTTAGTCTTATGTTATTAACTATGGTTATAATTGGTTTTCTGAAAAAAGGTAGTTCAATTAGTTTTACTCCCTGGTGAATTTAAGTAGCAACGGATATTTTATCCATGGTGCACAAATAATTCTTCTCAAGCGAAATCTAAAGTTAAAATGAACTACACAATGTGATTTAACTTCCAATATCCCACCATCATTCAAAGTTTTATTTTATTCTATGAGAAGAAAGTTTAATGAGCCTATTGCCACAGATGATGGGAGATATGTGCCACATTATTGTTACATTACAACAATAAAGGCTCAGAAAACAATTTGAGTTTCAAATCATGTTTTATGTTTTTCTCTTCTAACGAGTTCATAATCAAACTTTATATAAATTGTCATATAATTCGTTTAAAAAACATAATGAAAGTTAAAATCCATTTCCATTACCCATAATATTGAGAGAAGAAAATCAAATGTTTTTTTTCACAGAAGAACCAAACAATGTATGTACTGAGTTAAAGAAATATACACCACAAATTGCAAAATTTTTGACCGTCCACCAGCTGCAGTAGATGTATCCAAGTGCCATTCGTATGAATTTACCTGGAGAAAATGAGTTGTTTCATCATATGAAAACATTTTAAGTGCAGTAGAAGAATCGTGAAACTTGACAATAAGTTAAAATGATATGTCAAGCAGCAAGAAGAGTCACAAGGATTGAAAAAGGAAACTGCATAGCACAAAAAGTAGCATGCATATAAATGTCTCACTTTAAAGAGTAACAAATTTGCTCTCTCCAAATTTGCATGAGAACGAATACATACTTAGACCATAGATACGTATCTCTATCTATTCTGGATTCTCCAAATACGTGGTTGAAGAGACGACTTTAATACCTAAGATTAACATTGTATGTATTAGTTCATTTCTTTTAGGTATATATCTTAGCCTTCTATCCAATTGTTTGAACTGTCAGCCTAATATTGAATATGTAATTGCTGATCATTACCAGCTAACATGAAGATACAAGGATTAGTAGCAGTCTCTAATAGTATGCAGAGAAATTGATGAAAATAGAAACATACAAAAAAAGGTAGATCTTTGATACTGAATATTTGACTCTTCCGTTGGTCATCCCAATGTGAAAATGAAGATTTTGGAGTATGATATAAGACCTGCACACCATATGTTTTAGACCAGTGATCAGTACAATGACAATCCCAAAGATACCAGTAAATCGAACTACCTAACTAATTTGTCTTAATTAACAATAGTTTTATATGTAACAACATACCACGCAAACAGCAATACCTGACTTTCAGCACTAACATCTGCAACAACTTTCAAAGCCTTTATGATTGGAGCCAATAGGGTCTGATCTATCTCTTGAAGATCCCTATAGAAACATGATTGCAAGGTCATATAAATCAAAGATCAACAGATATACTTAAGAAAAACCCTTACGAAACAAAAACATAAGATATTAGAGAATGGAACACTTCCACCATTACCAAAGGTTCATAAACAAACACATCTGACTAACACATGATGTAAATAGTTAGACAAATTAACAGATTAACCAACAAAAATCCAACTATGCAAACTCAAATCTAAGTGACACCATGTCATAAAATGCAAAACAAGCTCAATATATCAATACGAGTTCATTGGTGGAGATCATCAGAAGATACAAATTTCCATACCAATCATATACCCAATCATGGGGATCTGTCATGATCAGGGTACAAGCAAGGATAATATGGCAGGGAATAATCAAGGACAGCCACTACAGTCCAAGAAGACAGCAGGAAATTACCAAGCAAGCAAGGACACATCAGGATAATTCTGTTATTTGAGAATGATGTAATTTACATTTTTCAGTGTTATGCATTTCAATTACAAAGTCCTTATATAAGGCACATGTATGGATATTTTTACAATCAATGAAAAGTATCTATTGCTTCACTCTTCTTTCTGAAACTTCTTTCTTCTATCCCTTCCCATCTCTATCTTCTGCATTCTTTAGCCATCTTCCTCCATTTCTGCTGTAATTCTGAGCTTCTTCCCCATCTCCATCCTTTCCTTAGTTGCTGTAAGTTCCAGACCTAGAATATCCTGACATTTGGTATCAGCTTTTCGATCTTGCAACCTCCCTCCACCCTTCCTTAGCAACCAAACCTACACCATGGCCAAAAATAACCAGAATAAGAACAATCAATCCATAGTTGATGACATTCAACTCTTACAAGCCCAGCTCCAAAACATGCAAGAAACAAATGCATTAAGAGACACTCACATTCAAACCCTATCCGAGGACATGAGAGTGTTAAAAGATAGCCAAGCTGAATCTGCTAAGATTCAACAAACAATTTTTGAATCTCTCCAATCTTTCATTCAGACCCAACATCAAACACCTTCTACCTCACCCTCCAGTTCACTCCAACAACAACCTTCCCTGAACCCTGAAAAACGACCAGTGGAAACACCACCACCACCACCTTCTCCCTCCCGACAACCACCCATCCTCCAACCTCCTCCTTTGCAAACAGCCCAGCCACCACCTCCGGACAATAGACCTCCCTTATTGACCACCCCCAGACCACAACAATATCCTCCCTACCAAGCTGAATCATCTAACACAATACACCTCCACCACAAAACAGATGGGTCCAACAATTTGGGTACTCACACAAAGCCCAAAATTACTTTTCCCACCTTCGACGGATCGAATGCTCGATCTTGGTTGAGAAAGTGTATGAGATATTTCTCCTTAAACAATGTCCATGAAAGCCAGTTCTTGAACTTGGCTGGAATGCATTTTGAGGGCAAAGCTGACATTTGGCTTGATGCTTATCTTAAACTATGCCCTCAATCTACTTGGTTACAGTTCACAAAGGCTTTGGAGGAAAGGTTTGATGAACTGAAACCTGCTAACATCATAGCAGAGTTCAACAAGTTGACACAAAACTCATCTGTATATGACTATATAGATCGATTTGAGGAAATGCAGGGTTCAATGATTTCATTAGGCAGAGTGGCCGATGAATTATACTGGGTTAGCAGTTTCACTAGTGGACTGAAAGAAGAAATCCAAGATGGGCTTAAATTATTCAAGCCCCAAACATTGCCACAAGCTTTTGAATTGGCCAGAAATTTTGAAAAACAGTTAGGAACTCTTACCTCCAAATTCAAACCTGCACCATACAAAAACTTCAAAACACAATTCCAACCCAGCCACAAAACCACCCACAACCATCAGCCATTCCAAGCCACCCCACAGCCATTCCAGAACACACACACAAACCCAAACCCTGTCCATCAGCAACAACTTCCACCTAGGAAGATGTTGACAGCAGCTCAAATGCAAGCTAGGAGAGATAAAAATCTCTGTTATAATTGTGATGAAGTATTTGTTCCAGGTCACAAATGCACACAGAGAACTCTGTATTTAATGATGTCAGATGAAGAAGAAAGATTGGCATCAAAGGAGGACTTTGAACAAGTGCCTCCTGAAATTGAGGAGCTTCAACAGGAAGAAGAAGCAGAAGTCTCTATCCATGCTTTGACAGGACCAAATAAGCTCTCAACATTTAGGCTGCAAGGATCCAATGGCAAGCATACTGTGCATATACTGGTAGACACTGGAAGCACACATACCTTTTTGGATAAAGGCACTGCCCATAAACTCCAACTACCAATGACTGAAGCTCCACCACTAATGGTGAATGTTGCAAATGGAGAGAAACTTTGCAGCTCACTAGTATGCAAGAACTTCACTTGGAAAATACAAGGCCACATATTCCAAGCTGATGTTAGGATACTCAACTTAGGAGCATGTGAAATGGTAATAGGAGTAGACTGGTTGAATCTTTACAGTCCAGTGGAGCTTGATTTCAAAGCCATGAAACTCACCCTCACAGTTGCAGGCAAGAAAGTGACATTGCAGGCTGCCACAATTAAGTCTGATGCACAACTTATTGGTGCTAAACAACTGTCCAAATGGATTAATAATCCAAACACCTCATCAATCTCTCAGCTATTTTCCATTCAGCCTACACCTAATATCCAGCCCCCAGTTATTGATCACCAAGGCAGTCCTGAAATTACACAACTCCTACTTCAATTCCAGGATGTTTTCCTACCACCTCAAGACTTACCTCCCCCAAGGCTTACTGATCACAAAATCACTCTTAAGCCTGATGCCATTCCCAGAAAGTTTCCACCATATAGACACTCACACATACAGAAAAAAGAAATTGAGAATATTGTATCTGACCTCCTTTCCTCTGGCTTCATCCAAAAATCCAACTCAGCCTTTGCCTCCCCTGTTATCCTAGTAAAGAAGAAAGATGGTTCATGGAGATTTTGTGTTGACTATAGATACTTAAATGAGCTCACCTTAAAACATGATTTCCCCATCCCCCTGGTTGATGATCTCCTTGATGAATTGAGTAGTGCAACTGTGTTTTCTAAACTAGATTTGAGATCAGGGTATTATCAAATTAGGATGAGCTCTAATGATATTCACAAAACAGCTTTTAAAACACATGAGGGGCATTATGAATTCCTTGTTATGCCTTTTGGATTAGCAAATGCCCCTGCAACTTTTCAATCAATTATGAATGATGTTTTCAGTTCTTACCTAAGAAAGTTTGTCCTTGTATTCTTTGATGATATTTTAATCTATAGCAGGGATATTCACAGTCACTACAAGCACTTATATCAGGTTTTGATGCTACTGAGATCACACAAACTTTTTGCAAAACCTTCCAAGTGTGCTTTTGAGAGATCTCACATTGAATACTTGGGACATACAATATCTGCTGAGGGTGTCCAGGCTGATGCAACAAAGATTGAGGCAATGACTACATGGCCCCAACCTACAACAATCAAATCTTTAAGGGGGTTCTTAGGTTTAACAGGGTATTACAGGAAATTTGTCAAGAATTATGCAATTCTTGCCAAACCATTGACTACCTTACTGAAGAAAGACTCCTTTGTGTGGACTGACCCTGCTACATTAGCTTTTAACACACTTAAAGAAGCTATGTCATGTACACCTGTCTTAGCTTTGCCTGATTTTAACATCCCTTTTGTTGTGGAAACAGATGCTTCAGGGCAAGGATATGGTGCAGTTCTTATGCAGTCCCAAAGGCCCCTATCTTATATAAGCAAAGCTTGGAACTCTCTACAACTGGGACTGTCAGTTTATGAGAAAGAATTGTTGGCCATTGTTCTAGCAATTACAAAATGGAGGCACTACTTGATGACTGGAAGATTTATCATAAGGACTGATCAACAAGCCCTTAAACACCTTTTGGAGCAGAAAGTCACAACTTATCTGCAACAAAAAGCAGTATCTAAGTTGCTTGGCTTGGACTACATCATACAGTATAAGAAGGGTAAGGAGAATATGGTAGCTGATGCCCTGTCAAGGAGAGAACACTGCCAAGCTGATCTCCAGGCTATATCTGTAGTCCACCCCAATTGGATGACTGAGATCATGGGGACATACCTGAAGGATAATGCTATACAGCATATACTGGCAGCAATTGTGATCAGACCTGAAGAATTCCCTGATTACTCATATAAAGAGGGTGTCCTAAGGTACAAAAACAGGATAGTCATGGGGGATGATCAAGAAATGAGGCAGAAAGTCATCTCAGCACTCCATGATTCAGCTGCAGGGGGTCATTCAGGTATTGCAGTCACATACTCTAATGTCAAAACCTTGTTCTACTGGAAGGGATTAAGGAATGATATTGCTCAGTATGTCACCTCTTGTGTAGTCTGCCAAAGAAACAAGAGTGAAAAGGTAGCATATCCAGGTTTATTACAACCTCTTAATATTCCAGAGCAAGCATGGAGTGAAATATCCATGGATTTTATTGAAGGTCTGCCTCATTCTCAAAAGAAGGATAGCATCTTAGTAGTGGTGGATAGATACACTAAGTATGCACACTTTATTGCTTTATCTCACCCTTATAATGCACACATGGTAGCTCAGTTGTTCCTAGATAGTGTGTATAAACTACATGGCATGCCTAATCACATTGTGTCTGATAGAGACAAGATGTTCTTAAGTGCATTCTGGAGTGAGCTCTTCACAAAATTAGGCACAAAACTGCACTATAGCACTTCTTATCATCCACAGAGTGATGGCCAAACTGAGAGGGTTAACCAGTGCCTTGAGAGCTATTTAAGATGCATGTGTAGTGACAGGCCACAGGACTGGCATAAATGGCTTCCATTAGCTGAATTTTGGTACAATACTAACTTCCATTCCAGCTTAAAAATGACCCCATTTGAAGCATTATATGGATATAAACCACCACTGTTAGCTGGCTCACCATATATGCAACAATTGCAAACTGAAGCCAGACAAGTCATTGAGGAAAGGAAAAAGATATCTGAGCTAATTAAAGAGAATCTGAGGCAGAGCCAAGAAAGGATGAAAAGGTTTGCTGATTCTAAAAGGACAGAAAGAGTGTTTCAGATTGGAGATATGGTGTATCTCAAATTGCAACCTTATAGACAGAACACATTGTCCTTGAGGAGGAATTTGAAGTTAGCTGCCAGATTTTATGGTCCATTTGAGATTATAGAGAAAGTGGGACTAGTTGCTTACAAATTGAAGTTGCCTGAGGGTACTAAAATTCATCCAGTGTTCCATGTTTCCCTACTCAAAGCTCAGATAAAAAGAAAATCTACAACAATGAGTGATCTCCCTCCAATCCTACCTGATGGCTCATTCCCTGTTTACCCTATGGCAATTTTAGGCAAAAGAACTATCAAAAGAGGCCATATCTACATTTATCAGCTGCTCATTCAATGGAGCCACTCTGCTGCTAACCAAGCCACATGGGAAGATTATCATCATATCTGGAAAAAATTTCCAGCTTTCCTTGGGGTCAAGGAAAATCTTAGGAGAGGGGAATGTCATGATCAGGGTACAAGCAAGGATAATATGGCAGGGAATAATCAAGGACAGCCACTACAGTCCAAGAAGACAGCAGGAAATTACCAAGCAAGCAAGGACACATCAGGATAATTCTGTTATTTGAGAATGATGTAATTTACATTTTTCAGTGTTATGCATTTCAATTACAAAGTCCTTATATAAGGCACATGTATGGATATTTTTACAATCAATGAAAAGTATCTATTGCTTCACTCTTCTTTCTGAAACTTCTTTCTTCTATCCCTTCCCATCTCTATCTTCTGCATTCTTTAGCCATCTTCCTCCATTTCTGCTGTAATTCTGAGCTTCTTCCCCATCTCCATCCTTTCCTTAGTTGCTGTAAGTTCCAGACCTAGAATATCCTGACTGGGATCAGCATTCAACAGATTAAACGAAAGCACAACCTTCCCATCTGCACCTACAGGCATAAACTCCCCAGGAATCATCCATTCCTCTCTTCCACCATTCACGAACACCTTCGAGAAAATCTCAGCAATTCTCTTTTCAACGTCCTCCTCCCGAAAGTTACCAACAATCCATGCATGCCTATACTTACCAACCACAGCTCTAACTCCCTTTTCATCATCCTTCCTCACGACGACCACAGTGTACACCTTTTCCTCTCCAGTCCCCAACACCGCATTCAAATACTCATCCACTCGATTATCATAATCATCAACACTCTGCTCAAACTTCAACCCCCCAAGCACACCGCATTTCCACAAACTACTTCCTAACATCTCCGTGCTATGACTACAGCTGGAAGTCGAATCAATAGTAACCGCTACTGTAAATTTATCGGAGCAAGCACCACATACACCAGAACTAGGCTCAAATTCCCGCATTTGAGATTCAATCGAAAACCCTAGCTCATTAGCAATTCCTGACGTGGAAGTTAAGTGATCAAAATCTACATAAACAGCTTGAAAGCTGCAAGGAAACGAAACAGGATTCGATTTGATTGAAGCAGACAGAGCATCAATTTCACTGAACGGCAACGGTGACCTATATATTTCAATCGTCTTCAACAAAAACGGAGCACCTATAACCAAATTCAAAAAATATATAAATAAAGAATAAACCAAATAAATCAATCTATACAACACTCCCTCCATCCCATAAAGATCGCCCAGTTTGATCATCAATACTCAAACTCAACAAACTTTGTAGCTTGAATTGTCACACATAAATTTTGTTCCAATCAAAATTGTCACATTAACTGTCAAATACATTACACATATTAAAAACTTTTACATTCTTTTACCAAATTCCACACAACATTAACTTCAAAAAATTCACAAATTCAAGCATCCAAACTTAAAAATTACTAAAGTCCACTAACAATACTAGCATTTAATATATTATTTTACCATATATTATAAAAAGTAAGTGTTATTAGATACAAAATTTGGAAAGTGAGCAGGTGTTTCGATAATTGATTGGTCTAGTGGTTGAATTGGACAATGATTTTGGGACGGAGGGAGTAAAAAGAGTTGGGAGGGACCTAAAATGAAGGAGAGGAGAACGGAGAGAGTGATGAAGAGGCGTTTGAGGCCTGGTTTGGTTTTACGCATTGTTTCAGAGTCGAAGCTTGACGACTCCGAGGACGACGAGGTTTCTGAGATCTCCCCCATTCCTTTCTCTTTGCTTTGCTTTCTCAATTCTCACCTCACAACCCAACTCTGCTCCCTCGAGACTTCAGTATTTAAATTGCCCCTATCATGCTGGTGTGCATATAGTCAGTGTTTTTGGATCGAGGTGAATTTCTTTAAAATTATCCAAAGTGAAGAGAATTGGAGGAAATGAAAGAAAATATTTCCTCCGTTCCTAAAAATGGGTACATTTTGATTTTTGTGGTTTGATCGGAAATTCTCATTAAACGATAATAAATAATATAGTAATGTGAGATCTTGTTAGATTCGTCTCAATATATATTTTAGAATGTCAACTTAATATAATTTTTTGCATGTTGAATAAGAGATATTTACATTTTAAACCGTATTTTGTTGATCATGAAAGTCAAAATATATCAATCATTTAGGGATGGAGGGAGTAAAAATTTATGGTTGTTAAGGTATCATATTTCTGAGCAGTAGTGAATCACGAAAATGTAACTAAATATGTCGAGGAGGATGGGAGTGTAGTGAGAGAAGTTTTGCTATGGTGTTTTTTTTATAGTAAATTAGCGATGAGGTGAGTTTCGAACCCAGGACCTTCTGGTCACTAACAAAGTCTTTTCCATTAGGCTATTCGATTAACTCTTCGCTATGGTGTTTATGTTTTCGGAGAATGGGAATTTAAAGGACTTTAATATATTATTGGATTTGGGAACTAAATTGATATGTCTAAGAGAATTTGTTACCATTAGTGCTCTTTATCACCCTTAATTACCTACAAATTATTTCCCCTCCAAATCCTAAGAGAATTGAAGCGAATAGCATAGTTTAAAAAAAAAAAAAAGAGAATCGCATAGTTAATTATAGTTTACTCATTCCATCTGATTCTTCTCGTTTTTAATTATGATACTTAAACAACTGTAAAATATATTTTGCCTGATCGTTCTAATTCCCTCTGCTAGGATATTTTTTTTTTAAATCTCTCCTCATTCACCCTGATCTAAACACACTTTTTAGTATTTAAATTGGCTTTATGATGCGAGTTAATCGAATAGTCTAGTGGAAAAGGCGCTTGCTAGTTAACAGATTAAATCTGTAGAGTTTTGATGTGTAATTACGATTGTACCCCTCTATTTCGAAGGATAGTGAAACTTATTTGTGCTTAGACGAGTACTAGATAACCGCAATCAAAATAACAATTAGCTGAATCAAAGTCATAGGTTACTCTCCAACATCTTTCTGTTCCATAATACATACTCCACAATCATTCATACATCAAAATCGATACAGAACTAATTAGGTAAATTGACTGTTAAATTGATAATTAGATCAATAAAATAGAAAATGGATTTAAATGAGATGTGGGGAATATTCGGACCCGGGTTGGCCGGAGCTGTATTCGGAGCAGGGTGGTGGTTTTGGGTGGACGCAGTGGTTTGCAGCTCCATCCAAGTCCCATTCCTTCACTACCTTCCTGGTATATTCTAAACCCCCTGTTCTTGCCTCTTTTAATTCTGGGGGATGGGGGTTAAGCTTTGTAATAAAGTTGGATTTTTTAATTATTGTGATCTGTTTATTAATATTGTAATTTGGGTTTTAATTATTGTAATTTCTGGGTTTCACCTATTGTAATTTTGGGTGGGGAGGGGGGGTGCATCTAGTTGTGGTAATTGGGGATTTTATAATAATTGTGATTTGGGGTTTTTAGTTATTGTGATTTGAGGGTTTGAAGGTTTTTATTATTTTAATTGATGGGGTTTTTAGTTTGGGGGTTTATGTAATTGTGGTATTTTGATAAATTTTGTTGAATTTTTAATTATTGGGCTTTTGGCGTATGATCCTTGTAATTATGTGGGGCTTTAATTATTGTAATGAGGTTTTCACCTGAAATTATGTTTTAGGTATATTTGCTTCATTGGCTGCCTTGATGTTTAATTGCGTCAACAAAGAGGACATCGACTATTCTCCTTACGATGAAGGTGAATGGAGGTTGGATTGCTCTCTCTATCTCTATCCATTCAAATTTTCAATATTGATGATTGAATTATCATATTTTGGACTCAAATACTTTATGCATGTTGTACTAATGTAATATTTGGTGAAAATTATATATAAAAGTATATCAGTATCAACTAATTTACTATTGAAAATAATAATTCAAAAGGTTAGGTGTGCCAAATGAGGCTTCACGGTTTGTTTATTTTGATCATTGGAAATCTTGACAATCGTTTTGGGTGGTTGGAATATATATCTATGTATAAATATTGTTTGTGTAAGTATATAATTGTCTTATAATTTTGTATGCATATTGTAGAAATGGGATATGAGTTTCACGTTTAGTGTGTGGTTGATGTTATTTATAACTCAGTCCCTCGAAATTTAGTGTTTTTCTTTGTCTTAAGATAGATTTATTTGGGGCTTAAGATGGTGAGCCTCGTCGGGAAATGGTTGTTATGCTTGTTTTTATTGTTATATTGTTTTTATTTTTGATGCAGAATATATGAACTTGTCTTGTTGATAGAAGTTTGTTGAACCAATAGTACTAATTGACAAATGAATAGTTAGTATCTACAGCAATTTATATTCCAATTTTGATCATTGGAAATCTTGACAATCGTTTTGGGTGGTTGGAATATATATCTATGTATAAATATTTTTGTATAAGTATATAATTGTCTTATAATTTTGTATACATATTGTAGAAATGGGATATGAGTTTCACGTTTAGTGTGTGGTTGATGTTATTTATAACTCAGTCCTTTGATGTGAGACTGAAGTTCATAATATTTATAACTCAGTCCTCATTTAGTTAGATCACTAAATGTGATTTTGCAATGCAAAAGACTAAAGTGTACTGATTTTCACTTCCTTTGATGTGAGACTGAAGTTCATAATATTTGGTAGTGTTGTTGATATAACCTCCGAAGTTTATGCTTTTTTGAGGGTTTACTGCTTGATTGCTGTTGAAGTGGTAATAATAAGAAGGGGTGTGAAATTGTACGTCACAAAGCGATACTCTTTCACCTGACCAATTTCACACCCCTTCTTACGAGAACTACTTTACCAGGAATCATGCTGTAAACCTCGAAGGGTACAAGCCTACAACCTGTTTGATTTGTTTTCGTAAACGGGCATATTTGAGACCAAGGAATGGAGTTCACCTAAACTATAAACAACATATTCAGTAACAACAAGCTTGAGATATTAGTATTTTTAACGAAGACTATAAAGGAATAAGTTGAATAGAAATGCCAGATATGGGCAAGAGAGTACAAGACCAATTGTAAGATCAAGGAATGGAGTTCACTTTTGGAACAGAAGGCAAAGAACTCATGTAGTATTTTGTGTATCCTACAAGGGTGGATTGTTTCCTAAATGACGTCTCTGCGAACTCCGTATTGTCAAGGCTGAATGGAGCCATGTCTTTTTGCTTTGAACACTATTGTCTCGTTTTGTATGGAATATTATCTATCCATCTAACAAAAAAAGAAAAAAAAGTTGTACCCTAGAGGTCCTAGCTGGTTCACAGATGTTTACGTCCATGCTGGGTCTGATTTAGGTGCTCCAAATGGACTGCGACTTGCGAGGTTGAACAAGTAATCATGATGACGCACATATGGAGTGTTGGTATACACCAGGTCGTTGGCTGATGATACTGAGCCTATTTCTGCTGATGTTTTTAATGTTATTGTTGAGTGAGTTATTAAACCAATATTTCGTGAGGCTCACTCAAATAGAATAAAGAAGACTTGTTAGATAAGATGGAAACACAAGCCCCCACCTCCGATTTATTTGGTTCATGAGTTCCAGATTACTAGGTTGTCGAGTCTGAAAGTCGAAATCCTCTTTAACAGAACAGAGGAGTGCGGTGAAAGTTGATAACTGTATAATGTAAATTTTTAGCTCATGCATGTTTACATATCTTCTTCCATACTCTTGGAACTCTTTCTATCTGTGAGCAGAAGAATGGTTAACATATGAGTACATATCTTATGTAATTTTATGGTGGTTCATTTGAAATCTATGGAGGAGTTACTGAGATTTGATAGATAAGATACTCACTAAATGAAACTGATGTCACTGTACTGCTGCATACGCTATAATCTGTTTTCACTTCTGAAATTGCAGGTTGAAGCTTTGGCTGTTTTATTGCATATGTTGTATCTTTTGTCTCTTTGGCAGCTTCAGTGGGTCTACAATTCAAGATTCACTGTGGAGTCGAACCCATCTACATGGACAGGAGTTGCTGGTGTTCTGCAATGTGTTTTTGTATTAATCAGGTACTTGTTAGTTTTCCTTCATCCCTAATAGTTAGTCACATTTTCTT